>CM052540.1:106761940-106801636 GCA_028533065.1 Trachops cirrhosus | reverse complement strand
TGCTTCTCAGATAAGGTCAAGTTAAAGGAGTTCATCCTCACTAAGCCCTTATTTTATGAAATGTTAAAGGGACTTATCTAAGAAAAAGAAGATAAAAAACATGTATAGTAAAATGACAGCAAACTCACAATTATGAACAACCACACCTAAAACAAAAACAAAAACAAACTAAGCGAACAACTAGAACAGGAACAGAACTACAGAAATGGAGATCACATGGAGGGTTATCAACAGGGGATTGGGAGGAGGAAAGAGGGCGAAAAGTTACAGAGAATACGTAGCATAGATGGTAGGTAGAAAATCGACAGGGGGAGGGCAAGAATAGTATGGGAAATGTAGAAGCTAAACAACTTATGACACATGGACATGAACTAAAGGGGGGGAATGTGGGTGGGAGAGGGTGTGCAGGGTGGAGGGGAATGAAGAAGGGAATGGGACAAATACAATAGCATAATCAATAAAATATATTTTTTTAAAGACGTACATATTGGTAGGTACAAAATAGACAGGGGGATGTTAAGAACAGTATAGGAAATGCAGTAGCCAAAGGACTTACCATAATTTGCCACATATAATGTGCACTTTTTGCCCAAATTTTTGAGGGGAAAATAAGGGCATGCATCATATATGGGTATAATGATTACATACCATGGGTATAATAATCCCATGTATAATGTGCACAAAAATGTGGGCATGCATTATACACAGCACATTTATGTGTATATGGTATATGTATAACCCATGGACTTGAACTAAGGGGGGTAAGACCACTGGAGGGAATGGAGGTACCGGGTGGAGGGGGCAAAGGAAGGAAATTGGGACAACTGTAATAGCATAATCAATACAATGTATTTTTTAAAAAGAAGTCTTATGTGAAATATGTCACTTTAAATAGATAGAAGCAGAATTGCCCTGGCAGTGTGTTGGGGAGGAGGAGTATTGCTTGCTTTCCTCATCTCTCCAACTTGCTCCACATGTGTCTGTAACTGAGCCCTGTCTATCATCCTCCCAACATCTCTATTCCCCCAAACATCCTAATCTCCAGCCATATTGATCTACAGTCGAACCTTGGCTCTCAATCTTAATTTGTTCTGGAAGGTTGTTTGAAAAGTGATTTGTTCAAATACTGAGTCGTACTCATACTTGTACTACTTTTTCTCCTTTGTTTTTTGCCTCAGAGACTCATGACTGATCATACCAGTATCAGCATGAAAGGGTTGTCCGGGCAAGAATCGAAGTTTTGTTCAAGAGCCCAGCCTTTTTTCCACGAACAACTTGGTCAAGAACCGAATTGTTCAAGATGGGAGATGATGGAGAACAGAGGTTTGACTGTATTTGGAGACTCTTGTATCACAGTCCTTTACATCTCTATGCTTCTGGGCAATGTTCCTTCAATCTGCCTTGAATCTGATTTAACCATTTTTCTCAGCTCAATTAGCACCTCCCGTCCAACGTTCCCTTTATCATTTCTTTTCTTCTTATGCCTGCGTTATCACACCACACTGAATTGTTCCGCTTATTTTTGTATTCATTGGTGGTTTCTTGTATGTGCCCTGACCTGGGGATTGAACCCACAACCTTGGCGTTCTAACAGCTACCCAGCTGGCACCTGAATATTAACTTTTTATGTACACATCTTTTTTCCCTACTCAACTGAGGACTTCTGAGATCAGAGAACCTGTCTTTTCTCCATTATTCTTTAATGTATATCAATAACAGAATGAATAAAGCAATCAATGAATTTCTGAGGAAGCTGAACTAGACCAAAGTCTGAATTGGCAGACCACCAAGTTTGTTGTTGTTGTTTAACAGTTTTATTAAGACACAACTCAACAGAGCTGTGAAGCAATCGCATTAATTCTAAAACATTTTGTTTCCCCCAGAAGAAAACTACCCTATGGAAGTCACTCCATTCCACCACCAAAAATACACTCCCCAGCTCTAGATAACTTCCTCAGACCACCAAATTAAACATAGGTAAATTGATCACAAATCTTCAAAATCGATTCTGGACCATGATGTAAAATTTGGTAGATAATTGTCCCACTCTACCAACTTGTACTGCAGAAACTCAAACATATCACAGCTCCAAGTCTGATCTTCAGTTTTAGATTCTTTGATCGTGACTTTATTAAAACTAGACCCACATTTAACAAAGGGAGTGGATTTGGGTTGGTCTTCCTTTTCACTGCTTCTGTTAAAGTAAGTTCTCTTAAGCTGTTTACACTTCGGCAGGAAATAGGGTAACTGGGAAAAATCTCACACTCTCTGGTATTAATTTTGAAAAGTGCCTGATAAACTCTTCTGGAGTTTAGCCCACGGGAAGATGACATGGATTAAGCATTACATGTATAGTCGTTTTCTGGAGCTTTGATTTTTAATCTGATTCTTCACAGGCTCGCCTCTGGATGGGCGCTTTATGGGTGGACACTCAAGACGCCTAGAGAATCGGAACTCGGTTTCCAGAGAAGCCGCATTTTTTCTAATTGGGTCGGGTGTAGCGCGTTGCCCGGCGTTTCCTCTCGCGGTCGTGCGTTTGAGTCGCGTACGCAGTGACGCAGCCGGCGCGCGGTAATGCGCCGCGCGGTGCACGCTGGGATATTTAAGTCTTCTCCGCGGCGCGGAGCCGCGATGTCTCCGGCGGCTGCCGCGCCTGGAGGATGCGAGCGGAGGCGGCCAATAGCGAGTGTCAGGGACGGTCGGGGCCGGGGCTGGGGTTGCGGTTGGGCGGCGCTCTTCGGTCTGTCGCTGCTCGGCCTCGTACTGTACCTAGTGCCGGCGGCGGCTGCGCTGGCCTGGCTGGCCGTGGGGGCTACCGCGGCCTGGTGGGGACTGAGCCGTGAGCCCCGAGGTTCGCGCGCCTTCTCCTCGCTCGTTCGGAACGCGCGGCGTCAGAGAACACTGCTCGCCTCGCCTCCAGCCAAGTCGGCAGTAAACGGAAATCTCCTCGAGCCACGGACCCTGCTTGAAGGACCCGACCCTGCTGAATTGCTCCTTGTGGGCAGTTACCAGGGCAAGCCCGGGCCCCCGCAGCCTGCCCGGGTTCCGGAGGCCACAGACCTGCGGGAGAGGCCTGGCGGTCGCCCACCCACCCGCACCGCGCTGTTGGCTTACTCGGTCCCGCACGTTCACCACTTTCACTCCTCTCCCCCCACTTCTTTGCTCCCACCCTCCAGGAGGCCTTCCCACAGGTAGGATAAAAAGGGGATTCTGTCATTTTGTCCTCTCAAATATTTTGGTGCATATCTTCCGTCTCCTCCCCCGCCCCTTAATCTTTGAAATGAGGTGATGCCACAGCTGTTCCTTCCAGTTCTTAAAACTGTCTAAGTTTTAGTACAGTATAGATTTAGCAGGACACTTGTTAAAACTAAAATACCCCTACTTCGGGTGAAAATGTATTTATCTTTAGTGTATAGTCATATAGTATTTTTAAAGACATTTTTTCTTTGGACTTCTAAGAAATTTTATCTGTGTAGCTGAGGGCAAAGAGGTGTTCCCAGGAAACACTTTGTCCATTGATACAATTTGATACATATGATCAAATTAGACATTTTCAGTTAGTCCCAATAGTGGAGAGATACATGAGAATACAAAAATTTGGTGAGAGTATTATTAGGTTCTTGATAAATAAATTTAGTTGAGAAGATGGACATTTAGGTGTTGAAAAATATTTGACTCTGGATGTATATTACTGATGACTTACTGAAAAGATTGATGGATTCTTGAAAAGTTTCTCCTTAACACGTCCTGACGCGTTTTTCTTCCATTGTAGTTTTACTTGTGTGGGCAAGGTTTTCAGTTTCCCTCTGAAATTGTTGATGTCCTTTGTAGGGATGGCTGTTAAGCAGCTGTCACTTCATGCCCTTAGGTGGAATAGCGGGAAGTTGCCATAAAAATTCTGTGTTCTGTGTTGTTTAGAGGTTTAAGCTCTCTGGAAAATATCTGTACCCACATGGTCTTTAATTAGTTAAATTTTCTGACATTCTTTTTAGCTTATTTGGTTCCTTAACATATCTTCTGTTCTCTACAGGGATTGTGGGACTTTGTCAAATCGGTTTTTAATAACACCTCGAAGACGATACCCTATTCAGCAGGCCCAGTATTCCTCTCTGGGGGTACTTCCCACAGTGTCTTGGAATGGTTATCACAAGAAGGCTGTCTTGTCTCCTCATAATTCCAAAATGGTGTGCAGCCCAGTGACAGTGAGGATTGCTCCTCCTGATAGCAAATTGACTCGTTCTCCATTGTGAGTATTATTGTTGGACGAATGGACTCTTCTTTGTGTCCACGTTATTCTTCTATGGTTATTTCTCTGACAAGACAATTATAAAGCAAAAGAAGAAGTACCTACTTACTTAAATGAGAAATCCCAAATTTTAGTCATTGAACTGTCTCTTTATTTTCTTGTTTTTTGCCTTGGATTGTAGCTTTAATTGCTAAGAGCATTTTCTGTCGATGTGTAAATTACACTTTTGTTTATTGGTTAGCTTCTGATTTCCAGTGAAGTCTATGGTGTATGACATAGTAATTAAAATATCTTAATGCTAGAATCTTGTCTTCCATTGCAGACCAGAGCAGTTAATGACCTCAGCACTGTCCTCAACATCAAGTAGTGCCCCAGACCCATGTGCAAAGGAGACTGTACTGAGTGCCCTCAAAGAAAGGAAGAAAAGAACAGTGGAGGAGGAAGAACAAATACTCACTGATGGCCAGGAAAATAAAAGAAGGTAACAGGCCCGGCAGAGCACTAAAAAGGCCTCCCAGTCCTCTGTGATTTGTTCAAATACAGATCACTCCCCCGAAAGATACAGAGAGCAGCTCCAATTTGTGTGCTGTAGTAGGTCTCCCTCGCTGGCTTTCGTGGAAGAGCTCAGTAAAAAAGGCTTTCATACTGTGTTCATTTCAGGTTTAGGCACAAGTTAAATCAATGTTATAATTTACCTTTTCCACAAGTATTGGGATAAGCCAACAACTGTTAGTTTTGTCAGCCTCATACTTTTGATACGAGTGTGTTAAATTCTGTTTTTGAGAAAGAATGTTCAAATGCCTCCCCTCCCATTCTTGTGTTGTTTAGTTTTTGGGTAACCACCAGTTTAAATGTCATACTTGTGCTGAAGGGAGTGCTTGGCAAACAAAAGTGTAGACCACAGTATGGTGCACTTATCAGTAATGAGAGTAAAACCAACTCCGTTAATTGATTTTCAATGACTTAATGAAAATGGAGTAAGGAGTCTGTTTCCTGAGCATAGAAAGAAAGGAGGTGAAGTCACTAATTACAATGCAGAATTGCTTGTGGCTTTCTAAGGAATTAGTTAAGGATTCCACTCAGTTTTTTTAAAGATCTTATTTATTCATTTTTAGAGAGAGGGAGGGTGGAAAAAAGAGAAACATCAGTGTGTGAGAGATACATCAGTCAGTTGCCTGTTGCACGCCCCAACCAGGGACCTGGCCTGCAACCCAAGCATAGGCACTGACTGGGAATTGAACAGGGATCTTCGGTTCGCAGACCCGCACTCAGTCCACTGAGCCACACCAGCCAAGGCATCCTCTCATTTTTTAATATAACAAATTGAGCAGCCACAGTGTGCCAGAGTCTATTCCAGGTACCGTGGATAGAGCAGTGAACAAGACAAAGTCCTCTTGGGACTTGAAGGGAGAGAAACAAAAAAGGGGAGGATATTATAACGAAGTTTAGATTGTAAGTATATAGGAATTTTTAAAAAAACAGGGTGATACAATGGCAGATGGTAATGAGAAGGGGGCTTCTTTAAAAGAGGTGTTCTATGAGGAGACAGTGAATCCCACACTTGAAAAATATAATCATTGTCCCCATTACCTAGACCATATTGTTTTGTTCTACAGGTTCTGGGTTGGCCATCTTTGATACTTTAGATAACAAAATTAAGTGAGCCCTGGCTGGTGTGGCTCAGTGGATTAAGCGCCAATTTGCGAACTGAAAGGTTGCCAGTTCGATTCCCAGTCAGGGCGCATGCCTGGGTTGCGGACCAGGTCCTCAGTAGGGGGCGCATGAGAGGCAACCACACATTGATGTTTCTCTTTTCTCTCCCTCTCTTTCTCTCTTCCCCCTCTCTAAAAGTAAATAAATAAATCTTTAAAAAACACCAAATTAAGTAGGGAAATACTAATCAATGTAGATATATTTACGTACCATAGGAAGGTCAGGTTATGATGACTAGAAATGTGATTTACGAGTGAGCAATTTGAGCTAATGTCAATGAGCTAAGCAGGAGTGCAGGAGTCAGGGTGTATGGAGGTGGGAGAGGAAATAACTATTATGGTCCACGTAGGTTTTTCATGTGCTTTAGGGTGGTAGTTTCACTTGACACTAGTGAGGCCGTAACTGAGGATTCTGTGTTATCTTTCTTGTAGTATTGAAATAAGCAGTGATTATGTGCACCATGTATAGGCCCTTCTTATGTGTGAGATGTAAAGTTTTTGCCCAACAGACTTGCCATATTAACTTCTAGAGCACTCTGTGTGGATTGGTCCCTAAAGTGTTCGTTTGTTTTTAATTTATGGATGACAGGATGTTACATTTGTGATTGTAATAATAGGTACAGTAAATAAGTTCAAAAGATTTTGATGTAAAGTAAGTCTTCACTTAACGTTGTCATTAGGTTTTTAGAAACTGACAACATAAAACGGAATCAGTTTTCCCAGCGGCTAATTGATAGAAACAACAGTTAAGTTGCTGTGGCATGTCATCAATGTTATAAATGAAACAACATTAAAGAAACTGATGTTATTCAAGGATCTGCTATATTTTTATACTTATTGCTAGGACAATCTAAGAATAAATTTACCTTTTGGAATCTGGGATTTGAAGCAGCCTTTTTCTTGTCTAGCAAGGAACCTGTGCTTCATAGAAGTAGTATAGATCCCAGGGATATGAGAATATGCATTAAGGGGGGAAAAGCCATTTCGTTTAATTGAGAGTTTTTTTAATTTATCACAGGCGGCATGATAGCAGTGGGAGTGGGCAGTCGGCATTTGAGCCCCTGGTTGCCAATGGAGTCCCTGCTTCTTTTGTGCCTAAGTAAGTGAAAATCCATTTGGTTAAGATACAAGCTATTTAGAAAAGGGGCAGTGTTGAGGTTACTGTCCTATAGATTTTCCTCTTTGCTTTTTGCACTGCTTTATCTGTATAGGTTTGAATCTTCAAAATCAGAGTGGAACATTTGAGTAACTTACATTAATAACTCATAATTCTTTTTAATATTTTTTTCATTCATATGGGCAAAATATGTTAAGGCTTAGAGGGTTTGTAAAATATATATAATAACCAAGTTTGTAAACAAATCACAAAGTTTGCATAAAGGATAAAATAAAACACTAAAATTTAAGGTAAGTGATAAGTTTCTACATTTGAGTTTAAATACATTTGAGGAAGAAATGGATGAGAGGGAAAGTGGCTCAGGAATATGTGAAAAGACTTGAGGCAGTTTATATGCTTAATATGGCTGCGAAAAAAGCCGATATGCTCCCATCCTGTGCTGACAGAACAAAGACTAGAACGAGGCAGGTAAGTGGAAGTCTTGCTTTCCTTGGTTCTTAAATAGTCCACGGAGTGCTGCACTATAGAAGAGGATATACACAAACTGAAATTTTGACTGCAGTAACTAATATGTTTTAAGGGGTGGTAGTGGTAGGTGAAGGGATTTTGAAGGTATATAAGTACTAGTGGAGAGGACAAAAATCTCAGCGGCAATATGGACAGGAGGAAGGGAAGGATAATGGTCTGCAAAAAACTGAAGGACTGTCAAGAGAAGAACAACTTGCTCAGTATGGCACCGAATAGGATCTGTGGGTGAAAGAGGAAATACGTTTTCATCCAGTATGAGGATAAACTGATCCACATTTGACATTCATCACTCCAGGAGGTAGTGAGCTGTCTTCAGGAGTCCCCAACCTCCAAGCCGCACAGCAGGGGGTGAGCTTGAATGTAATGCACTTGAATCATGCCAAAACCATCCCCCTACACCCCATCCGTGGAAAAATTGTCTTCCACAAAACTGGTCCCTGGTGCCAAAGAGGTTGGGGACCGCTGGACATTGTAACAGAGGTTAGATGACTGGCTACTCTGCAGGAAGGCTATACAGGGAATTTTCATTTCAGACAGACACTTAGGAAAAATGGTGGGTTCTTACTAACTGAATTTTTTAACAGCTTTATGGAGGGATAACTGACATGTAGTAAATGTGTCTGTTTAAAGTGTGCAGTTTGATAAGTTTTGACATGTATACACCTGTGAAACCATCACCACAGTCAGGATAATGAACATAACCATAACCTCCAAAAGTTCCCTTCATCCCTTAGTAATGTCTCCTTCCAGTCCTTCCCCCATCCCCAGACATTTAGTATCTGCTTTCTGTCACTAGAGATTAGTGCGCATTCTCTAGAATATTATTTAAGTGGAATTATACATTTAATTTTAAAAATATTTGGTTTTTTCTTGTGAGGTACTGTTAATTGATAACAATAAAATTAAGAGAATTATCCTTTTTTATTAAGTTTATTTAAGAAAGATTTTGTAACCATGGTGAAGCCTTAAAAGAATGTTGTCTTCAATAGCACACCTAACTATCTTTTTCCCTTTTATTAGGCCTGGGTCTCTGAAAAGAGGTCTCACTTCCCAGAGCTCAGATGACTACCTGAATAAGAGATCCCGCACCTCTTCTGTGAGCTCCATGACAAGCACGTACACAGGTGGCATTCCTAGCTCCAGCCGCAATGCCATTACCAGTTCTTACAGTTCTACTCGAGGTTTCTCTCAGGTATATTTTTCCTGTGGGTGGCATGGGCAGAATGGGTTCCCAGCATTAATTAATTGATTAGTCAGTGTTTACTAATCACCCTCTGTCTATCAGATATTGGATTACCTCTAAATTTACAGAAGATGCAGATCCTTGAATAATAACTGTAGACCAGTGGAACGGAGTAGAAAGCCGAGAAAGTAAACCAGTGTATATTTGGAAACCCAACGTAAGACAGAGCCATTATTGCACATGAGTGGACAAAGGATGAAAAATTCAGTAAATGGTGTTAATTGGATTGAGAAGGTAGATCAAGTCCAGATTGCATTGGGTCATAAAAGAAATTTATCCTAGGTTGGGAATTTAGTGAAAGTTTTAAAAATAAAAGTGGTTGTAATTCTTCTTTAGAAAGAGGGTGTTGCATAGCCTAGTGAGCAGAGCAGACTTTGCTACCAGATAGACTTGGGTTCAATTTTGGCTCTGACACATAGTAGCTATAGGGCCCTGGGTGGGTAAATCACTTAAATACTTTTTCTCATCTCAGAAGGATGGCTGTAAAGATTGAGGGTAGTGTTGGAAAAGACGCGTTACAGTGCCTGTCAATAAGTGGGCACCCAGTGATATACTGCTAGGAAAAAAGTAGTAAAGCAAGTGTGGAAGAAGGTTTTTGAGGGGGAAATTTTTTTTTTAGATAAGTTAACCAAAAAGACTCTTACAGGGACATGAATGCAAGGTGAAGGCCTAAGCCAGAGCAGTTGTGGGAAGGCAAGGAAGAGGGTAATTATAACAACCTTTACCGTGATGATTTATTCTAGGCCAGTCCCTCTCCTAAGTGCTTTACATGCATTTCCTCATTTAATCATCACAATGGGCCTATTAAGTACATAGCCATTATCCCTATTTTTAAAAATCTTTTTATGTTAAATTTCAAGTGTACAGACAGGGAAAGAAAATATGATGAACCTCCATGTAGTTTCAATAGTTAACAGCATTTTGCTCTTGTGTTTTAAAGTAAATTGTAAACATGTTATTTCACCTGAAGTACTTCAGTGTGTTTTTTAAACTGTTTTAAAGTTAATAACCACGATACCATAATTCCTGTTAAACAGTAATTAGTAATTAGTCACTATCACTTCATGTTCAGATTACCCTTATTACCCCAAACCATCTTTATTACTTTGTATCAGGGACTAAAAATCAATTCATTACATTTGGTTTGTATGTCTCTTACTTAGAGACATACGATGCTGCTACTACTTTCATTTTCATGCTTTTAAAAAAAACATTATTTTGTTAACGTAGAATTTGCCATGTTCTGGATTTAGTTTGCGTTACCACTGTGTCATTTTGCTTGAACACATGCTCTATCCCATTTTCCTTGTAGATGAGTAGTTGGGTCCTGAGCCTTGGTTATATTCAAGTTCAGTTGTTTAGGCAGAATATGGCATAGGCGATGCTGTGCCTGCATCACACCAGGAGCACATGATGTCTGGTTGCCTAGATATTGTGAGCAATTTTTGTTAATATGGATCACTGGGTTCAAATGTTGTTAGTCTGATACTTCCATTTTAATTTTTGTATTAACTTTCATCTGAAAATTTTAACAGCCATTCATCATATTTGCCTATTTTATTGGGTTGCAAAATGGTGATGTTCTAATTCTGTCTTTCCCTCTACATTTATTAACTGAAATTCTATGAAGAACACATCCTGACTATAGGAATGACAGGAGAATAAAACATTGATACTATAGCTAACCCCAATGGTGACCAATGATGTTTTTGCTGTTGTTGATTATCTTTATGGACTTCTGAATTTTTATAAGGACTTTATAATCCTCAGGACATTGTAGTTATTCCTTCTGGTGCACAAAATTTTCCATCTTTGACCAGTGGGATCCCTTTCAAATTGATTCTTGTACCCTTTCATTCTGACCCCAGTAGTCTTTGGTACATAGCTGCATTGTTTTTGACTAAAAACAAATCCATCTAATATAATTCCAGCACATCTTGGAAGTTGGCTATTCTTCAGGTACTCTTGGTTTTAATATTTCAAATTCAGATTTAGGATTATATAATTTTGGGGGTTTTGTATTTTTACACAAGAGTCAGTGAATAGGTACTTATTTGATTTATCCTGGTACTCACAATTTCAAAATGACTGTCAATGTCATTATTATTTTTTTTTAAAGATTTTATTGATTTAGAGGGAAAGGGAGGGAGAAAGTGAGGGAAAGAAACATTCATGTGAGAAACATTGATCCATTGCCTCTCAACCGGGGACCAAACCCACAACCCAAGAAGTGCCCTGACTGGGAATTGAACCAGAGACCTTTCATTTTGCGGGACGACACCCAGCCTACTGAGCCACACTGGTCAGGGCCAATGTTATTAACTTACGTAATCAGCTTAAGAATTATTTGTGGTTCATTTTGTTACTAGTATATACCACTCCAAGGAAACTGACAGCACATAGTTAAAATAATGTGTTTTGAAGAAACATGAGCTACTGTAATTGTTCTCAGTTACACTACCAGCTTGATGTGTGTACACACACACACACATACAACCCCCACACAGTGATATCCACATATTAACTTTCGCCCTCCACAGCTACACAAAATAATACTGTCTTTGATCCATGGTTGGTTGAACCTGCAGGCGCAAACCCTCAGATGCAGAGGGCTGACTGTACCTACATTTATTTATTTATTTATTTTATTGGATCTGCATAGTTTAAACTGTAGTAAGGCTGTTCAAAGGTCTACTGTAGTAAGTTCATTTGTTTGATGCGTTTTAATCTTTTAGGGATTTCTGTGTTTTTCTGTTTGACAGGTGAGGAATAGTATTTAATTTGTGTCTCTGGTGAGTAAGTTGGAGCAGCTTTTTAGAGAAACATTCCAAATGACCTAAGGATTTAAATGGAAATAAAAACTGTGAAAGTATTTGCAAAAACATGCTTCTCACACATTGCTGGTGGGTGTGTCGGTTGGTACAGTTCTCTAGAGGGCAGTGTAGCAGTAATTATCAACATTAGAGATGCTCATGCCCTTTGATCCAGCAAGTTTACTTCTGGGAATTCATCTTAGAGAAATACAAGGATGTTGATTTCAGCATTATTTTAATGCCAGAAGCTTGGCAACAGTGTATATGTTTCTTTTCAGGGCACTGGTTGAAAAATTGACAGTATTTCCATAAGTTTAAATACTGTGTAACTATTAAAAAGTGTAAGGCAGATTAATAGGCACTAATGTGAATGATCTCAAATATATATATATTCTTTAAAAAGCAAAGTGCAGAACGCTATAATAGTGTCCTCTGTCATTTGTGCTGCCGTTTCTTTAGTCTTTTAACATGCATAGAATAATTCTGACAGGATATACGAAGGGGACCAAAAAACCCCGGAATTCATTTATAAAAAACTGTATATTTATTCTTGTCTAAACTTCAGTCACCTTCATAGTAATCTCCATTTGATGCAATACACCTATTAGACATTTTTCCACTGCTCAAAACAGTTTTTAAACTTGTTGATTTTGATGCCTTTTAGTGCTGCTGCCGGGTTTTTTTTTTTTTTTCCCACCTCTCCCACTTTGGCAAAACGTTATTTCCTTTTGAGGACTTTTTTTCATCTGGGGAAACAAACAGAAGTTGCTCCAGGCAAGATTGGGTGAATAGGAAGGGGCATGGGGGGGCGTGGACTTTTTGGCCAAAAATTGTTGCACACTCAGTGCCATGGGGGTAGGTGCACCTGTAAATCATCCATCATGAAATGGGCAAAGACCTTGATAGAGTCTTCAAAAAAAATTCACTGAAACAAAATGCAGCCTCTTACAACAATGCCAGCTAGTACACTGATGCAGATGGGTTCCTAGAATACTAACTTAGAGGGGGAATCCTGTAGTACAAGGAGCCCACCCTCCAGAAGATAATTCCATTTTGGAGGGAGTCATCCCTTGTATTAGAAGCTGTTAATAACTTACTGAGATAGAAGGAAAAATTACTTTTTGCTGTATACTCTATTTGTTGGAATTTGTAACATGTTATACAAATAATACCTTCCCCAGTTTCAAGAAATGTTTTAGGTATAGATAAGTGTTAAGTAAAAAGTACAATTCCCTTGTCCCGGCTATTACAGTTTTTATCCCATCCCCATGCCTATTACTAACATTCTCTGTGTGTGCAAACAGATAATACATAGAATTTTTGGATTGTTTTACACAAATGGGATCATAGCATATGTGCTTTTTTGCATTTTAAAAAAAAATTATATATTATGTAAACTCCATGTCATGTAATCTATTTCACTTTTTAATGGCTTTTTTATTAAAGAATAGTGTGCAGAAAAATAAATATCATGTACAGCTCCATGTAGCCACTAACCACGTCAGATGATAAATGATTTTCTATACCCAGAAGCTGCTCGCATACCTACTCCCAGTCATTACTCCTTCCCTCCTTTCTTCCTTAATATTAGTACCATTTATATTTTTTCTGTTTCTGAACTTTGTATGAAGGAAATATAAAATATGCTTTTTGTGTGTTTGTCATCTTTCAATATTTCAATATTATGGGATTCATCCATGTTGCATGTAGCAAGAGGTCTTTTGTTTTCATTGCTGTATGCTGTTCCATTGTAAGTATATATCACAATTTATCCATTTACCATTGGACATTTGGGTTTCCAGTGTGGAGCTATAATGCTGCTGCTATGGATATTACTATGTTTTTCGGTGCACATATGTGAAGTATGTGTATGTCCAGTTGTACATGTTGTCGCACAGTTTCTTAAAGTGATGTTTCAGTTGGTATTTTTACCAATGCAGTGTAGGACTTTGTTTCTGTAGTTATACATCCTCACCAACACTTAGTGTTGCTTTTTAGTTACTCATTCTGGTGGGTGTGAAGTCGTTTTTCATTATGGTTTTAATTTTGTTTCCTTAGTTACTAGTGAGATTGAGGTATGAACTGTTCCTTGGCCATTTGTACACCCTTTGTTATGAAGTGCCGTGTTCAAGTTTCTTGTCTCTTTGCCATTAGGTTTTTTTCTTATTTATATAATAAGTTCTTTATATTTTCTAGATATAAGCTCTCTGTAAATTACATGTTACAACAAATAAATGTCCTTTTCTTACTCATTCGCTTTCTTACAGTCTTTTTTCACTTATGGTTAGTATATTTTATGTATTGTTTAGGAAATGTTTGCCTACCTGAGGTTGTCATGATATTCTCTTATGCTACCTTCTAGAAGCTTTATTATTTTTCCTTCACATTTATATCTGTAATCCACTTGAAATTGATTTTTGTGTACAGTGTGAACTAGGCATCAAAGTCACTGTTTTTCCATGAATACCCATTTGACTTGCAACATTTATTGAAAGGACCGTCCTTTCACCGTTGCTCTGCAGCACCACCTTTGTCAATTTAAGTGTCCATGTATGTGTGGATTCATTTCTAGATTGTTCTGTTTTTTGACTCTGCATGTTTCTTTTTCCGCCCAATTATACACAGTCTATAAGTTTTGATACCCACCAGAATAAGTCATTCAACTTTGCCATTTTTCTCATTCCTCTTCAGAACTATCTTGGATCTTGGCCCTTTGCATTTTTTAAAAAAGATTTTATTATTCATTTTTAGAGAGATGGGAAGGGAGGGAGAAAGAGAAGGAAAGAAACATCAATGTGTGGTTGCCCCTCGCACACTTCTACTGGGGACGTGGCCCATAACTCAGGCATGTGCCCTCACTGGGGATCGAACCAGCGATCCTTTGGTTCTCAGGCCAGCACTCAATCCACTGAGCCACACCAGCCAGGACCCCTTTGCATTTCTATGGAATTTTAGAATCAACTTGTTGATTTCCATTAAAAAAATACCCTGTTATTTTTTGACTAGGATTATCTTGAATCTACCAGTTATTTTTGGAGAGAATTGACATTTTACAATATTGGATCTTTCAGTCCATGAACTTGGTATATCCTTCATTTATTTACAACATCTTTAACTTTCTGTGTAGTGGTTTTACATATCCTTTTTAAATTTACTTCTAGGTGTATGTTTTTGATGCTGTTGTAAAGAAGTTATTAAAAATTTATTGTTGCCAATCTATAGAAATATAGCTGGTTTTTTAATTCAGAAAACTTGCTTAATTCTGAATATTCATCTGTATAGTCTTCAGGATTTTTGTATGTACATCATGTTGTCTACAGAAATAGCAGTTCCTACCCCCGTTTTTCCCCAAGTCCTTACACTGTTTATCTAGGCCTTACTGCATCTGGGTGAGACCTCCAGCATCATGTTGAACAAAAGTGACAGCAAACATCCTGGTCTTGTTTTTCCTAGTGTTAGAGAGTGCACTTTCCATGTTTCCTGTTACATATGACACTCAGTACAGGTTTTTCATAGATGGTCTTTATTGGATTAAAGTTTCTTTTGCAAGGTTATATTGTCAAAGAACCAATTGTAGAAGCCACTCTTATCTGTTCTATTTTTCTTTAATTTGTGCCATTATATGGTAGATATTATTTCCTTTTTTTGCATTTGATTTGCTAGGGTTTCTTTCTAACTTTAAATATAGATTCTTAGATCACTGGGGACTTTCTTTTTCAGCCTTTTTCCTAATAAATGCTTTTTAAAGTTATACATTTCCTGGAAATTCAACTTTAGTTGTATCCCACAGCTATTTTCTAATTTACATTGTAATTCCTTCTTTGACTGATAGGTTATTTAGAGGTGCATTGCTTAATTTCTAAAAAGTTGGAATTCTAGTTATCTTTTTGTTGCTGGTTTTTAGTTTAATTTATGTTAGGTCACAGGATGATATACTCATCAGTCCTTGAAATATTTTGAAATTTGCTCTATGGCCCAGCATATGTTTAGTTTTGATAAGTGTTTCAACTTCACTTGAATAGAAATTTTATCACGAAGTGCTTAGTTGTAGTTTATCTTTCATGGGGTTTGTTGTGTGACTTGGTGTCTTTTTTTTTGATGGTTTTGAAAAAACCATTATCAGTGTAGATACTGTCCTGCTCTATTTACTCACCTCTCCGGTATTCTGGACGTGTCATGCCTTTCTGTTGCACTGTGCCCCAGGTATGTCTTTTCTTGTGTTTGCCATCATTGTCTCCCCTAACTTCAGCTCCTCTGTTTTCCAGTTTACTAATTTCCTTCAGCTTTGTGGAGTCTGTTATTTTTACCCCATCCATTGCATTGTTTTTAAATTTTATTGGAGTAACATTGGTTAATAGCATTCTATAAGTTTCAGGTGTACAACTTTATAATCTGTATATTGCATTGTGTGCTCACCATCCAAAGTCTAATTTCCTTCTGTCACCATATATTTGACCCCCTTTACTCTCTTCATCCTGCCCCTACTCCCTTTCCACTCAGGAAACTACCATAGTGTTGTCTGTGACTATGAGTTTGTTTTGTTCTTTTGTTGCTTTTTGTTTTCTATCCCACTTGTGAGTGAAAGCATAGAGTTCTTGTCCTTTTTTTTGTCTGATTTATTTCACTTAGCATGATACTTAAGATCCATCTATTTGTCACAAGTGGCAGTGTTTCATCCTTTTCATGACTCACTAGTAGTTCCTTGTATATATGCATGTGCCACATCTTTATCTAGGTTGTTTCTAATAAGTGTTCTCAAATTGGGGGGGTTAGATATCCAGAAGAGGGATTGCTGAGTTATATGGTAGCTGTATTGTCGGTTTTTGAGGAACCTCCCTACTGTCTTCCATAGAGGCTGCGCCAATATGCACTCCCACCAGCAGCGCACAGGGGTTTCCTTTTCTCCACATCCTCTCCAGCACTTGTTATTTCTTATCCTGTTAATAATAGCTATTCTTACAGGTGGTATGTGGTATCTCATTGTTTTGATTTGCATTTCCTTTACAGCTAGTGAAGTTGAACATCTTTTCATTTATCTGTATATCTTGTGAAAAGTGTCAGTTCAGGTCTTCTGCCCATTTTTTAATTGGATTGTTAGTTTTTTTTTTCTTGAGTTGTATGTGTTCTTCATGTATTTGGGCTATTAACCCATTATTGGAGTTACCATTTGCAACTGTCTTCTCCCATTCGGACGATTGCCTTTTTGTTTTTGTTTTGTCATTGTTTTCTTTTGCTGTGCAGAAGCTTTTTAGTTTGGTACAGTCCCATTCATTTATTTTTGATTTTACTTCCCTTGCCTTTGAAATCAAGTTCACAGAAACCTCTTTGAGACCAAGGTTCGTAAGTTTAATACCTATGTTTTCTTATGTGTATTTTGTTTCGGGTCTTATATTCAAGTTTTTAATACATTTTTTAGTTAATTTTTGTGTATGGTTTCATATAACAGTTTAGTTTCATTCTTTTGTATGTGGCTTTCCAATTTTCCCAACACCATTTATTGAAGAGACTTCTTTTGTTGTATGTTTGTATGTTTTCGGCTCCTTTGTTGAAAATTAGTTGCCCATATATGTGTGGGTTTATTTCGGGAATCTCAGTTCTGTTCCACTGGTCTGTGTGTCTTTTTCTGCCGATGCTGTATCGTTTTGATTATTGTGGTTTGAAGTCAGGGAATGTGATACCTCTGACTTCTTTTTTTGTCCTCAGGAGTGCTTTGGCTATTTGGGGTCTTTTGTGGTTTTACACACATTTGAGGATTTTTTTTCCATCTCTGTGGAAATGCTGTTGGGATTATGATAAGGATTGCATTAAATCAGTGTATTGCTTTAGTTAATATGGTCATTTACAAAGTTAATACTTTCAGTACATGAACAGAACAATCCCATTTATACTTGAAAAAAAAAAGAATAAAATACCTAGAGTAAATTTAACAAAGGAAGTGAAGGATCTATATACTGAAAACTACAAGACATTGTTGAAAACTGAAGAAGACGCAAAGTAATGGAAAGGTACCTACTGAGCCGCACCCCTCAGGGCTGATTTCGGTCTTGTTTTTTGGATTTTAGAGAACATTCTGTCTCATTCCTCTTTTTTTCTTTCTTTAAAAAAACTTCTTTATTGTTTTGTTGTTCAATTACAGTTGTCCCCATTCCCCACTTTACTCTCCCCATCCCCCCTCCCACGTTCAATCCCCCCCACCCCCGCCCTTGTCTTTGTCCATGGGTCTTTCATACATGTTCCTTGACCCTTTCCTGTCTTTCCCCCATTATTCCTCTCCCCTCTGGGCACTGTCAGTTTGTTTTTTATTTCCATGTCTCTGGTTCTACTTTGCTCGCCATTTCAGTCTTTTTAAATTTATTGAGACTACTTTTGTGCCCCAACGTATATTCTGTCCTTGAAAATGTGTGCATGTAGTTGAGAAGAATATATATTTAGTTGTTTTGGGATGGAAAGCTCTATAAATATTATGTCCATCTGGCTAATGTGCTACTGAAGGCCAGTATTTCCTTACTGACTTTCTGTTTGGATGATCTGTCTTGCTGTCAGTGGGGTATTCAGGTTCCCTACTGTGATTGTATTTTTTTCTGTTTCTCCCTTTAGATTCATTAGCGATTGCTTTACCTATTTTGGTGTTACCAGGTTCAGTGCATACATATTGTTAAGTGTTATGTCTTCTTAATGAATTGTTGCATTTTTCATTATAAAATATTCATCTTTGTCTCTTGCTGCCTTCTTCTATCTTGAAGTCTGTTTGTCTGTTTTAAATGTGGCCACACCTGCTTTTTCTCTGAATGCCATTTACTTGGAATATCATCTTCCACATCTTCACTTTGAGCCTATGTTTGTCTTTGTAGCTGAGGTGGATCTCCCGGAGGCAACATGTATGAACATGTATTTGGGTTTTGTTTTGAACTCCATTCTGCTCTGTGCATTGGTTGGTGAGTTCAGTCCATTCACGTTTAGGGTGATAGCGCATATGTCATTGCATCTTTTGTTTTCTGGTTGCTCTGTGTATCTCCATTGCTTCTTTTCCCTTGTGTGTGTCTGCTGTTTTTAGTTCGGTGGTTTTCTATGAGTTTTTTCTGTTTCCTCTTTTGTTGTTGTTGTTACATGTCTTATCTGTAGATTTTTGTTTTGTGGTTACCATTAGATTTGTGTACAAAAAGTTTGAAATATACAGTAGTCCTTTTTATTCTGATTGCATCTTATCTTCATTCACCTTTGCAAGTTCAGTCCTTTCCCCCCCTCCTTTCTTATTTTTTTGTCACAAATGATGACTTTTTATGCTGTATGTTCATTTCCAAATTGCAGAGGTTATAGTCTTTTTTTAATGCTCTCCCCCCTTTAATCTTTATGTTCTAATTAAGAGTTTAATACCCTGTTTTGAACAAGAATTGCAATTTCCTGCTTCTGTCTGAAAATTTATTTTTTTTTCTTTAGCTGTGGAAAATGCCCCATATTCCCTGAGGAGGTGTACATGCCATTGGTGACCCCGTTGCCTCAGTTTCAGGGTACCACCCCCATGGTGGGATGTGGCAAGCGATAGGGCTCTGGGCCTATGAGTTCCTGGCACTGCCTCCTTGTAACCAGAGGCTGTCAGCTGCTCTGTACTGTCTGAGGTGTCCAGCTGCCATACCACGGTGCCCCATCTTCGCCTCTGTCACTGGGTTTAGCAGCAGTGGGCACCAGCCACTCAGGCCAGAGTATTGCTTCTGCCACTATAGCCCGCTGTGCTGCCCTGTGAGGGCCGCTACATGACTCTTTCCCTGACACCAGGTCAGCTGGGGCCATGATGAGCATCAGCCTGCATATATGGCTACCTCTTTCCTTGCCCCTGTCTTGCCTTTCCTCCTCGTTCTAATACACCTGTCTTCATATGTCTCGATGCATGGATCTCTCTGAGACATATTTGTGTATTGAGCAGGGAATAATCCTTTGTTGAGTTATATATAGTTGTTTGACTTGTAACTTCAAGAGGAGAAACGAAGAGGTGCTCTTACTTGGCCATGATGCTGACATCACTGTAGAGGAGGAGGCTCCACCATTGGATTAATTTCAGTTATTATATTGTATTTTTATGGTGACTGTCTACCAAGATTCTTTATATTGTCATTTAAATTCTTATAATAGTTCCTTAAAGTCTTGTTCTATAATGCCAGTATTTGAATCCTGGTTTGTTTCTGATTTCTGCTTTTTTCCTATTTAGTTAAATATTATCTTCTTATTTACTTGATTTTTGTTTTGTTTTGTTTCTCTGTCAGACATGGAGTGAAAGGGTGTAGCAGTGACTTGAAGCTCTGAAGGATGGTGTCTTCCCCCAGAGAGGTTTTACTTTTGCCCAAGGCAGGCAGCTAGGAGAGAGGCAGACTACCTCTCTCCAGTTGGAATTAACCTCATTCTGAGTTGGTCATCAGTTCTTATGAGGGCTGGGTTTTTGGTTTTTTTTTTCCTGATTTGCCCTGTATCGACGTATGTAGCCTTTGGGATACCAGCGAGAAGCCTGAGGTGTTTGTTAGGGCCCCTCTACATTGGAAAGCCCTGAATTCCAATTTTTGTCTTTCTGGCTTAAGAGACTATATCAGAAGCTTTTCTCAGCCTCTCAGCGGCAGCTTTTACTTTTGGAATTGGCAGTCACAATGAGGGAAAACGTAGACCTCAGTGTGAGTCTCACCTCTTGGCACCTCTTCTTTGTCTTGTCTCTGCAACATCTCACTGCTTGGCAGCTCTTCATATTGCCGTACTTTCATGCAGGTGTATTTCAGATTTTCTGCCGAGTTTTCTTTTTGTCCTCAGCAAGAGGTTTGGTTCAGAAAAAACATAGTCAGCCATTGTTTAAACATAGATTTTGTCTTACAGCACCCTTACTCCTGGTGGGTCCTGTGACTAACTGCAAGAAATATACACACTGACACTGATAGTTCGTAGGTACTCTATTGTAAGCAGTTACTGGTCAGACCCCTGTCGATGTGTGATGTTTAAATATATGATAAGTTCTCAGAAGTAGATCTTAGGAAGGAGGGATTAAAGTAATTAAAGTAATATGAAAGTTCTTATTGTTGAAGCTGCTCTTTGAAAACAATGTGTACTGAAGTAGTAAAATCCCCAGTAATCAATATAGATTTGGTGCAAGTGGTAGTACAGATATTTGACTTAATTGTATTTTTCCAGAGGAACACTAGTACTAAATACCCAAATCTGTAGCTACCAAACTAGAAGTTTTTTGCTTTGATGTTATCAAATCATTACAAGTGTTAACCTGTACCAGTTATAGAAAGTGAACTGTTCTGCCCTGCCTGGTGTGGCTCAGTGGTTGAGTGCCGGCCTGCAAATCAAAGGGTGGCTGGTTTGATTCCCAGTCAGGGCACATGCCTGGGTTGTGGGCCAGGTTTCCAGTAGGGGGCGCACAAGAGGCAACCACACATTGATATTTCTCTACCTCTCTTTCTCCCTTCCTTCCCCTCTCTAAAAAAAATAAAATACATAAAGTCTTTTTTAAAAATATGGGTACTTTGAAAAAAAAGAAAGTGAACTGTTCTACTACCTCTTTGTGGGTGGCATTGATACTTTCATGTGTCTTACAAGACTTGCTGTTTTTCACAGTCATATTTGCTCTAGCCTTCAAAATGTCATACCCCTAGCTTGCATTTCTGACCCTGTCCCTTATTATTTCTTTTCTTATGCCCTATATTTAAGCCAAGGCAGAACATTTATCATCTTCTAAGAGCACCTAATATTTTCCTGCCTCCTTCCTTTTCCTTGTTCTGTTCTCCATCTGGAATAAGTATTTTTTGTATGCAATTACGGGTTGTCGTAAGTGTCACCTTTTTCCCTTACTGATTCTTGTAACCAAACTCAGCATCGTCTCTTTCTTCTTGGACTCATTTTTTACATACCTCTTCAGAGCTTATTTGTGTACTGTCCTATCTCTTTTCCTCATCGTAAATATTTTGATAGGTGCGGTCTTGCTTATCTATGCATTCTTTGTAAAGTATAAAATTATATAGTATCTTTGTGAAATAGGAACTTAGTAAATAAAAATGGAGTTTCAAGGTCAACTATTTCTTTTTCTGACTTGCCTTGTTATATCTTTTACCCACTTATTATTTTATGTGTTCATTATATTTATATGAAATTGCAAGTCTTCCATTTTGACATGTTCAAGATATTAACTCATCACTTTAATTGAAAACATTTGCCTTTTAATTTTATCTATGGTTTGCTTTTGCTTTGTTTGGGGTTTTTTGTTTGTTTCCTGCCCATATTGATTGTATTTCTATTTTATGGAAACATTAGTGTTGCTGAAAATACAAATGGTACAAAAGGTGTATGTATGGTAAAGTCTCCCTCCCACATGGCAATATTTTTATGTAGAGAGGTTCTTAGTATTTATATAACACTCTGTCAGTTTTCTTTCGTTTTTGGCATAAAAAGTTTTTTTCCTACCCCACGTTATTTAGCAACTCATTTATTTTTTACAGTATTCTGTTTGTTACACTTTTTACATGTAAATTGTTATTACGCCTGGATTATGTGTTTATGTACAGTTTGTGAAGTAGAGATACAACATTTTCCCCCCTAAGTGTTGAACCAAGTTGTCTTCAACCCTGGCAAAACATTAGAATCGCCTTTGGCACTTTGTTAAAAGCACAAGGTGTGAGAGGCGCAAGGTTTTCTTTTTTAAAATGACTGACTGTTGTCCTTTCTTGTTCTTTACCTGAGAGTAACATTGAAAAAAACACTGGTTTCAGTATCTTCTCCAGCTCATTCTGAACCTTGAGTTCCCTGATACTAGTCTTGTGGAACTGTTGTACTCTTTTACTGACTCTCTGATTTTTAAATCCTTCTTTTCTTCCTTTGAACTTTTACGAAGCACTGTTCCCCTGCCTATGCTTATATCATGCAACTGGTACAGAGTAAGAAATCACTAGAAGCTTCTCAGGGAAAAATGTGATAATTAGTATCTTTGTAATTGGGCTAAAGACTCCTTTGCAGAGTGCTTGCTGTTTGTCAGTTACTTTGCTGCTAGGCCCCTGTGAAGGGGGCAGAGGTGAGAATAGACCATCTGCTGTCAGGGGGCTCTTGTCTGGTAGAAGAGGCAGATGTGTGGATAACTACATACGACCATAAGTACCGTAGGCGACCATAAGTACCGTAGGCGTTGTAAAAGTTATAAACGTTGTGATAGCATATTTTTAAAAATAAAGTTAATAAAGGAAAACTGAAAATTCAATGCAAACAAGACTAAATTAGTTTATGGGCTTATCTTCACAGTTTCTTAATTTACTTTGATCATTTCCATAGACAACAGAGTAAATGTACATGTTATAGCTCTGAACCATTATTGAATGTAATGTTCCACTTTTTAATATATACAAAAAGTACATTCATTCCTTCTGCATTTATTAGTTAGCATTCCATTCGTTTTCAGACTTTTTTTATCCCATAGTTGATATTGGAAATTGACTTATGTTTCAAGAGCCTTTCTTCACAAAGAAGTATTTTTTGAAATATTTTTTAGTCACTCACAAGGAGACTTTATATACAGAATTATAACCACAAAATTATATTGAAGGGCAAATGCTGGACTACCAGCTGGCGTCAGTCATGTAACTCTTGTTTGCCTTTCAGCTGTGGAAGAGAAGTGGCCCCAGTTCATCACCCTTTTCCAGCCCAGCCTCATCCCGCTCCCAGACACCAGAGAGGCCAGCAAAGAAAATAAGGTAATCAGTTAGTATTTACTGTGCGGATTACTGGTCAGGGAAGGAGAGAAGTTTACTTGGTTTTTAGGCTCTCTGTAACTCTTATTTGGAGAATCAAACAAATTAACACCTAGAATGACAGTGAAGTACCCACTAGAATTGCTCTTTTTTACACACTGACTATAGGGCCCCTGGTTCTCTTCTGCGTGAGTGATCGGGTGCGAGCGCAGAATAGAGTGAACAGAGTGAATAATATCAGCGGGCAGCAGACTTTGTGTCCTTGACCCCAGCTGACCCTCTGAGTCCACCTGCAGTCGACCAGAATGCCACTGTCTCAGGGACTATATCTGTGACTAGAACTCTCAGTAACATGGCAGGTTATAAGGAAGATTTTGAAGATAAGTAATTGTTTTGTGCTTGTTTTTAAGACATTAGCTTCTCTGTGGTTTCCATTAACTACCTCCCCTTGTTTCTGTGAGAATTTGTTTTGACTGTTTTTTTCCTGGCATACTGAAATCTCAAATCACAGTAGTTCTAGACTTTGGCCATTTGATAGTTAGGATGGTATAAGTTATTCAGTATTTATTGTCAGGAAGTCTTTCTAAATTTAATACTGTGTTTTTCTCCTACAGAGAAGAAGAACTTTCTCATCATTCTAGTTCTTCAACTCCATTAGTAGCTGACAAGGAGTCCCAGGGAGAAAAGGGTACGTTGATAAACATGCAGGAGTGGCTTGTGGTGGTAGAAGTGTTTATGAAGGGTGTACGGACTACTGCCTGTTCCAAACACGCTTTCAGCGTTGCCATCCAGAGGGCCTGGAATAGACAGAAACAGAAGTTCCTGTCTCAGGTTTGTATAGTCCGGTAAGGGAGAAAGGTGACATAAATAGCTCCCCCTCTTCCCCTCTCTCTAAAAATAAATAAAATCTTTTTTTAAAAAAAGACTAAATTTTTCCTTTAGTTATAGATACAACCACATGGAAAAAACAGAATTTGCAGAATTCCCCGTCTACACCTGGCAACTCTGGGCAGCGCAAACGGAAGATTCAGCTGCTGCCCTCCAAACGAGGGGACCAGCTGACCTTGGTATGGTCTTGATTGTCTACCTCCGCTCACCCCAGCTTAGCTCTTCTAAGTCTTAAGAAGGCTAAATACAACTTTTTCCCAGCTGCTTCTGATTGACTTGACTTCTTTTTCTCTTGGTAGCCTCCACCTCCCCAGCTTGGTTATTCAATTACTGCTGAGGACCTAGACTTGGAAAAGAAAGCTTCGTTACGATGGTTTAACAAGGTCTTGGAAGATAAGACTGGTAAGGAATAAAGATCTCTCACACTCCAGAGAGGATTTGTTTTGTTTTTTCTCATTTGAGAAATCCATTGGGTTCTCAGTAGAAGCTGGAGAACAGTGAGCACTGAGGTTGAGGGAAAGCATTTCTAAATGAGTTCTACTGAGACTCAGAGCATCCCCATTCTCCATGATACACCACTGGAAAGAATTCCCAAACCGGGAAGGACAATTGAATCTTCTTTTTCTTCCTTCCTTAGATGCTGCCTCGAGCTCTGTCACTGAGAACCCACCTACCACTCAGCCTTCTTTTACTTTAACTCTGCCTGCCGCTGGAGCTGCTCCCTCCCCATCCTCTCTCCCAGCTTCAAGCACTAACCCACTGTTGGAGAGCTTGAAGAAGATGCAGAATTCCCCGGGCCCACCATCCTTCCCAGGTGAGTGGGAGAGCTTCCCTAAGAGCATACAATGACACCAACCTTTGCAGAGGGTGAGGTAAGAACATCAGGCCTGTCAGTCGCTAGGAACTGTAAGGACTGAACCTACTCTGGCTGACCAGACTGAGCTGGTGCAAGCTTAAGACCTTCAGGATTCGCTAATCAGGAAATTTTAGGGAAGGGGAGCTGGAACACTTAAAGCTGGGAAAAGACGCTTAGTTTTGGTAGTGAAATGGCTCTTGATTTGAAACCCAGTTCTGTAGCTGTTCTGCACCTTGCTGTCATCTATAAATTGAGAATAATGCCTACCTCAGGTATCGCTAAAGTGTAAATGTGCTGCATGGTTGAGAGGTCACATGCTCATCAGACAAGAGGCACAAGATAGTATTACTTATTTTTCCCTCTGGATTTCCAAGGGTCTGTTGATTGTTTCGGCCCCTTGCCTTCACGGCACAGCGTGGATACACACTCCTGTTATTCCACTTTATCGTGTAGTGGTGTGTGTTGCTGTCCGCCTGTCCCAGGGCTCAAGGGCAGAGACTGTCTCATTCATGGTTATATGCTCTGCAGTTAGCACATGGTAGGCAGATACAGTCAGTCTTTTTTTAGGTAAGGTGTATCTAGGTTATTAACTGGACTTGATTTCAGGTGATTGGATTTTCCTTATTTTTACATGTTTAACTACAATTAGGCCAAGTTTTATTTCCTTCTATTTTCCTTATGATCTGTGAAGGGTAGAAATAATGAACACTTCCTTGATTTTAAGGAATGAATACGTTAAGGGCTAAAGGTATAGATTTAGTCATATTTGTTGACTGAGTCTTAAATCCTCAGCATTGTGCTGGACACAGGGAGGATACAGAAGCATTGACTATCATCACGTCCGAGGTACCCAGAATTCACTTCCTCTCCTCTTCTTCTCAGATGATTCAGCTGGAGTGGCAGCCACTGTGGCCCATTCACCTCCGAAGACACCCAGCCTTCTGGGCCCTCTTGGCACTTCACAGTCAGCACCCTTTCCAGGCGCCACCTCAGACTCCAAACCGACAGTTACTTTCTTAGGGCTGACCACTGCTTCTTCCACAATACCAGTCACTGACACCACCAAGTCACCTCTGTCCCCTCAGACTGAGACATCTGCCCCATCTCAAGCCCCGTCAGCCCCGTCCCCAACCCCCAAGCAGAGTATTCTGTTTGGAATGCTGAGCACCCCACCTGCTAATCTTTCTGCCTCTGCAGCTCCTGCTGTGTCTTCAGCATCTCCCATGTTCAAGCCCATTTTTACAGTCCCGCCTAAAAGTGAGAATGAGGGCCCCTTGCCGTCTAGCTCTTCCAAGGTCACAACTGCAGCATCTTCCAGCTCTGCCCTTTCCACATCTACCAGCACCTCACCTGTCTCTTTCAAGCCTATTTTTGGCAGCCTGGGGCCACCTACACCTGTGCCCTTGTCAACTCCCTTCTCCTTCAATCAAACTACTAGTCCAGCCACAACCACAAGCGCCCCTCACTTCACTGGCCAGGCAAACGCCACCTCAGCAGTGGCTGGCATGACCACAGCCAGCACCTCTGCAGACTCAGCTTCGAAGCCTGCCTTCGGCTTTGGTGTGAGTGATGTGACCAGCTCCATGAGCAGTGTGACTAGCACCACCCCTTCCACCTCCCAGCCTTTCCTCTTTGGGAATGCCCCTGTCTCTGGTACCAGCTTTGCCCCAGCCACGGGCTCCATATTCCAATTTAGCAAGCTTCCTGCCATGCCTACTTCAGCGACGACGACGACAACCACCGCCGCCACGACGACATCCTTTAGCCAGTCCTTGTCCAGTGTTGTGCAGACAGTTGCCAGCGGCAGCACCGCCAGTTTTAGTGGTTTTGGCAACACCCTTACCACCTCCGCCCCAGTTACCACCAGCCAGCCTACCCTGACATTCAGTAACACTACCACCCCAGCATTCAACATTCCCTTCAGCTCAAGCTCCAGGGCCCCTCTCCCATCATATCCAGGAGCCCACCCCCAGCCTGCATTTGGGCCCACTGATTCTCAGCAGCAGGGGTCCAGCAAGCCACCCCTCGCCCCCAGCTTTGGCAACTCTTTCACTTTTGGAAGCTCTGCTGCACCAGCCCCAACCGCAACGCTAGCACCAACTCCAACCCACACAGCCTTTGGTAACACTGCACAATCAGCTTTTGGTGGTTTGAAGCCCGCGGCCTCTGTCTTTGGCGCCCCTGCCAGCACCCAGCCGGCCTTCGGCAGCACCACAGCTGTTTTCTCCTTTGGCGCAGCCACCAGTTCTGGCTTTGGAGCTACAACCCAGACCACCAGCAGTGGGACCAGTAGCTCACTGTTCGGCAGCACAGCACCATCACCCTTCACGTTTGGGAGCTTGGCACCCCCGGCTGGCAGCGGGGGTTTCGGGATCAATGTGGCTGCCCCAGGCACCAGCTCTACCTCTGGAGCATTCAGCTTCGGAGGAGGACAAGATGGGACCACTGGCAGCACGGCCCCCTTTGGTGGGGGCCTGAGTCAGAACACACTGGGCACACCCAGCCAGAGCACACCCTTCGCCTTCAACGCGGCCGGCACGCCTGAGAGCAAGCCTGTGTTTGGAGGTGAGATGAGGAATTGATCTGACTGGCTGTGCCAGGCACCGTTTTAAGTGCCAGTGCAGTCTCCACTCTGAGGGAGTTTTACATTGTCGTGAAAAGACAGGAGTTAAATATGTGAGTACTGTGTCACGTAGTGGTAAATGTCTTGATAAAATAAAATGTAATTACAGACTGTGGAGGAGCTATTTAGGTACTCAAGGAAGGCCCAAGGAAATAAATTTAAGCCAAGACTGTATTTGTGACAAAATGGTTGTGATCACCAGTGGGTAGGTGTGTGTGTATGTGTGTGTGTGTGTGTGTGTGTGTGTGTGAGAGAGAGAGAGCTGTGCAGGCACAGGAGATAGCTAATGCCAAGGCCCATTGGCAGAGAGAAGCTGGTGGGAACAGAAAAGTAAGGTGTGGCTAGAAGTTTAAAAATGTAAATGGTATAAAAAGAGGCTGAGAGGCAGGCAAAGTTGAAGATCATTCATGGCCAGGATTAAATGTTTGAATTTTAAGTACTAAGGGAATCACTGTAGAATTTCAAGCAGAAGATTGAACTGATCTTACATTCTGTGTAAAAGACGAATTAGGAGTTTTGATCCTGATAGCTTCTATTTTCTTCATTAAATGTGAGAGCTCTTCAGGAGCAGATTAGGGTGAAATATGTACAAAGGAGGGCCTCTTTTAAAATAGTTATTTTGGAGTGTGGAAGAGGAACTAATGAGGAAGTGTAATAGAACTGCCAGGCAGTTTTGAGGGCTGGAGAATTGTGGTTATGAACTTAAAAGAGACCAGTTAGCACTGTTGTTTTTCTCCAGCAACATTCAGTTGTTGAGGTATAGATCTCAAATAAGTGGATAGCTGCTAGAACCCAACCTATTTAAACTCAAGCAAATGTAGCAGGAGGGGCAGTGGGCGTGGAGGTCTTGTTGAGATTAAGGAAGTATAGAACTACTAAAAACAGTGAGCTGGAAGATAGAATGCAGTAGTTGCAGTTAAGGTTTGGGGGCTAGAGCAGGTCCTAGTGGTGACAAGGTGTGACCATAGAAGTGTGTGGTGGAGGCTGCTGCGTAGAGGAGTAGATTGGGGTGGCACAGTGAGGACCTCAGAGGGCAAGAGTGGTACCTGTACCACATCAGGCTGGGCAAGTGCACACGAGAGAATGCAGCCTCCCCGAGGGGCTGTAGGGAAAGCACCCTCGGCATTGAGCGTCAGCATTCAGTGAGGGCAAGGGAGTCTGTTGACTGAGTTCCAGTGGGGCCCCATGGGCAGGTTAGGGGACCTAGAGGGTGGATCGGAGTGGTGGTGAATTTGGTGGGAAACTCAGGTTTCTGGAGAGGAGGGAACAGATAAACAGAAGAGGCATATTGTGACTGACAGTGGTAGATTAATCAAGCTAGAAAATGGATGGGAGTCCCTTGGGGGTAGCCTCTGCTATGCTTCAGTGAGAGCAGAGCTTCTACTAATTAGTGGTCAGAAGGTAACACTGAGGGACTGTGTCTGCTGCAGGACAGTGGTTAGGAGGCCGAGAAGGCCCACCTGGAGCACCAGGTGTTAAGACTTAATTATCCTGTGCAGTTCCTTTTGGTGGATGAACCAGAACAGTGGTTCAGGGCTGAGGTGTCCTGTGGGGAGTGCCCCTTCAGAGAGCAGATCTCCCTGCAGCGTTCATTAGCTTTGATGCCCTCTGCTCACTGGCCTAGTCTCTACACTTCTCTGCTCTCTTCATTCTAGGCACCTCCACGCCCACCTTTGGTCAGAACACCCCTGCCCCTGGAGTGGGCACATCAGGCAGCAGCCTCTCCTTTGGGGCATCCTCAACACCCACCCAAGGCTTTGTTGGAGTCGGACCCTTTGGTAAGCTTGGCAAGTTTCTTTGTTGCCAGAGTGACCTGCTTATTCCTCTCTGAAGAGGGGCCTGGGCTGGGCTGGCAGGTTCCTGGTTCTCTGGGGCCTTCTGGGGAAGATCAGGCTCATCAGCACCAGAAAAATGTGGCCAGAGTCTCGCACAACCCAGGTTTGGAGTTGGCAACAGGGAGCAGAGGAGCCTTTTAGGGCAGAATGTCCCTGATCACTGGAAAGCCAAGTAAAAATGCCTTTCTGGGCCTCTCGCAGATTGTGATTCTGGGGTTTTGACTTTTCAGTGGACCTCTCCCCCAAGCAATTGACACAACTTGGGAAGCCCTATTCAAGCACCCACAGTTCTGTTGGCCTAACCTTACAGAGATTAGGGCACCCAAAGAACTGTTCTCAGGTAGCAGCTGCCCTGATCAGATTTTGTTGAATCTTTCCAGGATCGGCGGCCCCTTCATTTTCCATTGGTGCAGGATCCAAGACCCCAGGGGCTCGACAGCGACTGCAGGCCCGAAGGCAGCACACCCGCAAGAAATAGACTTTGTCCCTTGCCTCCGTTCCCCCCACCCCTTGCCCAAATCTGGACCTTGGCACCTTGCTAGGGAAGAGCCTCTAACCCATAGTTCCATAAAGCAAACCTACCCCAGACCTCTGGCTTCAGCTACGAGAGGTAGTAGCAGCCCTGGGGGCCATTTCCCTCTCTTAGAGGAAGCAGAAGCCTCAGGCCTCTTGGGGGAGGGGGTGGCAGGGCAGAAGCCTGATACCTTTACTTGAACAATTCCACTGTTGAGGCTGGAGAGAACTGAAGAAACATCTGTACATACTGTTCACTTAACTTCCCTGACTTGTTTAGTGTATAAGCTTAGTCAGGTGGCCTCCCTTCCGCCTTTTCCCCAGAGCCATCTTTGCCAGAGGCTACCAGGTAGAGCCCTGCCCACCTGCCTCTCTGGTATGCATTCGATGGGATTGGGGGAAATGGATTATCCCTAAAGCTTTACCTTGCTTGGCTTAGCTATAAAAAGTGGTTCCCTGATCCCTTTAGGGGATTGTTTCCCCATTTCTTGCTGCTTCGTCCTTCCGACTGGTTCCTTGCAGGATCTCTTGCTTTTTAAATGATCTTGAATCAAGCTTTGCCTTGAAGACTCCAGTGGATGCTGCTCCTGCTGTTTCACTTCCTCCTGCCAAGTCTGAGTCAGTGTTTTGTCCCCAGCCCTGCCAGTTTGGCCCCTAAAAGCTTGGTGGCTCAAGACTGTTAGCCTGGCAGATTCGAGGGTGACCCCTCACTCCAGGGAGGGAATCTCTCGGAGCAGGCAGGATGCCCGCTGCTGCTTTCAGCTGCCTCCTCGCTCACCACCCCCGCTGGCCTCATTGGGCACGTCGGCCTCTCCGGGATTGTATGTTTAAAGCCTTGTCCTGTGTTATTGTCTGATGCTCATGTCTATTGCTCTTTGAATCGAGTTTGGAGGAAGAATTGAATTGTATGAGTGGCGGCATGTTGGTAGTGCCGGACTTAACTGTTTCAAGTTTCTGGGACTTAGCTAATTGAATGTGGAAAGTAGCACCACTTTACGGCTACAAGTGCCAACTCCTGGATTTTCAAATGGTGTTTTGACTTTACGGGCTGGCAGCCCAGGAGGATAGGGCCAAGGGGAAGCAAAGACCTCTTCCCTCTGCTGTTTCTCTCTCCTACCCACCTGACCTCACAGGTTAGCTCACCCCTAGTACATGTTAAAAAAACCTAAATTAATGAACCACACTCTAAATTCTTAGCCCTCCCACCCCCAACAGGGCCTCCAACCCTTCTGTTCTTCCTCTGTTTCAAAACCACATACCCCAGGCCTAAGAGCCTCGCTGCCGTGCCCATCCTCTTTGGGAGAAGTATGAATGTGTGTGTCTAAATTAAAAGAAAAAATATTTAAACATTTTTTAACAAAATAAAAATTTATTTTTGTATTTAAGCTAAATTGCCTTTTAAATTCCTTCAAGCTTGGTTCATTGAGGTGGTTAAGTATAAATGCTGTTGACTAGGAATTAGCTGTATAGTTAAGTTATGCCTGTGTGAAGAAGAGGCTCCAGTGCCATCCCAGGCAGCTTTCCTGAGGGACTAGAGCTCTTTCTGGACACATTATGTAAAATGTAATTCTTATTTTATAAATAATGTGACTTAGATGTACCCAGTCCCCCTCCCCCTTCTGTGACTGAGTTTTGAATGTTCTGTGGCAGGGGACTGACCGTTCCTCCCACCCCAAGAAGAGCTCTGTCTCTACTTAACTGTCTGTGGAGCTGAGGAGGGAGCCTGAACCTCAAGTCCCAAACACCTACTAGAATTGGAAGGGTGGGGTGGGGCATGGGCCTAGAAATCAAGCTTCTACCTGCTCCTTCCGTAAGGTAGACCCTCTTAGTTTTAGTGCTCTAAGCTAGTTTACCTCAGTTCCACAGGCAGGGCAGTTGGTCCAGGAAGCCCCTGAAGAGGGCGCCCTGGCGTAGGCTGAGTGTGAGTGTGTGAGTGTGTATGTGTACACATACGTGCACTGGGACTTTCCATTACAGATACAGACTTAATTCCTGTGAGTCTAGTTGGAATTTTTAGTATGAATGTGAGGTTTTCCCCCTTGCTTATGTCATTAAGAATAAAATACTGTGATCTATCGTAGACCGTGTCCTGCCTTTTTATTTCTGTGGGTCGCACTTCTCTCACCAGCAAGAATGTGGCCCAGGTAAGGGACTCAAAGGATGAGGAAGTCCACTCTATCATTCCAGCTGGAGAAACAGGGTTATCAGTGTCCATCCTATAGCAATAAAAAACAAAACCTTTCAAAAACAAAACTGCTGCCTGGGGCTGAGAGGGGGAACCAATGTCTTCCTTTCCTCCCACCCAAGAGGCTAAAAGCTGTGAGCACCCGCTAAGGGAGCATGCTAGCGGCAGCTGCTGCTTTTCGCCGCCTCTTCTTTCTCTTTGTAACAGAGCTGGGTCTCAGTTCTGGTGCCGATACTTCAGCCTGTGAGACTGAGCTAGAAGAAAAGTACAAGTTAGATGTGTCCCAATCTTCCAGCATCTGCCCAGCAGGGTCCCTGCTCACCTTGACACCTCTACCCGTTCAAGTACAGCAATGAAGAAGCCACCAGTGAGTGTGGTCTCAGGGGAGGCCCGGAGGCAGTGTTCAGCCCCTGGAAAAGTGTTAAGGCCTCGGTGGGGCCAGGAGGGTAGAACAGGAGTGAGCCTGTGGAGAAGAAATAGCAGACTTCTAGGTAAAAGAGAGGAGCCCCCACCCCAAGACCCTGGTGGAAACCTACTACCTGAAGGTTCCTGAGCTCTGCTGCAGGGCATCCCACACCACATCTTCATTCTCCTCTTGACAAACGGAACACGTGGAGTAGACCAAGCGCTGCAGGGAGGGGAAAGCAAGCGCATGGCACAAAGCTCGCTGCTGGAATGCTGCCAGGGCACGTAAGCGTTCCTTACTGGGTGTGCCTGTCCCAGGTTCCTCCAGCTGTCTGGTCAACATACCTAGGGAAAGGAGTGCTTTAATTACAAACTGCTTTATTTTAGACTAAAATCCCCACTTTATAAATGAGAATATTTGCCTACGACCACAAGATGATTTGAGTCAGAACTAAACCCAAGACCCAAATGAACTACCCCTTCCACTCTAAGGCCGCTCTGAACCTATGGCTGCCCTAGGCCACTATTTCTCCCCATCTCACCAGAGCCACTACAAGAAGGATCCAGCAAAATGTACTGGACCTGACGATAACGCTGGTCTGAGGGTGAGACTGCCAGGAAGTCCTCCTCGGCTAGCTGGCAGCAAGAGACTCCAGCCCGGGCCAGCAGAGTAGCCATAGACGCCAACCGCTTGGCATCCAGGTCAAAGGCAAAGATCTTCCTAGGGACAGAGTTGAGATTAACTGACTTCATGCAGCATGTAATGGACCACAGGTCTGACATACAAACATGTACATGAAGTGAAGACACGCAGAAGGTAACATTTAAACAGCCTTCGAGGACTAAGGAATTCACATCTCACACCTGCAACCCACTGGGAAGCTTAGCTTGGGGCTATATGGAACTGTCCCAGGTCCAGAAGGAAATATTAAATAAGTTCCTTTCGGCCTTGAGACCTATCAGAAAAACAAGTTCCTTTTCACCAGCTACAGGATCAGACCCCACACCTTTCCTCTGTCTAACTGTGACACTCACCCTTGGTTCTTCAGAAGAGCAGCCAGGTGACTGGTCTTATTGCCTGGAGCAGCACATGCATCAATGACGTGGGAGCCCGGGGGCGGAGCCAGCAGCATGGCTGGGAGACAGCTAGCCTGGCAGGGCAGAGCACAGTGGCTGCGTGAACAGAGACTCCCTGAGCTGGTCACTCCCACACATCCTCCCCTTTTCTACCCACCTTCCCTACCTTGTCTTGTAAGATGAGGTGACCTGCCTGGTACAGTGGATGGTCATGCAGGTCTGTTTGGGCAGGGAACACAAGCAGCTCGGGCAACAAGGGATCCAGAAGAAAACGCTTCCCTTTGAGGGCCCTTAGATCCTCCAGGCTGCCAGGGAATAAGAACCATTCATTCAACAGTTTCTGAATTCTTTCATGCCAGGCACTAGGCTGGGCATTTTACGTTACCTTACATGTTAACTAACCATTCACGCAACAAATGTTTAAGATTGCTATGAAGAAATAAACAGGGTGATAAGACAGTCTGTGTTCTCAGACCGGACTCTGGTTTCAGGATCCCACCTCAGCCATTCACCAGCGGTGGGAGCATGAGCCAGTTCCTGTATCTAAGCCTGTCTGCACTTCTGGAAAATGGTAGCTGTGAGAGTTAAATGAGTTAATCCATGCAAAACACTTGGAAAAATATATGGCACAAATTAGGCACTCAATAAATGTTAGCCATTACTGCTGAAACATAACCTCAAGAAGAGGCTTGGGGGTGATTGGCCAGTGAAGGGAGCGGTCCAGGGGAAACGAGCTGACTCCTGACGGATAATTTAGTAACATGAGGAGCTGGGGCGAAAACTACATTCCCTCAACCAGGGGTGTCAAACTGATGTTCACCGGCGGCCACATCAGCCTCACGGTTGCCTTCAAAAGGCCGAATGTAATTTCAACTCCTTAACAGTTAAGGAATAGTTACATCTATACAGTCCTAACATTATTTCGGCCCTTTGAAGGCAACCATGAGGCTGATGTGGCCCCCGGTGAACATGAGCTTGACACCCCTGCCCTAAACTCTGTAAAGGAGCACTGTCCGCTCCACCTGACCCACACAGAAACAGGCCTAGAGAATAGTGTCTTGGTTCAGAAAGGTATCAAGTAGCAGAGCTGGAATTCAAACATGCACAGCTGTTCTCTACCGTCCTGGTCTCTAAGCAACATGCTAGAGGCTAAAAGGGAGACACCTAAAACAGATCAGGGGGAAAGGGAGGAGGCAGAGGTGGCTTCCCAGAGCTGTCAAAGGACAGAACAGGAGGAAGGAGGACATCCAGGGAAGAAGTGGGGAAGTATCAGGGCAGAGAGCAGCAACTGTTGGGGGACAAGAGGTGCAGAGAGCGCCATGGCAGATCGGCCTGGAGAGGCAGCAGGGAGCATAGCACACTGGAGAGCCAAGAGAGGGTTTTCAGCAGGAGAGTAATGCATCAGCTATGGTTTCAGATCTTTCTGCAGCCAACCAGATTAGGAGATTCTGCCACCAATCATGGTAGGAAATGATGACTGCCTAAACCTAGGTAATGTCCAGGAGGACAAAAAGAAAGGAACAGATTTGAGAAAGATGCTGAAGGCAGAGTAGTGAATGACTGGATGGAGAGGAGGAAAGCATCTAGGATTACTCAGTTTCTGATCTGACCAAATGGGTGCATAATTATATCTGTTAGGTTAAAACAGGGAATGCAGAAGGTGGAAAGGTCAGGGATGCAAGGATGGTTCAAGTTAATCAATGTGATACATCACATTAACAAAATGAAGGATAAAAATAACTCAATAGATGCAGCAAAGGCATTTGACAAGATTCAACATCCATTCATGACAAAAACTCTATACAAAATTGGTATAAAGGGAACATACCTCAACATAATAAAGGCCATACAGGACAAGCCCACAACAGTATTTTACTCAATGGTGAGAAGCTGAAAGCTTTTCCTCTAAAATCAGGAACAAGACAAGGCCACTTCTATTCAACACAGTATTAGAAGTCCTAGCCAGAGCAATTAGGCACGAAAAGAAATAAAGGCATCTAAATTGGAAAGGAAGAAGTAAAACTGTCATTATTTGCAAGTGACATGTATATAGAAAACCCTCAAGACTCCACCAAAACACTCTCAGAATTAGTAAACAAAATCAGCGAAGTTGCAGGACACAAGATCAACACACAAAAATATGCTGCATTTCAATACACTAGTAATAAACTATCAGAAATTTAAAAACAAGCCCGCTTACAATTGGTTCAAAAAGAATAAAACACCTTGGAATAAATTAAGAATAAACGAAGGAGGTGAAAGATCTGTACACTGAAAACTATATAAGATATTAATGAAAGAAATTGAAGATATCAATAAATGGATATTCCACATTCATGAATTGGAAGAATACTGTTGCAATGTCCATACTACCCAAGGCAATCTCTACATGCAATACCCATCAAAATTCCAATGGCATTTTTCACAGACATAGAACAAATAAGCCTAAAGTTTGTATAGAATCACAACAGACCCAAATAGCCAAAGCAATCTTCAGAAAGAACAACAAAGCTGGAGGCATCACATTCTCTGATTTCACAAGATATTACAAGGCTACAGTAATCAAAACAGTATGGTACTGGCATTAAAACTGACATACAGATCAATGAAATAGTACAGAGAGCTCAGAAATATATCTACATGTACATGATCAATTTATGACTAAAGAATCAAGAATATACAATGAGGAAAGGACAATTTTTTAATAAATGGTGTTGGGAAAACTGGACAGCCACATGCAAACGAATGAAACTGGACCACTCCCTTACACCATATACAAAAACCAATTCAAAATGGTTTAAAGACTTGAAGGTAAGACCAGAAACCATAAACTTCCTAGAAGAAAACACAGTGGTAAGCTCCTTGACATACATCTTAGTAAAGATTTTTTGGATTCAACACCAAAAGCAAGTAGGACCATACTAAACTAAAAAGCTGCACAGCAAAGGAAACCATCAACAAAATGAAGAGGCAACCTACTGACTGGAAGAAGATATGTGCAAGTCTGATAAGGGATTAATATCCAAAACATATAAGGAATTAATAAAATTCAAGAGCAAACAACAACAATCCAATTAAAAACTGAGCAGAGGATCTAAATAGACATTTCCCCAAAAAGACATAACGACGGCCAACAGGTACATGAAAAGAAAAACATCACTAATCATCAGGGAAATGCAAATCAAAACCACAAAACCACAACGAGATATCACCTCACGCCTGTTAGAATGGGTATTATCAAAAAGACAAGAAATAACAAGTATTGGCAAGGATGTGGAGAAAAGGGAACTCTTGTGCACCATTGGAGGGAATGTAAATTCCATATGGGAAACTAAGTATGGAGGTCTTAAAAATTAGAAAATAGAACTACCATATGATCCAGCAATTCCACTTCTGGGTATTTACCTAAAGGAAAAGGAAACACTAATCCGGAAAGATACGTGCACCTCCATGTTCACTGCAGCATTATTTACAATGGCCAAGACAGGGGAACAACCTAAGAGTCCATCAATGGATGAGCAAATAAAGAAATGTCACACACACACACACACACACACACACACAGGGGAATATTATTCAGTCATAAAAAATAATGGTATCGTGCCATTTTGACAAGATGGATGGACCTGAAGGGCAAAGTCAGATAGAGAAAGACAGGTATCACATGATCTCATTTATATGTGGAATCTTAAAACCAAACACACAAAAAATCAGAGCTCATAGATATAAAGAACACATCTGTGGTGGGGGAAGCGGTGGGGCAAAATGGGTAGAGAGTCAAAAGGTACAACTTTCCAATTAACTCATGAGGATGCAATGCAGTGTGGTGACTATAGTTAATAATGCTCCATTACATATTCAAAAGTGGCTAAGAGAACAAATCTTAAAAGTTCTCATCAGAAGTAAAAAAATTTTTATCTACGTATGGTGGTGGATGATAACTAAACTTATTGTAGTGATCATTTTGTAATATGTACAAATATCAAATCGTTTCATTGTGCCCCTGAAACTAACATAATGTTATATGTCAAGTATACCTCAATTTAAGAAAGGAATGCTGCAATATAATCCAATAACAAGTTTAGACATTTTTTAAAGAATTACTTTTCAAATCTTGAATTTTGAATAAACGTGACTGACAACAAAAAACGGCGCCAGGTTCAGAGGACGGATGAACTCAGTCTGACACATGCTCCCAATGCGGCGTCTGCACCGCACTGCTCTGAACCTGCGGGTATGAGTCCAAGACAGAAGTCCAGACCGGGAGACAAGAATCTTCAGGTGAGAATTAGGAGGCAGAGCCAGGGAAGAAACTGAGGGATAGATACATTAGAAGAATATCCATGGGACGCCCAGAACAATCAATGTTTAAGGGACGGAGGGCCTTGGAAAGGGATGGAGAGACCGCTGTAAAACAGGAAGAAGGCCGGAGTGCAGTCACAACCAGCCTCCTCTCTCTTCCCATCCATTTCCCCAGTTCCCCCAAGAACTTCCCTAGATTAGGGTACCTGGGCAGGGCTCTAAGCTCACCTGGAAGCCCGACCCTGGTAGGAGAAACCTTGTCTCTTGAAATAATCAACTGCATCATCACAGCAGGTCTTGAGAGTGTTCACCCGCACAAATCGAGGCACCTGGGAGGCTAGGAAGCAATCAGCCGTGAGTGGGCAGAAGCAGGGCCCTCTCCCTTGAGGGTCTGGTGGCTATCCTCCACCCCCACAACCCAGCTCACCTGGGCCAGGCCCGCAGCCCACTTCCAACAAATCCTCATTGCGGCTCACACCTCGACGAACCTTCAGCCGGGCCAACTCAGCTTTCAGCCTTGCCTGGTGCCGGTCCAACAGAGGTTTCCACCTGCCCCCTCGCCCACTAAAACCTCTTCCCAGCAACAACTCATACACTAGCACCTGGAGATGGAGGGACCAAAAGAGAAAAAAAACTAAGCATTAGTGCCTTCAAATTCCATAGTGTTGCAACTGCAAGGGCTAAACAGGCCACCTGTCCAGACAATAACAGGTAAAAGTGCGGTACCTTGTCCAAGTGCACACAAAATTAACGGCAGATACAGGCTTTGAACCTGATGTCTCCCTTCCCCAGTCCTGTACCCTTTGCACCAGCAGAGTTCAAGATCTGAACCCTCCTCCTCGTCCACATCACCCTTTGTTTTACCTAAAGGGTCTCTGCCACTGCCAGTTGGAACTTCTGTTCTTATTTAATCTTTCACAAAAGGCTCGAAACTAAAGCATTTTCATCCCACCTCAATTAATAACTCAGAAGGGGGCTGCGCATCCTCATTTCAGAGGAGCGACTTAAGTTACACCGTACCGGCGTAGACGATGTGTTGCTGGGACCAAATTAGCTGGGATTCACTACCGGGCCGGTCCAACCCCACCCCAAGGGTCACCTTGGCCAGATGCGGCCGCAGCTTCTTCTCTGCACGGAGGAGGCCAGCGCTGGCGATCACGGTGTCCAGTACGGAGGAGTAGCGCTGCGTCTCGCACACCAGCGCGTAGAGCTGCTTCACGTTCTGCGCGTGGCCAAAGGGACACAAGCTGAGGCGGAGGCCCGGCCCAGGCTAGCCCCACACTCGGCCCCAGCCCCGAACCCCCCTACCTGGAAACTGCTACCGTACACCAGGCCCTTGATGGAGCCCTGGTGGTTCTCAACGCCTGCCAACACGGTCGCTGCCGCCGCGTACAGCGCCATTTGCCTAGTTAGCGACGCGCGTCCCGTTTTGCGCAGCCGCTGCCCAGACTTCCGGGGTCAAATGGCAGGGAGGGGCGAAACGCGGAAGCGCCAGTGCACCCCCGAGTATCCCGAGGGAAGTGTTAGTTCGCATTAATGTCGGGGGAAGGGGTGGCCGAAGCTGGGAACGCAATTCTCCACTTATTAGTAGGTCTTCACTTTTTTTTTTTACAGTTTCAATCTTTTATTCCCATTCCAG
>CM052540.1:106733196-106761440 GCA_028533065.1 Trachops cirrhosus | reverse complement strand
ATGAAAAGTTACTTAATAAAAAAAAAATCCAGCAAAAAATAGAAAAAAGAAAAGAAAAACAAACAAACAAACAAACAAAAACCTTTGTTGGTTTCAAACTGGCCAAACCGGTTTTCCTGGTTTTGCTGGCTGCAGCAGACTTAGTGGTGAATGCCGTGGCTTTGTTCCACTTCCTGTTCAGAGCTCTGTCAGCCTCTGGCGCACTGTCCCCAGGTCCAGCCTGGCGGGCCCAATGCCCCAGGCACCAATCTGTGTACTCCCAAGCACTCCCTTTGGCGCTCACCGTGGAGTTCCTGCACGCGTGCGTCCCTTCACAGGTGTGTACGCTGGCGCCTCTCACCAGGGTTCAGGCCTCAGGCGCACTTCAGCACTCCTTCAGATAGCTCACTGCAGAGTGTGCGCCCGTGCGCACCCCTTCCAGGTTCACGGGTGTGTACACTGGATTCTGAGGGGCTGGAACCTCCCCGGAATTTACGTCCTGGGCACCAGGGATCCCGCAGAACGCCCGCGCTTTTTCCGAGCTCACGGCTGTAGGCACCCAGCCTTTTACTCAAAAAAGTAACTCTCTCCGGTTTGGGGCGCCGGCACAAGACACGGTGGTCCCCGGACCCTTTGTACTGGCGCCTCTCCCTCGGAAAGCTCACTGCGGAGTGTGCGCGCTCGCCACCGCTTGGTCTTCACTTCTTTTCTTTCAATTTTTGCACATCTGAGAGGCAAATAGTGGGATTTGACTGCTGCTTTCATTTCATATGTTATCGAGGTTGAATACCTTCACTTGTATATTGGTCATTTGTATTTCTTCTGTTATGGTAACATGTTAATGTCTTTCGCTCACTGTTACACCATATGTCTCTTACTATGCTTTATATATTAACATTATACACTCCTAAGGTGTTACCATTTTTCCCGCTTATTGCTTTTTTTAAATTTTGGGGGGAAGATTGTATTTATTTTATTTTTAGAGAAGGGAAGGGAGGGAGAAAGAGAGAGAAATATCAACGTGTCTCTCATGTGGCCCCCACTGGGGACCTGGCCTGCAACCCAGACTGGGAATTGAACTGGCGACCTTTTGGTTCGCAGCCGGAGCCCAATCTACTGAGCCACACCAGCCAGGGCTTATTGTTGCTTTTTAATGTGATTAGTAGTTGCTTTGGAGAGCATGGTGATTTCATTTTTTTAATCTTTAATGATTTCTGCCTTTGGAGTCATGTTTGGAAACTCCGTCACATTCTACAATATAAAAACCACTATAGCTTCATTTTTTTCATAGTTAAATCTTCAATCTATTTAGAATTCAGTTTGGCACATGATGTGAGCAAGGTCTCTAACTTTGTTTCCACTGACCAGCCTTTCACGCATTCGTTGTAATGATTCATTTATAGGAGCATTTCCCCAGCCTGACCCCTGGGACAGCAGGGGTTGTATAGTATTTGTCTCTGTGTCCGCAGCACCCATGCGATTACTGGTACATATTGAATAAACCCATGTGTATTTCAGGTGTTCAACTAGACGAGCCTCTGTGGAATGCAGTATTTCAGTCTGTGTAGTCTAATGCTAACAGCTCATTGTCAGCCTTTTGAAAAAGCGTTGACTCTAATCTACCTTGAAGTTGCTGACTTGTTTAAAGATTTAACCAACTCCTGTAGCTCTTGATTAGTTCATAAGTGATATTTTATTCTTTTTTTTAAATCCTCATCCAAAAATATGTTTATTGGTATTTTGAAAGAGAGAGAGAAACATTGATGGGTTGCCTTCTGTAGGCGCCCCAACCAGGGATCAAACCCACAACCTAAGTATGTGCACAGACCGGGAATCAAACTCACACCCTTTTGGTGCACAGGATGATGCTAACCAGCATCATCCACCCAGCCAGAGCCCAATGTCTTTTCTACCCGAGAATCTCATCTGAGATTCTGTATTACATTCAGTTGTCATGTCTCCAGGCTCCTCCTCTTAGCCGTGACAGTTTCTCAGACTTTGTTATTGATGACCTTGATTGTTTGAGGAGTCCTGATCAGTGTTTTGTAGACTGTTCCTCTAATGGAATTTGACTGATGTTTTTCTCATTAGATGAGGGTTATGAGTTTTGGGGAGAAAGACCACACCTAAAAGTGCCATTCTTATCACATCATATCAAGGGCACATAGTGTCAACGTGACATTAGTGTTGATGTTGACCTTGATCACCTGGCTGAGGTAGCGTTTGTCAGGTTTCTCCACCATGAAGCTGCTTATAACTTTGTTCTCCCTGGAAAGAAGTCACCGTGCACAGCCCACACTTAAGGAGTGGAGAGTTCTGCTCCCACTCCTTAAGGATGGAGTAGATACATAAACTACCTGGAATTCTGCACAGGTTTGTCTCTTCTGCCTCATTTATTTAATTAATGATTTTTTATATCAGTACGGATTCATGGATGTTTATTTTATACTTTGGGTCCTAATCCAGTACTACTTTATTTTGTTGCTCAAATTGTCCCTGTTTTGGCCACTTGGAGCGCTTTCAGTTGGCTCCTATGTCCCTTTGATGGGCTCCTATTATTGTAAGATTTTTTTTATTTTTATTTGTTTTTGAGAACTTCTTGCCCTCTGGCACTACAAGATACTCAAAGCTCATCTAAAAAAAAAACAAAATTCATTTTGTGTATTTCCTGATCTAGTCCTAGAATCAACCATTTCTCCAGGGACCCCTGGTTCCTTTTATTAGAGAATAGTATTAGAAAACAAGATCTGGGCATGAGGTGACCTGCTTCTTTTAACTTTTTGATTGTGACAATTAGAAAACTTAAACTTATACGTGTGCCTCATATATTTCTATTGGTAGTGCTGTTTTAGCATCTCCTCTAACCTAAAAATACCTTCTCTTAATTCCACCTTTTCTCAAACTCATGGCCCAATCTCTTCTTCCCTCACCATCAAACTTTTAAAAAGGAGACTCAGCCATCACTGCCTTTACTTCTCCATCACATGCTGTTACTTAACTCTGCAATATGTCTGCTACCCCACTCCACTGAGGTGACTCCCTCTGAGGCCACCAAGAGTTTCCCCAGCCTGGCTGGTGTAGCTCAGTGAATTGAGTCTGGGCTGCGAACCAAAGGGTCGCTGGTTCAATTCCCAGTCAGGGCACATGCCTGGGTTGCAGGCCAGGTCCCCAGTGGAGGCCATATAAGAGGCAACCACACATTGGTGTTTCTCTCCCTCTCTTTAAAAAAAAAAAAAAGAATTTCCCAATATTCCTTAGGCCTTTCCTGCCAACCTGTGTTTTCGTGGTATTGCTGCATACACTGTCTTTGTTGGAAAGCTCTGGCTTCCATGGCCTCTCCTGCTGGCATACCCTCCCGTTTCTCTCACCATTTCCAAGTTTTTTTGGCAGCCTTCTCTAAGCTGCTCCTTAAGTTCTGGTATTCCATCCACTTACCTCCTTTCCATCATTCTGATATTTCTCCCTGGGCAGATTCACCCACCCCAATACCATTGCTACTACAGAACAAAGCTAATATACACTAAAGTAGCATCAGGATCTTATCTTCCTGGTCCAGCCCCTACCATCCAGGTCCAGCTCCAGCCCCAATATCCCTCTGTGCACCTAAACCCCAAAGGCTCTTCTCCTCTGCTTGCATTCCACTTCTTTCTGCTTAAATGCTAACTCCACATGAAGAATTAACTTCTTTTTCCTCTGCCTTCCCCATATTGGATGTGTATCAGTTAAGATCTTTGGGTTGCAGGCTCCCAGTCCAAGATGGTGGCATGGGAAGACCCGAACTCACCTCCTCCCAGGTACATATTGAATTTATACTTATAGGCAGAGCAGTTACCCCTAAAGCAGAACGGAGGGCTGACTTAACAGCTTCTGTACAACAAACAAGAGAGGGAGACAACACAGAAATAGGTCTCCCTACAGTCTGCTCCAGCTCTAGCTTCCAGCTGAGTGACTTGCCCCCAGGAATCCCCTCAGCTTGTGCCACCCTAGCTACAGCTCCCGCCCAGCTGTGGCTTCTCCCCTGGACTTCCTGCAGACCAAACCCACTTTAGCTATAGCCCCAGCAGCTTACCTCCGGGGATCCCTACAGCTCACTCCAGCTTTAGCTCCTGGTCCCATTGTGTCTTGCCCCTGGGACTACCCAAGGCCTGACCCTAATCCAGCTACAGCTCTGTGCTTTCCTCTCCCCCCGCCTCTGCCCCAGGACTTCTTGTGGCCCATGCACACTCCAGTTGGCCTGCCAAAGACACCTGGCACAAACAGTCGACAAAAGGGGAGCTCCTACACAAGGTCGCTCCTTCAAGACTGGGAGAGGTTGCTCTTTCACCTAATTTATAGCAACAAACACAGAGAGACAGCCGAAATGACCAGACAGAAAAAATATATTCTAAACAGAAAACCAGGACAAAACCCCAGAAAAAGAACTAAATGAAACAGAGACAAGCAATCTATCAGATAAAGAGTTCAAAACACTGGTCATAAGTATGCTCAATGATCTCAGTGAGAACTTCAACAAAGAGGAATCATAAAAAAGAACCAGTCATAAATGAAGGATATAATAACTGAAATGAAGACGGTATTAGATGGAATCAACAGCAGACTAGATGAAGCAGAGGATCCAATCAGCAATTTGGAAAACAAGGTAGCAGAAAACACCCAACTGGGACAGCAAAAAGAAAAAAGGAATTTTAAAAAATGAGGATAGTTTAAGGGACCTCTGAACAACATCAAGAGTAGCAACATTGAAATCATAGGGGGCCCAGAAGGAGAAGAGAGAGAGAAAGAGATAGAAAACCTATTTAAAGACATGATGGCTGAAAACTTCCCCAACCTGGTGAAGGAAACAGACGTCCAGGCCCAGGAAGCCCAGAGAGTCCCAAACAAGAGGAGCCCACAGAGACCCACACCGAGGCACATCATGATTAAATGCCAAAAGTTAACAGGATTTTCCTTTAACTTCAAAGTTGGAAACAAACAGAAACAAATAAACAACTATATATCAAATGGGTAATAACCATATTAAAGAAAAGTGAAAAAGAAAGAACCCAAGTAACTTTTAGCTACAGTACTCTCAGTCTGAAGATAAAAGGACCAAAAGAACTGCAAAGAAACCTTCAATTTGACTTATTAGAAGGTTTATTGTTAATAGTGGTGCAGGTGTAGTGATTCTGAAACAAGTTGATCTGTTTTGTAGAAGTGAGCAAAGGAGTAAATATATTGATTTTGTTGGGAGCCAGGCTTCTTGCATGAGAGAAAGGAGCTACAAATGTAAAATGGTGAAAGGCAAGAAAGATGTGAAATGGCAATTCTCCCCAGTCTCAGTGGCAATGAGCACACCTAGCTCCCAGATCGTGGCTCTAACATCACTCCCCACTGAAAAGAATCAGGAGTCCTTAGCCAAACGGCTGAGTCCAGGGCTGGGGCTGGGAGGCTAAGCCTGGACCATCTTGTGCCAGAAGTAAGAATGTGCAGAGAACGGCAGGCACAGAAGCAGCTTGAAGGAGCTCCCACTGGCCAAGTCTGGGACGACCTGAGCATCAAAATAAGTCATGATGGTAATGGGTTATAACTCATTGAATAAAGTCAGAATCCATGGGTCCATACCGACAGAAGTAAATAAATAAGGGAGAAGGGAAGACCCTACAGTAAAATGTTAAGTAGTAAATGCAGAAGGAATGCTAGAGTTTAAAAATTACCATCTCAGCCCTGCTGGTGTGGCTCAGTGGATTGAGCGCTGGCCTGTGAACTAAAGGGTTGCTGGTTTGATTCCCAGTTGCAGGCTAGGTCCCCGGTGGGGGGCATGCAAGAGGCAACCACACGTTGATGCTTCTCTCCCTCTTTCTATGTCCTTTCCCCTCTGTCTAAAAATAAAAATAACAAATAAATCTTTTAAAAATGACTATCTGAGAATCCCTATAGTACCTTGATTCAGTCAAGAGCTATCAATTACTACAAGGAACAGGATATTGACATAACTTCAAATAATCTCTCCATAGGTTAGTTACTTAAAATAAAGGGGAAAATAGTCCCTTTACAGCAGAGAAACTTGGAGGCATGTTGGGACTTGCTGACCAGAGTTAACGCCACCAGGCCGGGAAAGTCAGTGTCCTGCCGCCTGACAGGACCAACGAGAACACAGCCCTCGGCCATTCCTGCCCTCTGTGCGACCCAACCTGAAGCTAACGAAGCATCACACAACCCAAATGGAGGGGCAGCCTATGGAATAACTGGCCCCATCTCTTCAACCCGTCCAAGCGAGAGGACAAGGAAAGATGGGACTGGCCCCGATGCGGGAAGGCCGGAGAGACGCGACGACTGAGACGCAACAGGTGGTCCTGGGCTGGCCCTGGACCTGAAATATGCTTCCCACAGAGGACGAGTAGGACGAAGGGTGACATCTGAGTCATGTCTGCGGGGTGGACAGCAGTGTTTTCTCAATGCGAATTTCCTAATTTTGACACATTTGCGTTGTGGTTATGTAGAGAAAGTGCTCGATTTAAATTTTTTTAATTTTTCAAAAAAACATCTTTTGATTGCAAACACTAACTCTGGCTAGCCAGTTTATTGAATGGGTGCAGAGGCATGCCATTGTGTCTGTCAGGATCTGGTGGGAGGCAGAAGGGTGTACACACAAGGGTAGTTGAGGACATTTTAAAGAAGGGACTGCTCAGAGTTAAGGGAACAGGGACGGTGCAGTCAGTACTCAGGGCTCACAGCAGCACTGCTCGCCGCCGGGCCCAAGGAACAAGGGAAGAGTAACAGAAGGCGAGGGTCACCTGCCAGGAGTCTTAACTAGAGGGGAGCTGCCAACCCATAGTCCCTGCAGGCAGGAAACCAGGAAAATAAATCCTGCCCTTGGATCTCCCGCCAGCCCCTCCCATCAGCTGAGCCCAACAGGAAGCCAGTTCTGTGTTCCACGGGGGCCAGCCTCCCAGGACACAGAGCAGGATGAAGGGTGGAGTGTGGAGACAGAGGAGCAGCACTCTCCAGCCCAGTCCTGGGACGGAAGGAATTGCTGTGTAACCAAAAATCAGGTCTGAAAGGTGTCAAGCACTAGGAACCAAGTCCAAGGCCTGACAGATTCAGCCAGTAAAGACACAAGCACCATGTATTCAGCCAGTTTATTACTTACAGAGACAGCAAAAGGAAGATTAGCCAGAGGTGGTCCTTGTCGCACACAACAAAGAAGGGTGACGTGGAATTCGAGGGGCTAATGACTGCTCCATGAGTTGTGGAAGATCCTGTTGTGAGGACCCAATTCCAGACTCAGCTAAGCTGTTTTATAGTCTGCAACTCTACTTGGAGGGAGGTGGAACAGAAAGATTCATTCTTCATCAGAGCCTAGGAGGTGATGTCTCCTGAGTCTCCCGTGGACATGGCCTTGAGGTAGCACCTCACAAGCCTCCTATCTTCTCCTGTTCCTGGAGGATCCCTCAGGCTGTCAGTCCAGCCGTGGCCCGTGTGGCCTACGTGGACACATGCCAGGGCGCCGTAGTGGAGCTCTTCCCCATGGAAGGCTCTCAGGTGGCTTCACAGGCTGCAGTTACACAGGCTCGGGAGCTCTCTAAAGCTCCAGGTCTCAGGTAACTGGGCCCCTACCATTCTCTCTCTCCCAGTTTTCAGATTCTTGGGAGAGAATGCAGCCGTCCCAGCCTTGGTCTGGATGGACACCATCATCTGTGGCCAGGGGGCAGGCTCACCGTGAACAGATGTGGGCTCTGTGCATGGCAGCTTCCGGGGTGGGCTGCTTCCCTGTCTGGCCCTCTCACTTGCTTCTGCTTTAAAGTCGTGTCAGTTCCATCTCATCTAATAGCAGGAAGCCGGGAGAGGTCCGGAAGGACAGAGCAGTGATGGAGCGGTCTGTGTGGCTCTGACCGCAGACCAGCAGGCCAGCGGGCCATGCAGGGAAGCAAGCTCAAACCCCACCAGAGGTTAGAGACCAGAGCATAAAGCGGTTCTGTACAGCAATTAATATTTGCAACTCATTTAAAGAGGAAGAAAGTGGCAAATTTATTGTTCTGAAGTCATTTTAAGTTCAGAATGATAAGGAAAAATTATGTATGGGAATGTTTGCACCCCTGGTTGGAAGAGTAAGCAATGAGCATGGTTAGGAGGGACCAAGAAAAGCCCATGGGCACCACGGCCTACTTCTGCTGGTTAAGAAGCAGGCTGATAACCTGACAATAGATTAATAAACATGCCCTTGGCCGATGGGGAAGAGACTGTGGTCCTTTTCTCCTTATCACTAAATGTTTCCAGGGAAACACAGGCACGAAGACCTTCCCAAACAGTAAAAATGTACCCTCTGCTTGCTGGACCCAGCAGAAGCCCTCATGCCCAGGTGGGAAGGGCCTGAGAGCAGGCAGCCCCGTGAGCACCGCCTACAGCTTGATGGGCTGTGGCAGGGTGAGGTGGCTGGGCCCACTGGGCGGGGGCAGCACCATGGGCAGTGAGTTGCTGCCCCTCTCATGCCAGCATGTGTCCAGCATGGGGTAGAGCTTGCCCTGGAAGTCAGCCTGGAACGTGTAGAGTGGCCGCAGGTTATCCGGGCGGTCAGCATCAAAGAAGGTGAGCTCTCCCTGCTCATAATGCAAGTAGATGCCGATGCGGTGGGGGTGTCCGACCACAGGCAGGGTCACCCTTGGGCAGCCAAAGGCCTCATACACCCGGCCCTCCTTCAAGCCAATGAGCCACATGCCGTGTTCTGGGGACTTGGTCAGCTTGCCTTTGCGACTGGCTGTGCCTTTGATGACGCCCAGGCGCCAGTCGCTCTTGCTGCCCACCACCACCTCCCAGTAGTGGCGGCCACAGGAGAAGCCCCGGCTGGCCAGGACACAAGTACTATAGTCAAAGCGCTCGGGCTGGCTGGCACGTCGCTGGGGCAGGAGCCCACACTGCACCACTGTGTTGCCCTTGGAGAGCTCCAGAAGAGGATGGGCTGTGGCAGGGTCCAGCTTGAGAGACTCTGGGGCTAGGGAAGATAGGGGAAGGCATGTTTGCAAGCCACACAGAGGGCAGCAGTCCCTGCCCCAAGGGAGGCTGATTGGAGGCCCTGAGCTCCTCAGAAGAGGAACTGCACGGGCTCATCTCTCTATCCTCGGGCCCTGGAAGGGACCAGGCACAGAGTGGGCACCTTAAGGATGTTTGCTGGATAAAGGAAGGATGCCTGAAGGGTAGCAGAGATGCACAGCTGTGAGCTGAGGCCTTCTGGTAAAGGACGTGGTGGGGGCCTGCCTAAAGCAGAGGTGCAGTCAGGAGGACCTGGCCGACCGCCTGCCACGCGTGCTCCACAGTCAAACTCACCAGGTTTTCTGGAAAACCCATTACAACTGTGGCTGTTTTCTTTGTTACCCTATCAGCCTATTCAAGGACAAACTCCCAACTGACCTCTGCTAGCTGCCGGCTAATCAGTTTACATCAAAAATGTGCAAACAACATCCACGGTGCAGAGAATATAGTTTTTTTTCTCTGTCCCTTTTTCGATTACATAAATCCTGTTTTTGTCTTTGTTGGATGAAATCAGCCTATTGATTGATCTCCCTTATGTGCCAATAATGGAGTTAATTAGAAGACTTTGAGTGTTTCTCAGCAGAGTAACAGCTACATTTATTAATCACTAAACTCTATACACATATATATTTGCAAATATGCAGCCTAGCAAGGTGGGCATTAGTAGCCCATCTGTAGATGAGGAAACAGAGGCTCAGAAATCATACAACTTGCCCTGGTTATTAGGAGATGGAGCTGAGCTCAACTCGAGCCATTTGGTGGAACCCAGTTCCTGTGCTCTCACCACTAGCCTCTGCAAGCCTCCCTCCCAGCTGTCTGTACCTTATACCAGCAGCCCTCAGGAACTAGGAAGGGTTGGGGCCTCACCTGGCAGAACCTTGCGGAAGAGCCTTTTCCACACAGTCAGCTTGATGTCGGCCTGGTGGAGGCCTGGCTTGAAGGAGATGGGGCTGAACATGCTCTCCAAAGGTCGGGCCTGCTGGAGTTCTGCTCTGGAAGCAATAGTTTGCATTGACGGTGGAGCTGCCTCACCCATATGCAAGTCCAGTCAATCACAGCTCCGGAGACTGCACTCAAGATGGCTATCATTTCCTCCCCTCCACCCCCCTCTCGGAGGACCTGCCTCCTTCCTGAGAGGGGTAACAGTCTCTATTAGTGGTTCTCAAAGTGCAGGTCCTAGACCAGTAGCATCACCTGGAAGCTTGTAAGAAATGCAGATTTCCTTGGGTCCCACTCCAGACCTGCTGAATCAGAAACTGACCACTGGGGCCCAGGGCTGTGTTTGAATAAGCCCCCCAGGTGACTGTGATGCACGCTAACATTTCAGGACCCTGGTTCTGGGCCGATCGGATTCTCTGTCCATTTATTTAAACCAATGCTCCTAATCAAATTGTCCCTGAGACTGAAGAAAATCTGAGGCCCTGGCCAGGTAGCTCAGTTGGTTCGAGTATTGTCCTGATACACCAAGGTTGTAGGTTGGATCCCCAGTCAGAGCAATTACAAGAATCATCCAATGAGTGCATAAATAAGTGAAACAACAGGTGTTTCTCTCTCTCCTTCTTCTCTCTAAAAATCAGTAAATTTTTTAAAAGGCAAAAAGAAAATTTGAGAAAAGAAGGAAACTCATAAACGGGGTCTGAGGAAGGCTCGGGGACTGCACAGATTGTTCACTTCTCGGGACTAGAACGTGGGTCCGGTCCCTTTCCGCACCAGCCAACGTGCGGGGGTCAAGGCCTCTCACCAGCCATTACCCACCTCTTCCACTTATTTCCTGTTTCACAGCCCGACCAGACTGAAGTTACAATACTCCCAAGCCCACATACTACTTCGCCCTTCCACATCACTCTGCTTGCCTGGCAAACTCTTGTCCTCTCCTTTCTCAGGCATCCTTTCCATCCACTGTCTTTGCCAATCCCCCCCGCCCAACAGTCACTTCCTCCTCTGTGTTACTTCTGCAGCTTCTATTGTTCCAGGTACCCACGGCGATGTAGCCATAGTTCCTGTACTCCTCCCACCATTCTGCAAGACCCCAAGGCAGGGACATGACTTCTCTCTGTTTCTCCTGGTCCCAGTACAGAGCCAGATGTGGGCAGCTGCTCCTGAGGCACTGGTGAAACTGAAGAGAGGAACTAGGAGAGAAGACATGCCGTGCCCACAGCCACCAGACCCATACTGAGAGCTCCCCGCAAGATATTACCTGGAGGTCATGGAGTGGTACTTCTGGAAGACAAAAGAGAGGTAGGTTAGGGCACAGCAGAGGCTATGAAAAAGAGGCTCTTGAGGCCCTAGGGGCCTTGGCATAGGGGGCAGTCCGTTGTCCACTCACCCGGATGAACTCGTGGTGATTCTCATTCCCAAACTGCTCCAACACACACTTGGCTTGCACCAGCCGCTCCCGTGTGCCCTGGGCCTGCTCCAGCTGCATGTCCAGGGAAGCCACGAGGCCGCGGGCGTGACCTTCCACCCCTTCCAGGCAGCGGGCCTTCTCCTCCTCCACCAGGTGGTGCAGCTCCTGGAACTCATGGCGGATCACCCAGCTGAAGACATCGGACTCGTTCTAGGACAAAGCGAGCCTATCAAGGCCGGAGCCGCATTGGAGTGGTGATGACTGACCTCCATGTCTCCAGGGCCTGGCAGCTGATGGGCTGGTCCTGATACCTGAGTCCCAGGGCTGAGGCCTGCCCAGGCGCTCACACTGTGCCTGGAGGTCCCAGGGGGCATCACGGGAGTGAGCAACTGTGGCAGGGCAGAGGCTGGGCCCCCAGTTCCCATTTCAAAGTAGTGGCTCTGCTTTCACTTGTCTTAACCATTAAGTGTGCAAGGAAGACTTCACCTTATCACTGGATTCCACAACTGAAAAGAGTCTGAAAGACCCCAGGAGAGCAGACTTGAAAGTGATATAGCCAGGATGCCCTTGTGACCCCGAGTTCTGTCTCCACTGAGCGGGGTGATGCCACCTCCCTCTCAAGGGTGAGGGGTGCTCAGGGGATACTGCTGCCATTTCACCTGCAGGGCCTTGGCTCCACACCTGCCCATGTGCCCCTCACTGAGGAAAAGCAGAGCACCCAGGGGAGCTTCAGGCCTTCCCATGCCTGTGCTGCGAGGCACTGAGCGGGCACCACGCAGACTGTCAAGGTCAAGCAGACACATGAGACGGGGCTGGCGAGTCATGCCCACACTTTGGGCTGTTTACTTCTGGGACTTAGGTTCTGGGTTATCTCAGTCCCAAGGACAAGGGGACACAAGCCAACTTAGAGACAGTCCTGACAACTGGGTTGAATTCCCCTGAGGAGATTTGCACCTTCCCCACCCTGCCCTGGAATGCTTTGAATGCTGGCTTTATATGGAAGGCATGGATTCCTGTGCAGGACACAGTAGCCCTGGGCTCTGCAGGAAAGGGAAGGTGGCTGGTCCCAGCGCAGGGGCAGAGGAAAAGGCACTCACGACAATCCGGGTCCTGTTGTTCACCAGCTTGGCAATATGCTCATCCACCTTCTTCTGTTCCTGCTTCAGGTCGGAGATGAGGGCCGCGAGCTCCTCCTGGAGGCAACGTGCATGGCCCTGTGAGTGGCTGGCCCCTGTACCGTCTTAGCTCCTGGGGCTTCACCCCTCTAGGCAGCATGACCATGGCTACCAGCACTCCCAGTGGCCCCAGGATAGGGACCAGAGCTACCCAGGTGCCCTTGACCTCAAACTAGCTAAGATTACTCAAGAATATTCCACACTGATGGTAGGATCTGCCCAGGCAGAAGAGGAGCCCAACTCATCCCTCCAAGATGTGCAGAAAGGTACTAAACGTTGTTTCACCACATAACACCCAAGACAGGTGATTGCCAGTCTGAAGCCAAAACTCCCTGCGAAACCCACCAAGTAAACTCCAGGCACCAGGAGGTCCAGAATTAGTGGGCATTTTGATTGTTACAAAAGGGCTGTCCCCAAGTGAGGCCAGTAGTGCATGAGGTGGCCCAGGTTATACCTGGTGAGTCCCCACACCCTAGAAAGGCCTGAATCCACCCCCAGCAGGCTTGGACCCAGCCTAGATTTAAGGGTTCCCAAGAATGAAAAAACTCACTTCTGGGCTGCCCTGGCCCCCAGTCTGACGTGTTCTCAGGGATTCAAGCAGGACCTCCTAGACCACCATTTGGCTGCACCACTTGACTGGGGCCCTGCGGGTTTATGCCCATGAAGTGTACAGACTCCAGCTTAGAAACTTCCTAAGGAGAAGTCAGCTGCAAGAGCCTTTCAGAAAGGGAGCTGGGTAAGGAATGAATGGACACAGAGTCCTTGCTCTGGATAAGGAGGCTTCAGATCACACAATAGCCTAGAAAAGGGCATTCCAATGGTAGCCCTCGAGAGGCAGAGAGAGATGGGACTAGTTCCTTCTCAGCAACGGCCACAGTGAGAGCAAACGCAATTATGAAAATAAAGTGTCTCAAGATCTCAATCAATAGCAGAAAACAGCAATGCAGGACAGGGATCTGGTAAAGAAACCTAAATTGGTCACATCACATGGACAAGTCTTGGGATCACAAAAAAAACCACACCCCAACCAGGACTCAAGCTGAGCCCTGGCTCCTTGCCAGAAATGATGAGCAAGCTCCCGAGTGTTTCCTTCTCCCTGGGCAGCCGTCTGCTAATAAAACGCGGGCTTGGTTTTATTGTACTGCAGTTGGGCTTCCTCCTTCCACACTCCCCTAAAACTTCTCTTGCCAAGGTGACCAATTCTTACCGCTAAAGCTAACAGACTCTTTTCAGTGCTCAGCAGACACTGACACACAAGTGATGTTCTCGTTAAAATGCTCTGTTCCTCTGATTTCTGGGAGGCCATATTTGGCCAGTGTTCTGCTCCCTCTGTTGATTCTTTCCAACCCCTTCTTGGGATTCTCTCTCTACCCAAACCTCACACCCTGGTGCTCCATCATCGGGGTCTTCTCTTCTCACTCTGCAGACTCTTACTCCCAATCTGTTACCCGCAGCTTCACTCTCCAATCTACCCCTTCACAGAGGGATAGGACTACATCACGACTCTGCTTAAAAACCTCCAGTGCCCACCACTGCACCGCCATTTGAATAAACCATAAATCCCACCCCACATCACAGAGGTCTTTCCATGACCGAGCCCCACTTACCTCACCTGCCTTATCTGGCTCACACCTCACTCCCCTTGAGCTTAATGGAATGAGTCATAAATCCTCAAATGTGCCATGCTGCTTGCCTCCTGGTCTTTTGCACATGCTCTTTATACTTGGAATGTCTTTCCTCCCCTTCTTTTCCCATCAAGTTCTCCTTGTGGTTCAATTCTTGGCTTAGCAGTCCACTTCCTCCAGGAAGCCGCCTCTGACCACCATGCTCCAGGCAGTCTCACCTGGAGACCATTTGACTCTGACAGCAGCACCCGACACATGGGACTCCGTCAGATCACCAGACCACAAGCTCCGCCGTGGCAGGGCGAACCTCTTGCCCACTACCGCACCATGGCACTAGCACAGCGCCTAGCACAGGTCAGATGCTGGGCAAATGTTTGTGGGGAGGAGGGGCTGCTGGATGACCCAGCTGGCCCCTACATGTTTCCTACTTGTCTCCCAGGGTTGAAGGAGCACAGAAATGCTGCCCAGAGCACTCAGCCAGGAAACTTCTGGAACAGCTTGCAGGGGGCCCCTCTGCCCGCAGATCTCCATGTTCTTTCTTTTCCTGGCTGCCTCACTTGTATTTCGTCATTCCTCACTTTTATGCCCCATTTCCCTCAAATACCAGGCCACATACCCTATAATAATTCACTTCCAAGAGCCCTTCCTGCCCCTTTCTTGATCTGTTGGCGGTGGAAAGAAAACCGGCCTTGGTTGGAGTCCCAGCTCTGCCACTGGCAAGCCGTGTGGCCTTGGGTAAGACACTTATTCTCTGAGCCTCAGTTTCCTCACGTGTAAAATACAATAAAAACCCCACCCTTCTTAAACCTTAGACCAGCATTAACCAAAGATGGTACCATGGTTATGATTGGTTATCTTAAATGATGACCCGCTAGACCTGAGGCAAAGTTCCAGGAGCACAGGAATCCATTGATTCCACAAATACATTTTGAACATTTAGTACACCAGGCACAGCTCCAGGCACAAAAATACCCCTGGGAACAAAACGAAGTCCCTGCCCTCCTGTGTCTGAGCGTGCAGTCCCAGGAGCGTTCAAGGAGAAATACGGCACCGGAAGGGCTAGCACGTGACGCAGGGCGCTCTCCACCTTGCCTATCCTCAGCACCTGCTCAGAACTTCTGCTCCAGGATAGGGCTGGAGGGAACTCGAGTCGACCCTTATTTGCTGAGCGATGGTGCCAGACTGCGCAGGAGCTGGGCTCCGTGGGCTCCCGGGGGGCCCCTCAGGCGGTCTGGGTCCCCGCCCCCCAGCAGCTTCGCTGCCCACCTTCATGCGGCTGTAGACGGTGGAGACGGGTGTGATCCGGTGGTGCTGGTGGGAGCCCAGCAGGCCGCAGAGGCCGCAGATAAGCTCTTGGTCCTTTTCGCAGAAGAGACTGAGCGGGTTCCGGTGGTGCGCGCAAACGTTAGGCTCCGGGTCCCCGGGAAGCCGCAGGGCTTCGATCACCCGCGCCAGGGAGACGTTGGGCGGGGAGCTGCTGCCATCCACCTCCTGCCGGCACACTGGGCAACGCAGCTCAGAGTCCAGGTGGCAGGACAGGGACACCAGACAATCTTTGCAGTAGGAGTGGCCGCACTGCAGCATTAGGGGCTCCTTGAAGACCTCTAGGCAGATGGGGCACTGAAGGCGGTCCTCCAGCTCGGTCATGCTCGCCCACCACGCCGCCATCCACGGTGCAGGCTGTAACACAGGGCGCCTTCCTGAGCCTGCTTCCTCCACTCCCTCTGTCCACAGCCCCTTGGAAAGGGCCTCGAAATTAGAGGGCCTTACAGACTCCGGTCCTGGATTCCAGTCCTGACCCCCTAAGATCTTAGGACTATTCCCCATCTTTAAGACAAAGTGCTTAAATGAGGGGTGTGGGGGGTATGGAGCCACTTTGAGATATATGATTCTACATGTTTTTTATTAAAACTCGGATTTGAAGGTAAATATGAAAGGGACCCTCTGCAGTGTCATTTGTTGTGACACAAATAATGCCAGCTCCAACCTCAGCAGGTGTCCTGACCTAGAACTGCACGGCAGAAACAAGCAAAGGTCCTGCCCGCCTTGTAGATAAGGGTTCAAACTGGTGAGCAACTGTTGGAATCAGAGTTGCAATAGAGGTTCCTGAGTCATCCCTTCACACGTCCCCAGCGAGCCCGGAAATCTACATTTACAAAAGAGACACTCCCAGATCATTCTAAAGCAGAGAGTTTGTCTTAGAACAAAATTGTTCTGAAGAGTCTGAGACTTAGGAGAGCTGTATCTTAATCTCCCACCCATTCCCCTTGGAAAACTGATGTCCTCTGAGAGAGGAGAAGCACCGAGCTGGAAGCACCAAGGCGGAAGTCAGCAGCAGACCCCCACACAGAACTACCTGGCTTCTCAGGAGCCACTAGTCTCCCACTGGGGCCTCAGAACAGCATCACTGACCTGACTGGCTCGGCCTCTTCTCCCCAGGATGGAATAGCAGGAGAGGAGACCTGGGGATTGCAGCTGGATGCCTCTCCACCACCTAGTTTCTGCCCCGTTCCTCCTCCCATTTCCCAGCAACACCCCCATATCCTCAAGGTCACCTAGATCAGGTGGAAACTGGGCCATGTCACGGGACTGGGGAGGCAGCCTCTGCTGGGCCAGCTCTGATAACTGTAACATTCAGGTGCTTGCTTTGGCCGGGCAAGGGGAAGGGGTGGGGACAGAGAGGCTGGGTACCCGTTCACGCCTTACAGATCCCAAACGGAGCGGACTTTTGCTGTGACACCACCTTCCTGAATCTCTCTTTTAAAAAGATATTTGTAAGAACATGTATGAATGACCCATGGACATGGACAAGTGTGGGGATTGACTGTGGGAGTGGGGGGTGGAATGGGTGGAGGAGGGCAAAGGGGGAAAATTGGGACAACTGTAACAGAATTAACAATAATAAAAAAAGACAAGAGCCTAAGAATAAAAAAAAACTAGATATTTTTATTTACTTATTTAGATTTTTAAATTGGGGTATATCTTCTAAAAAGCGCATAAGTCTTAACCACACACTTAGTGTACACTTTATATATACTCACTCTCCAGGTCAAGACACAGAACATTCCAGTCCCTAGAAGCCCCCCTCATGCTGTCCCCAGGCAGAACCTCTCACAAGAACAGCCACTCTCATGGCCCATAGCACTGTAGATTAACAGGGTCTGGTTTTGAACTTCAGGTGAGCAGAATCACTTAATATGTACTCTTTTTGTGTCTAACTTTATCAATATTATTGCATTAATAACTTTTTATATGAAGTCTTTCAAAGGGTTATAAATTCAGTGCATTTTATTATACAGTTAATAATATACATGCTGGATAATAATATACAGGTCATAAGGTACTATACATATCTCAAGGGTGTGGTGGGACATTATTGATTGGAAAGGACAGAATGGAGAGGCTCTCTGGGGGTGTTAAACAAGGATTTCTAGAGCTTCTGGTGGCACAGTGTGGGAAAGGGGCAGCAAGTGCCATGTCCCGCCTCAAAGGTGGCAAAGGCCAAAGAAGCAGTCCAAGGAGATGTACAAGGAAGATCAGGCATCAAGCAAAAGCAAAGAAAGGAGCAGAAAGAACTCAAAGAACTAAAAACGAAGACTGTGGGGAAGGACCACTGCCCGCCCACAGGTTGAATTAACAAATCTGGCAAAAAGTGAGTTGTTCCTTGTGCCTGGGGCAGTGGTGACCCTTAATTCCATTCCCATTTTCAGATCTGGATTTCCTGTCATACCATCTGTTGCCATCTATAGCTAGGATGAAGCGTTGTCTTGGAGCCTGTTGGTACATTTAAGAACTAACTTTTGTTAATCATTGTCATCCTCATCATGCAGTGGCTTATCTCTTTAGTTCTTCTCACACAGCCATTTCAATCTTAGCTAGGAGGTCAGAGTACACTGAGCCCAGAACCCTGCTGAACAACAGAATCACCTCAAGGTCTTTGCTGTATCCCGATCCTGTATCCCCTGTAATTAAACCAACTCATCTGAAAAGGAAGGAAGGAAGGTCAAGCTCTAGAACAGCAGGCCTAAGCACCTGTGTCTGCCAGCAGGGGAGGTCTCCACCCCAGTGACAAGCAAGACCAAGGTCTTGTGTAGACAGATAGAAAGCTAATTTTATTTGTTAATTCAAGAAATACTCATCGAGAACCTGCTGTGTGTCAAACATTGAGCTGGGCATTGCGAATATATCAAAGAACAAGACAGACAAGGTTTCTGTGCTTTTGAAGGATGGGGGTCGGAGGGGTGTAGGGCCATGAATAAAAAAGCCAATGTAATGGTGTAAAATGGCACGCAGGAAGTACACAGTGTGGAGAGAAAGGGGCACGGGATGACAGGTCGTATGAGGTGCACTTTAGTAAGGAGCAGGGCAATGTCTCTGAGGAGGGATGGTTGAGCTGAGATGTGAAGGATACACAGGAACTAACCACCGAAAGGATTCAGGGTAGTAGGCCACACAATTGGTCAGCAAGTGCAAAGGTCCTGAGGCTGGAAAGCACTAGAGAGGAGAACTGGGTGGTTGGAGTGTAGTAAAGGAGGGGAAACATCAGAAGATGAGGCCAGAGAGGTTGGCAAGGAGGGCTGCATAGACTAGGGCAAAGGTTTGGATTTCATTTCAAGGACAGTGGGAGCTCTTAGAGGGTTTTAAGGCAAGGAAAAACCATCTTGTTCATAATTTTAAAGTATCATTCTAGCTGCTGTGGAGAAAATGTATCACAGTAGTGTGAGCACTTGGGTGGATGTGTGGTGAAGCCAAATGGCTGATCCAGAGAAGAATGACATAAAGTAAAAGGGGATCCAGAGTCAGAGGCCGGAGGGCATCCAGGTGGAGGAACTGCATAGCCCAACTGGTCTGCAGACTTCAGCAAACAACCGAATCACCCAGAGGCCTTGTAACAACACAAATCTCTAGGCCCTGGTCCCAGAGTTTCTGGTTCAGGAGAACCCGGATGGGCTCGAGCATTTGTGTTTGTAACAAGCACCAATGCTGCTGGTCCAGGGACTGAGTACTCTTTGAGACCCACTGAAAAAGACAGTTGGACACAGTCCCCTGGGGCTCTCGCACCTGTTTACATCACACAGTTAAATCTGTGGGAACGGTTGGGACCTCTCAGGGACTGAAAGTAGAGAAGGGCAGGGGTCCAAGGACAGCCCTAGGTTGCTGACGTTTACAGGTCCAGAGACGGAGGACGACTGAGAAGGAACAGCCAGTGAGGCCAGAGGAACAGCAGGGGAGTGTGGCGACTAGGAAGCTGCAGGAGGCAGCCCTAATTCCTGGGCTCTGTGAATATGTCACTTACATGACAGAAGGGACTTTGAAGATGTAATCACAGTCACAGTCCTTAATTATCCATGTGGGTCCAATTTAATCAAATGACCCTTTAACTGCAGAGAACTCTCTCTGGCTGAAGTCAGAGATTGACGCTACAGAAGAGGAGCAGGAGCATTCCAAGCATGAGGAGGATTCAGAACTACTGGTGCCTCTGAGATGCAGGGGCCCATATGCAAGGATGGGAGAGAAGCCTCTAACAGCTAACTGTGGCTCCCCGCTGACAGCCAGGAAGGACATGGGGGCCTCGGCATTAGAGCTTCAAGAATCTGGATATGCCAACGACCTGAAAGAGCTTTGAAGTGGATTCTTCCTCACAAAGCCTCCAGTCAGGCTAATGCCTTGATTTGAGCTGAGAGAGACTGATGTCAAACTTCTACAGAACTGTGAGAGAATAAATGCGTGTTGCTTTAAACAGCTAGGTGTGTGGCAACCTGTTATGACACTGGTAGAAAACATATACAAGCCAAGAGAAAAGCGTGTTTAATGGTCAGAACTCAGCCTCATCAAATGCTGACAAGAGTCCAGGAATCTGAGGACAAAAGGTGTCTGATGAACTTGGCAACAAGAGCAGTCTCCCAGGCACGGAGCAGGAGTAAGTGGCTGCATGGAAGTGGTTGAAAAATGATAACGAAGGAGGGTGGAAAAAACCCACTGCTGGAGGTCTCACCCTTCCAGCTGGAGGCTCTTTCTGGGGCCTCGTGCTCACCAGGACGCTCCAGCCACGTGACCTGCAGAGAGTCGCCCCTCCCCATCACATGCCCCACCACACACGCCCCCACCACACTCCCACACCACGTGCTGAACAGTGTTGTGCACGCCCCCTCTACGTGCCCCATCGTGCACTGCGCACGCCTGTCACGTGCCCTGCCAAGCCCTCCCTGGCCCGAGGACAGTTGGCTGCAGTTGGGGTGAAACCATGAGCTCCCCCTCGCGGCCCCCGAACGGAACGCCCGGGTCCGAGGCAGGAGGCCAGGTATAAAGGAGTGGCTGGGCTGCAGCCTTCTGGAAGTTCCTGCAGTCACCGGCACGGGGCGGGTGGCCAGCTCGTCCATGTGGCCATCATGGTAGGGAACACCCGACTCCGGGAGTCAGGCGAGGGGTCGGCGCCCTGGCCCGTTGAGGGGCCCAGCAGGTCAGGGGCCTGGGCACTGCCCTCGAGTTGTAGTCAGACGGCTCTGAAGCCCGTTTTGTTCCCCACAAGTCTCCTTACCAGAGGTTGAGTCGGTGGATGCTGGACATTTCCGGGGACCGGGGTGTGCTGAAGGACATCATCCGAGAGGGTGCTGGCGAGCTGGTGACACCGGACGCTTCCGTGCTAGGTATGGCCTGCGGTCCGGGCGCCATCTGGCCTCAAGAAGCTGGCAATACAAGAGCAATGGTGGTTTTGTGGCACTTTATTTGGGGGTAGGGGAGGCTACGTTTTCAAAAAAAATAGCATTTTTATGGGGTAGAACATACTTTGTTAGAATTCGAATTTTCAAGGGACAGCGAGGGGCCCCCATTTCCTCCACGTTGAACAAGGGACATGCCGAGGCTCACCAGGCAACTTCCTGACGTGCAGAGCCGAAGGGCAGGCATCCAAACGCTAAGCAAAGATTTGCTCCTATTACTCAAGGTGTGGGGCAGTTGAAGGGCATCTAATTCTGTTGTTTTTGTGTGATAGTTAAAGAGATGTGACGTTATAGAGGTGAGGGTATTGGTCTGCTTTTCTGTGTCTGTTTCCTCTGTCCTAGTGAAATATTCTGGATACTTGGAGCACATGGACAAGCCTTTTGATTCTAATTGCTTTAGGAAAACTCCTCGGCTCATGAAGCTTGGAGAAGGTAAGTTCACATTAGGAGCTGGAAAAGGAAGGGTGGTTCAGGGAAATTAATTAATGAGGGGCAATGCCCTAGGACTGGAAAGCTGTCCAGGACATAGGTTCTTTGAGTCGGTTTTGCTAAAGCAGCCTGTTACCTCCTTGAGAACTAGGTATTTGGGAGATGTCCTACTGGCAAGGCTGTGTTTGCATCCTGACTTAACCATTGGGCATTGTGTTTTGTTGGTTTATTGAGTGAACATCTGTTGAGTGCTTACTATACACAATGCATGATGAAGAGAGAGGATGTACCCAGATGATTAGATCATCTCTGCCAGGGTGGCAGGGAAGATTGAGTCACCTTCAGACAACTCACCTGGTGGAATCAGACAAGTTCCTGGGAAGTATAAGCAGTGTTGTAGGAGTACTTAATGATGGCACTGTTAATTCCAGCTGGGCAGATCAGGGAAGGCTGCGTGGAAGAGGGTACATTTGAAATGAGCACTAAAGTTTAAGATTTGAATCAGGGCAGAAGCTGGGCATGGGGGAGGAGGATGATGCTGCAGGAAGAAAGAACCGTGTGAACAAAACTGCAGAGGCTAGAACACTGCAGAAGCTAGAGAAATTAAAGCTGGAATGGTGGTGAGAAACACGGCTGAAAAGTGAGTTGGGACAATGATGCAGAAGGCTTTGAATATGACGTGGAGATATTTGGACATAAACAGAAGAATTTGCTAGCATTGGAACAGGATATTGGGCAAGCTTCAACCAAGGTTTTTGCCCCTTCTTCCAGACATTACACTTTGGGGCATGGAGCTGGGCATTCTGAGTATGCGGAGGGGAGAGCTGGCCAGGTTTCTGTTCAAACCAACGTATGCCTATGGAGCACTGGGCTGCCCGCCCTTGATCCCTCCAAACAGCACAGTCTTGTTTGAGATTGAGCTGCTTGACTTCCTGGATTCTGCTGAATCAGACAAATTTTGTGCCTTATCAGTGGTAAGTTCTGGAGCGCAAATGTCAACACTGCACAGAAAGAGTGTTGGGTTTGTGTTTGGGGTAATTCTCATCTCTGCTGGTGGTCCTCTGGCCTGGGTTCCGCCCCCAAGGCTCCTGTATGGTGGTAGTGGTGGTCTCCCACTTCCTAGTACTGCACCTCTTCATATTGGCTCTTCTTGTGTGTGGGTAACTGTGCTAGGCCAAGGTCAGGCCGTGGATTTGTTATGGACACCAGCAGTTTGAGCTGATCTTTTAGTCGTCCTTTGCTTGCTTCTCTCTGCAAGTCAGTGAACGTTGGCTTCTCAACGTTAAGTTTGATTTCCAGCAAGTCAAGCATTATGGTGGCTCATAACTGGGGTGATCGTATAATTTGTTGTCCAACCCAAGACACTTCAGAGTGAAAGGGACTATTAACTGGATAGGATACCAGGACATCAGGTGTAAACTGGGATAATCCCAGCAAAGTGGGACATACGGTCTCTGTTCTCGTAATTCAAGTGTTGCCATTTCTTTGTTGCCTATATTTAACCCTTCCCATAGAGATAGTGCTTCTAATCACATTAGAATGCACTCTTTGTCATTCTATCTCACACTGACTATATGTGATTTTAGATGTCCACCCGGGGATTATATCTGTATATGATGTTTATCCAGCTAAACTATCAGCACCCCAAGTGAGGGGCCTTATCTTTTTTCATCTTTGTGCAAAACAGGTTCTTGCAGATCCTGGGTCCCACCTCTGGTGTATTGATTTAGAATCTCTGGGGTTGGGGCCGGGGTTGGGGAGGACAGGACATTTGTGTTTAAAAAGAGGCTCTATGGGTGATTTTTTTTCTTTTTTTAAAAAATTGATTCTAGAGAGAAGAGAAGGGAGGGAGAGAAAGAGGGAGAGACACATCAGTTGGTTGCCTCTCACACATGCCCCGACTGGGGACCGAACCTGCAACCCAGGCATATGCCCTGAGTGGGAATTGAACCTGCAGCCTTTTGGTTTTCAGGATGATGCCCAACCAACTGAGCCACACCAGCCAGGTTCTATGGGTGATTTTGATATATACTCAAGGTAGCGCATTATGGCTATAAAGATCGGTAGGGCCCTGGGCAAACCAAGACCCATTAAATTCTGTTGAGTAAATGGTCCTGATTTTTGTGCTTAACAAGTTCCATCAGTTTCTAATTCCATGGAAACTGCTCCTTTAGCGAACATCTGTAGGAGGACTGTGGATCTCCCTTTGGCGCTCAGCTATAAAGTGGGTGCAGTGATAACATCGAACTGCCATGGCTTCCGTTGGGATTCACGGAGACGACCTCTGCAGAGGCACATAGACCAGTGCTTGGCACACACATCAGTAAACAAAAGTGCACACTCTGAAGAAGAAAGACGGAACCGGTGTAACTACACTTGCATTGTGGTATTGTGGCTTTCAGTTTTCTTTCCGGATGTTCTTGTCTTTGGTCCTCAGGAGCAACAAGATCGATTTCCACTTCAGAAGGTCCTAAAAGTGGCAGCTACTGAACGAGAGTTTGGCAACTACCTTTTCCGCCAAAATCGTTTCTACTATGCCAAAGTGAGATATAAGCGGGTAAGGATGCTTAAGAAGTATGTTTAGACCCTGAAGTATTCCATTTGAAAGACACAGACCTGGTCTCTTTCTCTACTCTTTATATACAGCCATTAAGAAAAATCTCATTAAACCTCCGCATGCTAGATAGGTGGGAGAGGGGACAAGGTGTCTGTCTGCAGGGAGCTTGGTGTCCTGTGTCTGGCACTTGATGTCTGGTACATGGGTGTGTTCAGGTTGTGAAAATACATTGAGCTGTACACTTCCTTTTGTACTTACGTGTGTGTGTATTTCAGTAAAAAGTTTTTAAAAATTCTCATCTTAGTGTTAGCTCCTCTACTAACTGATTTTTCCACCCCTCTTGTAAACTTTGCGTCTTCATTTCCTGTCTGATGGTGGAGATTCATCTGACTCTCTGAGCTGACTCCTCACCAAGCTTTGGACTGTGCTCTGGCTTCTCCTGTAGGTTATGTGGATAGGGATTCGCTGTGCTCTGCAACTGGGTAAATACTCTGAGCACCGAGTGTGCCAGCCTCTGGGCCTTAAGTTCTAGACATAAACAGAACAGAGTTTAGAGTCTAGGGGTAGTCTGATTTTACATCTCATTTGCATACTGAGCCTAAATCATTCCAGATTTGCACTACTCAGCTGCAAGCAACAGAATCTTGAAAAACTGGTCTTTAAGTAAACGAGATATTTAATTTGTCTGTACATAAAAAGGGAGGCAGTCCAAGGCTGCGTAGCAGTTCCATGAAGCCACCAGAGATCCAGGCTCCTCCTTTCTGCTCAGCTACCCTTAAATGTGTCCTTGTTTCTCCCCCTCATGGTGGATGGTCATTCATCTTGTAGCATCACACGATTATGTGGGCAGAGGGGAGGAGAGTTTGGTGTGTTCATTACTTACTTTTGTATTTCATGGACCATGTTAAATGTACACCCTTAACTGTATAGGAAGCTGGGAAAGGTACTTTTTAAAGTAGTACACTTTTGCTGTGAATGGATGGAAGTAATTAGGAGACAAGGAGGAGAGTAGACACTGGGTAAGCAGCTAACAGTATCTGCCACATTTGGCTTATATGAGTATGCTGCAGAGAAAAGAGAGCATGCTCATAAAAGCAGGTTCTTAAACTTGGATAGTCTGGATTTTGGCTCATGATTAGGTTGTATCATGGATACTGTTTGTAAAGTTTCTTGAGAGCCTGCTCACTTGAGAAACATTTTTTCTCATAAAAACAGATCGTTTCTTCCATCAGTTATTTCCTAGGTCTGATTCCCTTTGCAGTCACTTGATAATTACATCCGCTGTTTTTCTGGTACTCTGAATTTATAAATGACATGCTTTAGTTGCTCTTTTTGACATTTTTGATTTATCATTACAGCAGGTAAGGCTTTAGTTCTCACTTCTGTTTTCCCAGTGTTGTCATAATTTAAAAAATCAGTGTTTGCTCTTACATAATTGAGGTTGTATGATACTATACCTGCTGAGCCAAGGTCTTCACCATGCTTACTTGTGCAACAGCCCCCTTCTGCCCCTTGAATCATCTCTTTTTTGCCTAGTTTTCTCTATACCTATCACTGTTTTTTCCTAAACATCCTCACAGCAATAGAAAGCCTCTTTCAGTGCTCCTTTCCATGTGATCACACCTCTCACTGCCCGGCAGTGCTGTCTTTTCTCAGGACGTCCCCACTGGAACTCCAAGTCAAACTGCAGCTCCCGGGGCCTGCTGCACAGCTCCTGTCCCAGGGCTGCCTCGTGATTGGTGGATTTCCTATTGTTTTCCTCAGTTTACTCCCTTGTTTTGATGGAGCACATACATCTTTGCATGTCTAAAAATATTCTTATGAGGTTTGTCCAGAAGGTATCCAGCCAGTAATATGGAAAATAGACACATTTATTGAAGATACAAGATACAAGAAGCATTGTACACAGGACAATGATACCTCAGTCCCCTTCAAAGTAGGCCCCTTAGGGCCTCACACAGTTCTCCCAGTCACCATCAGCTGCCTAGTGTGTTCCTGAATCTCATCAATGATCTGAAATCTCTGCCCTTCCAAAGGTGATTTTAGGTTTGGGAAAAGCCAGAAATCACAGGGTGCCAATTCTAGGCTGTTGGGGGGCTGAGTCACTGGGTGTTTTGATGTTTCTCAAAAAAACCTCCCCATGAAATGTGATGCATGAGTGGGCATGTTGTTGTGACGAAGCTGTCAATCTCCAGTTGCCCATAGCTGTGGCCTTCTGAATCATCCAAATAGTTTCCACAGAGGAATGTTCAAGCTTAACGCAAAATTTGATGCAGATTCATTGCTCTACTTGTTTAATCATTTTGAATGCGATGGCCACACAGTACACATGCTCACTCAGTGGCGTCTACCGCCCCCACTGACCAGTACAGTGAAGTCACCATTGTTCAATAATGCGTATTCCAGTCCACTCTCCTTGGCTACTGTGTTACATTGAACTTGCACAAACTGTCCTTGTTATATTAAAAGGGCTGGACTTTTTCTGGACGGGCCTCGTATACTTTATACTTCACATGTAACAGGTAACATGACTGAGTACAGAATTCTAGGAGGCAGAATTCAAGTCACCATTCCTCAGATTTTGAAGAATATTGTTCCAGCTTTTCGACTTGTCTGATACCAGTTTGGTTCCTGTTCCTTTATACACAACTAATTTGTTTTTCTTGTAGAGATTTAAGGATCTTTTTTTCCTGTGTTATTTTTAAATTTTACAGTGATGTGCCTATGTGTGTGTATTTGTGTTTTTAAATTTGTTATATTGAGCTTTTGGTGTATCACTTTACTCAGGAAATTGTCCTCAGCCCTGGGAAACTTTTGAGCTGTTCGATAATTTACTCTCGTTTCTGTCTACTCTCTTTTCCTGGAACTCCTCATTAATTGACCATCAGACCTCCCACACTGAGGTGCTAGATTTCCCTTTTTATTTTCTTCCTCCCAATTTCTTTCTTTCTCCTTTTTATCCCACTGTCTGGGAGTTTTTTCTGGACTTTATTTGCCATTTTTTCTAGTAAGTTCTTCATTTTTTTCAACTTTCAAGAGCTCTTTGCTTCCTTTTTCCAGCATCTGTTCTCATTTCATGCATGTATTATCTTCTCATCTTTTTAGAGTATTGATTGTAATTTTCAAGTTTCTTTTTTCATTTTCTGTTTGCATCTGAATTTTTCTTGAAACCTCTTAAAATCCTTTTTCTGTTTGTTGGGTTTTCTGTCCATTAGAGACTGTGTCCATTTGTATTAGGTTTGGCTGCAAGTCACCAAGACTCATAATAAGTGACTAAAAGATAAGTCTCACTCATGTAAAAGGAGGGCTTCTTAGTAGCTGTGCTCCGCAGTGCTCTCAGGTTCCCAGGCCTCTTCCATCTCGCTCTCTTGCCTGTTTCTAGGGTGGGGCTCCGGGCCTTGTGGTCCAGGACGGTGGCCTAAGTTCTAGGCAGTAGGAGGGAAAAGAGGCCTGAGGGCATGTACCTATGACACTTGTACTGAATTATGCTTTCCAGGGTCTGTTCTCTGGGCCATAACCAGATATCGGGAAGGCTAGCACATATCTATATTCTGGTTATACACATTCCCAGCAAAAAATCCTACTACCATGGAAGAAGGGGGAACAGCTCCTGGGAGATAGGAGGCCTCCTCTCCCACAGAGCCTTTCCCCAAATGTTTGGTGACCTTTGGTTGGCCATCAGGATTTGAAAGAGGCATCAAGAGCTGATTGGAAACTCAAAGTCCTTGGTGGGGCAGGCTGCACTGTGATCAGATGGACTCCCACCTACTGGTGTGCAGGCGCTTGCTCTGGGGTCTCCTGCCCAGGGTAAATGCCTAGCTGCCAGTGTCCTGAGAGCTGAACAGGGAAACAGGACAGAAGGTCTCACTGGCTATTATCGAGACTGTCCTCTAACACTCCTGTTACCATTATACCTTCTTCCTGCCCTCTGCTCTGTATGCTGTCCCTGAATCGAGAGCCTCTTTGGTTCCGTTTCTCTAGAAAATAGACACTCCTGATTCCTGAGGTGGTGGGAAGGTGTGGGCATCTGGACCCATAAGGACAGAGAATGAGAGGGAATGGTCAGTGTGTCTTCCACTATCCAGCCCCACTTCTGGCTCCGATGATTTCTAGTTCCAGTTCCCAGGGACCTCAGGGCTCTGGACTGCAGACCAGCCCCTTGTATATTGGTACTCCTCTCTGCCAAGTCAGTCACAACACTGTCATCCATTCTGGACACTTTGAGTTTGTCACTGATCCTCTTCCTGTTCTTTGTTCTTTTTTTTTTTTAATTTTTTTTAATTTTTTTATTTTTAAATATATTTTATTGATTATGCTATTACAGTTGTCCTATTATCCCCCTTCATTCCCCTCCACCCTGAACACCCTCTCCCACCCACATCCCCCCCCTTTACTTCAGTCCATGTG
>CM052540.1:106683292-106732696 GCA_028533065.1 Trachops cirrhosus | reverse complement strand
TGGTTGTCCGACTTCCATAAACTTCAATTTTCTGTCAGTTCTGGTTGTTATTTTGTTTCTATATCATTGTTGTCCCTATCTTGGTTGTGCGAGGAGGCACAGTGCGTCTACCTATGCCTCCATCTTGGCCGGAAGTCCTGTTCTTTGTTCTTGTTGGACTGTGCCTTTCTGCTACGTAGGGCAGGAGAGTAGACGATGTGTGAAGTCATCCCCACTGAGCCAGGAGCTTCGCCTACCTGTTTCTCTTAGAAATCGTCTCAGTGTTTAGAGCAGCAGCATTTATTAGCACCACCGTGTTTTCAGTCTTTGCTCATTCTTGTGTGGGACACACAGATTATCAGGCAGGGTCCTCGCTCTCAAAGAATTTCATTTCGTTGTGGTAACTAGTATTGTAGCTTTTCAGGGAAGAGGAATATTTTTATAGGTTAGAATATCTGATATTGGCTTCTTGGAAGAAATGACACCTCAGCTGAGTCTAGGGGGATGGAATGGCAGAGAAAATAGAGGGGAAGAGGTTAACTCTGGACAAGAGAAAAGAATGAGCAAAGATAGAGAAGCGAATAGAGACTACTCGGGTCAGTTGGTGGATGCCTGGTCTAAAACACACGCTACATTTGAAAAATAGGGAAACAGAAGGAATCGGGTTCGGGAAGATGCTTAAATGTATATAGATGTGTGTAGATGAGGAAGAGAATGGAAGGGACCCACAGGGGAAGAGTGAGTTGATAAAAGTATTATTTGGGGAAGAGGCAATGGTTAGCAGTATGCAGGTAAGGGTGTGCTGGAGCTCACAAGAGCCCATTATAAAATTCTCAGGAGTTTCTGCAAACTTGAATCAGCCCTGGTGGGAACAGTTACATCACAGGAGTAGGTAAGCACTAGAGGGCTCCTCCTGCCAAGTGAGCTGGTGGTTGAACACCGCGTATGCAGCACATGTCGAAGGGACAGGCCCTCCTTAATGAGTATGTGTTCCATTTTGGGCGCTGTGCTAGGCCTTTTGCAACTAACCCCATTACAGGGATTCAGGAATATGTTTAAGGAGGTGTGAGTTGTACAAATAAAAAGTTCTGGAAATATTATACTTCCAAAAAATGGACTATTAAACTTGAAGTTTTATATTTAAGGGATGAAGGAAACAAAGAGTGTTACTACTTCAAGCTTTCTGGTCTGAGAAATATTTAAAACAAGAATGACCAGGAAAGAAGAGATTTGTTAACTTCAGTTTTGATTACTCATGAGAATCGCCAGGTAAAGATGGCCCGTAGGAGACTGGGTCTAGGTGACAAATTTAGGTCTGGAACCAGAGTTCAGGTGAGAGCCCCAGGTTGGTGATGTGAACTGAATCAATGTAGAAGGTATGAGGGCAGTAGACAGAAACTTGTGTAATGAATGACTAGGAATTAGAGAGAAAAGGGAAGACAAAGGAAAGCTCATGGCTTTCTACCTAAAATGCCATCTTCGCTGACACATTATCCAGTTCTTCATTCTGCCAGCATGTTCCAACGGAACTGTCTCTGTCAGTCACACTGACGCTGTTTTCCTTCATCACTTTTTCCCTTACTATTGTTGTGATATAATTCCTGTACCATTCAGTTCACACTTGTGAAGTGTATAGTTCATTGATCTTTAATATATTCCCAGGGCTGTGCCACTGTCACCACAGTCTAATTCCAGAACACGTCATCACCCCCAGAAGAAACGCCATACCCATACCCCATACCCCGCGGTCCAGCGCAAATACAGCCTTCCTAGTGGGTGTGCAGCAGCATCTCACTGTGATTCCGATTTGCATTTCCCTGATGACTAATGATGTTGAACATCTTTCATGTGCTTATTGGCCATTTGTATATTTTCCCTGGAGAAATGTCTATTGAATTCTCTGCCCGTTTTTTAATTAGGTTGTCTTTTTTATTGTAGAGTTGTAAAAGTTCTTTATATATCTTGGATACTAAGCCTTTATCAAATATGTGCAGATATTTTCTTCCAATCTGTGGGCTGTTTTACTCTTTTTATCTGCTCAGGGATGTACAACTGTCTTTTTATTCAAAATACAAAACACGTTACTTACAGGCACAGACGGTGACAGTAGTGAGCCGTTGTGTGCTGTCAGCCTCGCCCAGCGACCGATGACGAGGGCGAGTTCTCTGAAATGTCAGCCAGCCTCCTCATTCTCTTCATGCACTTTGTGGGTAGTGTCCTTAGAAGCACAAAAGTTTTTAATTTTGATGAAGTCCTTGATGGATAATTGTGATAAATATCCATCAAAAAACTTTGATGATATTTATTCTTTGGTTAGTCTTTTGGTGTCATGTCTAAGAAGCCATTGTCTGATCTAAGGTTACAAGGATTTACATCTGTATTTTCTTCCAAGAGCCTTCCAGTGCAGTTCCTACATTTAGGTCTGTGATCCACTTGAGTTTATTTTTGTGCCCAGTATGAGGTAGGAGTCCGACGTCGTTCTTTCACATGTGGACATCCAGTCATCTCAGCACCACTGACTGAAATGGCTGCTGTTTCTCCATTGAATGGTGCTGGCGCCCTGTTGGAAATCCATTGATTGTGATGTATAGGTTTGTTTTTCTGGACTTTCTGTCTGCAGTCAGCTCTATTCCATTGATCTGTATGTCTGTCCTTGTGCTAGTACCATGCTGGCTTGGTTACTATAGCTTTGTAATAAGTTTTGAAATTAGAATGTCTTTCTAATTTCAATTTGAAATTTGAAATTAGAAAGGTGAGTCTTCCACCTTCTCTTTTCAATATTGTTTTGCTATTCAGGGTCCCTCAAATTTTTATATGAATTCTCGGATCAGCTTGACCATTTCTGCAAAAAAAAGAAAGAAAAAAGCTGCTGAGATTTTGGTGTGTGCATAAATCTGTAGGTCAGTTGGGAATATTGCTACCTTACCTACATTAAGTCTTCTGATCCATGAAGATGAGTTGCCTTTCCATTTCTTTAAGTCTTATTTAATTTCTTCCAACAATGTTTTGTAGTTTTCATTGTACAAGACTTGCACTTTAAGGTTATTGCTACTTAGTTTATTTTTTTTGATGAAACAACCCAAGTAAGTTGGGTTGTTTATTGGTAGATTATAGAAATATAGCTAACTCATATATTGATCTTGTGTCTTGAAACTTTGCTGAACTAATATTTTAGCTCTGAGGGGTTTTTTGGGGGGTGTGTGTGTATGGATTCCTAGGGTTTTCTGTATATAAGATTATGTCAGTCCTCTTGACCGCCTGTCTTTCCTCTCCACAGGCCTTGTTGCTTCTCTGCCGGCGCTCAGCACCCCCTGAAGAGCAGCACCTGGTGGAAGCTGCCAAGCTGCTTGTTCTCCTTAATCTCTCCTTTACGTACCTGAAGCTGGAACAACCCACTAGGGCCCTGCACTATGGAGAGCAGGCTCTGATTATTGACCAAAAGAATGCCAAAGCCCTCTTCCGGTGTGGACAGGTGAGTTGGTAGACAGTGACCTGGGAACAAACACCTAAGAAAAGGTGGCAGTGGTGTTGAACTTGGGCACTACAAAAATGCTCTTTCCTAAGTATGCCTTTAAAATTCTGTCCTTGGACAGGCCTGTCTCATCATGACTGAGTATCAGAAGGCCCGGGATTTTCTAGTCCGAGCCCAAAAGGAACAGCCTTTCAATCATGACATCAATAACGAGCTGAAGAAACTGGCCAGGTGAGGCCCGTGTTTGCACTCCTGCAAACAGAGGAAGAGATGTGTGATGCACCTACAGTTCTGGTCTCTCCACCTGAGTATGTTGTCTGTCCAGCACGTGTTATGAGGCAGCGCCCCCTAGAGCTAGTTTTATGAAGTGCTCAGTACCCTAAACTAGCTCCCAGTGGGGAGTGGGACAAACCTCCAAACCACACCTGTCTGGGTCATTTCCCACCTCCTTATTTCACTCTGGCCCCTGAAAGCAAACTAAAGAAGAGGGCTGATGTAATTTTTCAAAAGGGATTGTTCTTCAGATACTGTTTCTACTTGCTACCAACACAGAACCACTCTTCTCAACTGACTGCAGAAAGGTGCCTTATAGGCCCTGGTTTGATCTGAAATGGAACTTTCAGGTCTGATTCATACTCATAGGGTGACTTTCTCATTACCCAAGTGGTATATATACTTGTATCGGTCTTTCAGAAATACTTTTTATGATTATAGGAGTTTCGTGTTCATTGTAGGAAACTTTGAAAATATCAACAAATAAATAGAAATTACTCATAATTCCATCATCCCATAATATATCCATGCTTTTAGGATTTTTCTTTATTCTGCCTCTGTATTGGTGAATTTCTCTACTCCTGTTAACATTAAACATTCAATCCAAATTGCTTAGTTAAAGCTTTCTTGACGTTAAAAAAGCCTGGAGTAGGCACACCTCTTATACTTGGATCCAGCTGTTGCATTTTGGGCCTTTTATTTATAAGTATCCTGTCAGGTTAGATGTAGAAACTCTGTAATCTAACTGTTCCTTAGCAAGAAAATATCAAGATAAGTGAGTGGCTCCTGAGTGTGAGGTGTCATTCGGCCAGACTCCACCTGGCAGCCTCACTGACAGTGGCTCCTGACGTTCAGGCAGCCATCTTTCTAGAAACTGACTTTTGTCCAAGGGCTTCTTTAACAGCTCGTGGGAACCTCCCCTGTCCCCCTACCTCTCCAGCACCACTTCCACCCCCTGCTGATTCAGTGGACCAGAGTGGAGAATTCCAGCCACCAGGTGTCACCTCCTACAAAGACAGGTCTTCCCTGACTACCGTGCATTTCCCTTTACAGCTGTTACAGGGACTACACGGATAAAGAGAAAGAAATGTGCCATCGAATGTTTGCTCCTTATGATAATGGCTCCACAGTAGGAGAAAATTCAAGGTAATCAGAGGACTAAAGCACCAAAGGCTTCAGGATTTTGTCAGGCATACGTAAGAATGCGGCGGCTGTCCTTGGCCCACCAGTGGGTACTGGCTGTGGACAGCTGAGGATGGAGGGGAGGGGAGGAGTAGGAAAATTCGCGTTGACACTAACGACACAAGTCTAGTGCAGAATGTGCACTGTGATCATAGAGGAGGTTGTAGAAAAGATTGGAAAGTCCATTCAGAGCTGCTGGGTAAATTTATAGGTTTACAAAGGCTTAGGCTTTAAAATGAAAACAATTTTTTTCCATATTTTATGTTAACTTCTCCCTCACAGTAGCTTGGAACATGAAACTGTGATAATCATTAATAGGATGGTTTATCTGAGCTTTGAAATGAACAGCAATGCTTCTCTTACCTGGTTTCTCCTGAAGGCCTCCAACTTCACTTTATACCTAACACATTATTAAAGAAGACAAAATTCAGATGCCAAGGGGCAGGGATGGGCAGTGACTCTCAGGTTGTGCTTACTGGTAGAATTAGGGATCTGACGACTTTAGAGCCGAGAGAGCAGACACTGTATTCCGTCCCACAGCACACACCTCGTGATCTGGCAGGCACAGGGTTAAGGTTTCCCGTGAGCACGGGAGATAACCCTCTAGTCTGGTTTACTGTGACTTAAGAAAATTAATGGAAACAAAATCACCTGCCTCAAACACCTGCTTAGCCGGGTAGATAACTCTGCTCTCTTGAGAGAAGTTAAACAAGGGACAACAAGAAAACAGCTGCCCAATGGGCTCCTGGTGATAAATCTCTCCTTTGTTGCTACCTACATCCCTCTACAAAAGCAGCTTGAGAGAGGAAGGCAGAGAAAAGGCCTATTCATCCCAGACATTTTCGCAGGTGATCTACAAACCGCTGCTGCCGGCCTGTCAGAAACAGCCTGTCGGTATCAGAAGTAAATGTTGCCTTCATCACTGACCCTGACCCTGTGACCTGGGCCTTCAAGTCTCTCAGGGACATTGGAGATGTGAGCCAGAGGACGTATTTGGCAGCTATTAATGTCCAGTACAATTAGAGGCCTGGTGGCTCTTTGCCAGGCATTTTAGACTGTGACCTGGTAAATCCTGCCGTTCAGTGAATATCCAGTTCTCCCAGGGTCCGTCCTGGAAACAGACCCTGGAAAACTCAGGGCAACCAGTTCCCTTTTCGTCCTCTGCCTCAGCTTTCTCAGTCTGTCAGGTTTTGGAGCCTAGTGATCTTGAGATGTTTTCCCATCATTTCTAAATCGTGAGTGTTTGTCTTATCACAGCAAGGGCTGTGTCAGGGTCTGAAGTGGCCGTGATTGTCATGCTCCTGTGCTGTTGCGGCTGTAACATATTCTGGCTTTTGTGTGTCTTTGGTGTTCTTCCTGCTCCCCTTTTTCTTCTGTTGTGCTTATGCTGAGTCAGTCACTTAAAATGTCCAGGTTTTTAGGTTCTTTCGACAACCTAGTTTTAACTAAGGAGGACCATTTAAAATGTATTCTTGTCAGATGTTAGATACTTCTGACTTGTCTTCATCTTGTCTTCTGAGATGTTAGACACTTACTTCTGATGGGATGAGTGTTCCAAGCCTCTGACTGTAGGAGGCTGAATTCTTTGAGATCAAAGTCCATGCCTTTTTCATCTTTGTATTTTCTGGCATCTGGAACCACGCCTGGCACATAATTAGCGCTCAGTAAATGTTGGTTGGATCAAGTGTAAAATAGCCGAAATGCTAGGCCAGTCGCTTTGAAACCATACCCTCTAGGCTGGCTCCTGTATTGGCTGTCAGGACTGTTGCTGGTGCCAGTGACAGAAACCCATCTTTGTCTAACGTCAGCTAAAAGACAGATTTGCAGAAGGGATCCTGGGGCAGCTCACTGAATCAAAGGAGAAGCTGAACAACCAGTGCTCAGGTACCTGCAGTTCTGAGGGCCTCAGGGTCTCCGACTCACCGCTGCTTTATTACTCTTCCACTACAAGGAGTGCCCTGGCACCCATTTATTTGCCCATTTATTTGCCCAGACTTTCTGTTTGGGAGAAGGCTCTGCCCTATCCCACATCTCCCTCCTCGTCCTGTACCAGCCATAGCTCCAGTTTGAAAAACTCTAAGGCAGGACTCTGGCCTGGTCTGGGGTGTGTGGAGTCCCATGAGTGGCACCCCTTCCTAGCACCACGTATTAGGAACTAGAGGAGCAGTGATTGTTCCGAGTAAGAAGGCTGCTGTTCCCCAAAAGCAAGGGGTGGAGAAAATGGGCAACCGGGAAGAGGCCCATCAAAAGGTATTTAGCCGTTGCAACCACTCACTGTTCTGTGGAGTTGTGACCTTTAGTCCTGTTATGACAGAGCAGTGGGTCATTTGCTACTTTGGTGAATTAGGAATCTCTTGCAGCTCCTGCTGCTGGGAGCTCAGTGGTGGGAAAAGCACATACATCCATAGTTCTGCCACACCGCCTTTTTCATTAGTTTGGATTTTCAGAGGGCATGGCAAACACACATACCTCTGGATGAGAGTATTCTTGGGGATAATCTGGAACGGCAAGATGGAGGTCAATGGTTTTACTCACATACATCAGAAGACCTAAAGGCTTATAGCAAACCCCAAGCTAATATTTGATAAGCTGCTTTGAAACCGCTTTCCCTGTGGTTTGCGATGCAATGGAAACAGTATTCCTGTGCTCGGATATACTACATTCAGACTTCCGTAAATGAACATTTTCTAACTACCTACTTGGTTAAGAGCTCCCATAGCTCCATACATGGTAGTGGCAATTTTACCAGGGGCACCAAAGAGCTTTTATAACAGATGCAGTCATGGTTGGAAACATTTAGAAGAGTGTTCTAACATTTTTCTTAATTCTGTTTCCGTACCATTGATCGTAGTCTTTGGTTAGAGTTTGAGTTATGTCCTTCTTATCCTAACACACCTGTATTTGAGGCCCTCGCCATAGTTTATGTCTGGAAAAGAGATGTGAAGTGAGCGCCATAGCTATTCCCAACTATTTAAATGGTTGACAGGCAGTAGGTGACTTCATTCTGTGGTTTTCAGCAAGTGGATATAATAGGAAGATAAAACTTGGCTTGATATGAAAGAGTTACTAATTGTCCTACCATAAGTGGCATTAAGCTCTTCCAACATGGGGACCGCACACAGAAAAGTGCCACTTTTGACTGCTTTTTGAGGATGGCCTTGTGGGAAGCATCTGCTCCCAGGCCAAGCTTTTCTATTGTGTGAGTCATCTTGGTTGCCAGTGCATTTCCTGTCAGGGTCTGTCTGAGCAGACCTAGGGGGCCCCATGGAGGTGGAAACGAGACTAGTGAAATTAGATGACCTTCTGGGCCTCCCAAATCTAACATTTTACCATCAGGCATCTGCAGACTTGCAGAAGGTGACAGCTTCCATCCCCAGAGCACTTCTAGTGGAGATGGAGTACAAAGTCCTGCACTCAGTGGCAGAAAAACCACACAAAGACAGGAAGTGGGAGAGACCTGGTTCTGCTCAAGAGCAAAGATGTTGTCTACTGGTTCAGAACATACCGAATGTAGCATGGCTGCCAATGAAAATAGCATTCTGAATGAGGGAAGAGGAGGGTCCCACTGCACCACCACCGACAGCCTCCCTTCATTACTCACCCCTTCCCCAAGCACCTTTTGAGAGCTGATGGTTTTCCGGTGCTGTGGTAGGTGCTGGGTGGCACGTGAAGAGAAATCCGGTCCTGCTCCTGCAGTGCTGGTCTGCAGGGGTGGTGCTCTGAGGGGGAGGACAGGGCAATCAGTTGAATCACAGCACACAAGAGTGCCATGAGGGAAACATCCTGATCAGAGAAAAGCTTTTCGGAGGTCATTCTGAAGCTTCAAAGGGCAGCACTGGGCACAGGGAGGGAGGAGTGGGCAGGGGGGTGAACAGAGAAGACCAGGAATTCAGCACCGAGGTCAGTTGTGGACCAGGTATTGTCCTGGCATTTCAGTCGTCTTTGGAGGAGTGTGGGCTGTGTTGTGTAGCATCAGAGGAGAGGGAGATGTGATCAGAGCCAAGATGGGCTGACGGGCATGGCAGAGGGCGCATTGGAGCTGCCGGCCTGGCAGGTAGGTGATGCCTGAGAGGTGATGACAGCCTGAAGGTAGACACACCGGCAGAAATGGAAAGGAGACAGGAGCATGAGGCCCACCATCTGGGATGGATGGAGGGTGCTTTCAGTCAAATAATTCAGGTGGCACATGAGAACCTAGCTGGTAGAGGCTGACCATAATGCCAGCGGATGCACAAGATGACCTGTGGGCGATGGTGGAAGGAACCGAAGCTATTTATTCTGGAGAAGAGAAGCTTTAAGTGATACATGTTAGTCATGTGCTAGTGGAAAGAAGTGGCTCAGAGTGGAGAGCATGCAGAATAAGGAGTTAGGGGTGGTTACTGTGGAGCAGGAGTGACAGGGAAACCTTCCTGGAGGAGAAGGCACAGCTTGGGCGAGTTCACAAGGCTGATTGGTGGGGCCTCACCCATGTGTGGTCATCTTCCCTAGGCAGAGTTGTAACAGTTTTGCTCTCAGTTTATCATATTTTATATCCTTCTAGATTATTTGATAGCATTTATTATCATTTATTCATTTCATTTTAATGTATTTTTATCCAAATATTTATTAAATCTATTTTATTAATATGTGCCAGGCTTTTACATGTTTTATGTGGATCGTTTTTAATATAATCTCTCTATAATGCAGATATTATCCCCATTTAATAGATGATGAATTATACATGAAGAAGCTAAGTAACTTGCCAACGTTACAAAGCTAGTAAGCGAGAGGGTCAGGGATTCCGACCCTGGCAGCCTGGCCCCGGGCCACCAAGGTGAAAAAGCAATCAGTACGAAAGGGCTCGTCAGAAGAAATCAGGGTTCACTTCTGCATCCCCTGGGCCTTCTTCCATGTGGCCAGCTCTCTCGTGCCGTACAGTCAGATACGCTGTTCGTGTTGCCATCTCTTGATTTCTCTCAGTTTTGGACATGTGTGTGTGGACTTCCTGCTCTAATACGATACAATTCCATCTCTTTCCTCGTTTCATGGTTCTGTTACTACTTTTAGACCCTCTACTAGATTATTATAATGAAAAATAACACTCATATTGGTGTTTCTGATTTCATAAGTATTTTCGGTACTCCACGTTGTTCAGAATACTGAGAATATTGCTATCTGAAAGCCAATGCTGCGCTTTTTTTTTATTATGTCGTGCTTCTACTTTTTTCCTTCGATTTCTAATTGCATTTTTTGTCTTGATCTTTTTGCCTTGATCCCTTTAAAAACTCTGTGGTACTATATAGTCTGAATCTTTCTTCTTGGGGATCTCCCTCTTGGAAATCTTCATATTTGTGTGACAGTCTACACAGATTGTCCTCCAGGCCCGATGTACAGCTGCCATTCTGGGACTTTTTTTTTTTTTCATTGCAACTACTGTTTATTAAAAATATGTCTCTTTGGAAGGAATACTGGTAAACCAACTAGTGTCATGCTTACTTCGAATTTGCTTTGCTTTGCTTTGCTTCCCTGGGAGGGGCGGAGGACTGAGCGTCACTCCCACTTACATCACTCACTTCGCATCAGAGAAATCAGCACGCCCTGCTCACCCCTCCTCACCAGTCCTTCACCCCTCGCTGCCTTCCATCCAGCGCGCTGCCCAGGGGAAGCTGCCACCCTTTCTTTACCCTCAACGCGGCTGCATTCTACAGCTGCCCTCACTGTGCTGGGAGGAGAACCGCTACCAGACTTCCTCAGTTTGGCTGGCAGCACTCCAGGCGTCTTCACCGTGGCATCATTCACAATGCTCAGACCACAGTGGCCCCGGGAAAGAACGGACTTGACCCTCGGGGGCAGAGCACATCTGCACTTCTTTGCGCTCTGTCACTCCTCCTGTGTGGAGGTGTCAGAGGCATGGTGGCTTCAAAGGAGCCCAGCGGGATGGGGCCTGAGCCACACCTGTTACCTGCATTTGTGGTCAAAGCAAAACTCCCTTGACCCCAATCAGTGCCCTCTCATTGTGGGAAAGAGCAGCGGGCTTTCACATCTTGCCAATGAGGGAGTCTTGGCTTCACAGCTCAGGCGAAGGGCATGGGAGTCCGTGTCCTCCTTGAAGAAACTATAAGCTACCAGAGGTTGCTGAGGGGGCTACTGGGGTGGGCCTATGGAAGCGGCTGTGCAGAAACCAAATCAGACACTTTGTTAGAGGGCTGATGGAGCCCAGTGCTGTTCTGCTGTTCTGGGACTTCTTTTATCTCCTAGGTTGAATCCACTATTTTCTGGATCCCTTTTATTAGTTTACTTCCTTGTTCTGATATTTTTGAGTAATATCTAAAAATTGGACGTATAAGAGAATTTCCGACTCCTTATATGTTCAATTCACATTTGATTAAGAATATGTAGTTAGAGCCCTGGTTGGTGTAGCTCAGGGGATTGAGCATTGGCCTGTGAACTGAAGGTTGCTGGTTCAATTCCTGGTTAGGGCACGTGCCTGTGTTGCCAGCCAGATCCCCAGTTGGAGGCGTGCAAGATGCAACCAATTGATAAATCTCTCACATCGATGTTTCTCTTCCTTTCTTTTTCCCTTCCCCTCTCTGTAATAATAAAGAAATAAAATATTTTTTTTAAATATGTAGTTTTATATATAGATGTAGATATATGAATGTAAAGAGCCTTCTCCCTGGTTAGAACCTATCCCCCCCTTAAAAGTTGTGCCCCTGTTAGGATCTGTCCCCCAACCCTTAGAAGATCTTCACCCCACTCAGAACTTGCCTCCCCTTTAGACCTCCCACCTCACAGCTTCCCCCCCAAAGTCTGCCTCCTGCTAAGATGTTTCACCTCCCTGCTCACACCTCCACCCCCCCACCAGAGCTCCTCTCTCCAATCAGTACTTCTGTCCCCTTTTAGAACTTAACAATCATCAACTCCAGATGCTAGTTAAAAGTATGAGGACAAACTGTTTCTTGGATGGTCACTTCTGAGAAACCTGTTTCTTTTTTTTTTATTTTGAATCTTTTAATATATATTTATTTATTTTATTCACATTTTAGAAAGAGACAAGGAGAGAGAAAGAGAGAAAGAGAAACTGATGTGGGAGAGAAACATTGACTGGTTGCCTCTCACGTGCCCCTACTGGGGACCTGGCCTGCAACCCACGCATGTGCCCTGACTGGGTATCAAACAGGCGACCTTTCAGTTTGCAGGCCGGCACTCAATCCACTGAGCCACACCAGCCAGGGCTATATCTTGATTTTTGATTCATCTAAAATTTCATAGTAACATGTCAAGGTACCCCCAGATACTCAAGTCCTTTATATAGGCACCTCAATTCTAGAGGTTCAAGTTCTTAAGAGCTAAGAAATTCTTCTGTAATATTTCTTTAATGACACTTTTCCCTTCTTTTTTCTCTTTCCTTTTGTTCCGGGACCTCCTGTTGGTTGGATGCTGAACCTCCTGCAGGGATCTTGTATATTCTTTATGTCTCTTGAAAATTTTCTCTCCCTCCCACCCCAACCCCTGGAAATGAACTTTATTTTTTAACTCTTCCATTGGCTTTTTTCATTGCAGCAATTAAATATTTGAATCCATGAGCTCGTCTTAGATTTCCCTTTTTCATAATATGCCACTCTTTCCCTCTTCCGTGTGTAATAAAAAAATCTCAAACTTATACAAATAGAGGATGGTATAATGCTTCCCTCAGGTACTCAATATTTAGCCTTAACAGTTATTAGCATAAAGCCAGTGTTTTCATCTGTGACCCCACCCATTTCCTCCCCCACCCCCAGCACTGCTGGATTAATTCGAAGCAAACCCCAGTAAGTATATCATTTCATCTACAAGTATTTCCCTATGTATCTCTAAAAGAAAGGACCATTCTTGCACATTTTCATTCATTCCCTGAAATGTGTATTTTTTTTTGTTTATTTGCTTTGACCTTTCTCTTTTCCATGTCGCAGACTTCCACCAAGGGGTGATGTTTCTTGGTTGCCTATTCACATTTGAGAAGGAAAGGGCTGAGCAGATGGCAACCATCTAAAATACTTTGGGATCCTTAAATACAAGAAAGAAGGAACTTTTCACTGAGTACTGACTCTTACACCAGCTTTCCACGTTTTCCTCGGGTGGATCACTGTTCCCTGAAATAGCGAATACAAGTGCTGTATCATTTCAATCTGTATTTCCCCAGTTTCTAGTGAAGTTGAGCATCTCTCTGAATATTTGTTGGCCATCCAATTGCCCGTTGATGTCCTTTGCTCACTCTTGTATTGGATCTTTTTTTGTTGATTTGTAAGAACCCTTTTCTACGTGAAGGTAAACTCAATGTCTTCAAGTAAGTTTAAAACTTTTCTTCCAGTTGTTTAGTTTTGAGTATATATCTATACATGTCTCTGTTCTGTGCATGGTCTCTGAAATTCACATTGTGATTACGTTTGATCTGTCTGTGGGAGCAAACAGCTGGTCTCAAACGAGCGCACAGGATGCTCAGGGCGCACGGTTTCCTAACAGTTCTCCCGCAGTCCGAGCAGCATTCCGTGTCTGTAGCGCATGCTTCATGACGTCCATAAACCTGTTTAATCTCCCCAACGTTCCTTTGAAGGAGAAATAATTATTTCCATTTTACAGATCAGGGGGCAGAATATAAAAGCTTGGAAAATTAGACCCTTTTACTGTGGAGGTGTTTATGCCATTGCGTAAACAACTGACCATTTTCATTTGACTTGCAATTTAAACTCCAGATGATACCTGCAGCTTTAAATATGTTCAGCTACTTTCTTCAGAGTGTTACTTACCCCTTGTGTGGCCGTGGGTTTTTATCCCTCTCTCAGATGTTTTAGAATTTACTCCCTCTTCTCTGCTTTCCAATGTAAGAGAAGCTGAAGTCTGTGGGCTATAAAATTAAGAGGATTGAGCCATATTGCTTGGCCAGCTTCGGGAAAGAGTATCTTAACAGACTTTTAAAAAATGGTTTCTGAGAAGTCAAAGCAGCTCCCAGGAGGCTGAGGGGGAAATAAAGGCCAGGCTGTGGAGCGCGCACTCCTATCGCTGAGATTCAGGGGTTTAGCCCTGGTTCAAAGAGTTGGCCCGAGGTGAACACTGGAGCAGCAGGCCCCGCAGAGGTTGGTGCCAGTGCCGAGGCTGGAGGTGTCCCTGCGGTCAGGAGTTCCTGTGTTCCAAACAGCCTTCCTGTTTCTGCGCCCAACTGGTCAGTTGCCAGGAAACTCGAGGGAGGCAGATCATCATCTTTCATTGTATGTGACCGGACCTAGATGTAGAATCTGTTTGATCCTATTCTTCCCAAAGAGATAAAGAAGAAACTCTTAGATTGGCTATTGAGTCTATGAAGATATTTTATGCCTCCAGTTAGACTCATCTGAGTCCTGCACAAATAATAACTTAATTGTATTTTTTCATTTTTATATTATTCTGATTTTTTCCTTGCATCTTTACTTTTTTTTTTATCCTCAAAATGGTGTTGTAGTTTCTCAAGGGTAAGCAGGCCAGGCAGACGTTCTCTTGTTGTCAGATGAGGGCCATGGCGTTTTCCAGGCAGACTTTTGGACACAGTCTCTTGATCTGGATATCTGTGAAATGCCTTTTCTCCCAGCTCAGGAGGTGTCATTGAAGTCATCCCTTTGTTGTGTGACTATAAATAACTGTACTTTAGGCTGGCACTTTTTCATCATACCCCTTCCTAGGAAAGCATTTCCCCTGGTAGAGTTTCTTTGGCCCATTCCCCTCTCTGCATTCTTACTGGGCAGCCACAATGAGCTCCAAGCCTGCTTCCTACTAAGGTTTGTGTTGGTGGATTCTGTGTTCTTTGTGGGTGAGCTATCAGTGAGGGCTACATAATTAAATTTCAGGAGATAACTAGGTTCCTTTCTCTAAGTTTCAAAATCAGTGATTATTGAAGTGCTTTTTACTATTTATTACGGGGTTGAAATATGGGAAATTTGTCTTTCCAGTCTTAGTTCTCTAGCTGTGACTTTACCCAAGTCATTTAACCCCTCTGGGCTTCCATATCATCATCCATAGGATGACGTGACCAGATCTTTCAGGTTGCTGTGCACACTCTCAGGTTCCATAAGATGTTCTCTTAGTCTGTTTTTAATTTCTTGGGTTCATAATTAGGCACATAAGCCCTGCCTCCAAGCATATGTAATCCCAGACAATGACTCAGGTAAATAGGGAAGAGGCAAATGGTGAAGACAGCGAGCCTAAGCAATGAGTAATTAACAGCAGGTGAGTGCCTTACTGCCTTGAGACACATGAGGGAAAAGATAAGGAGTCTTAGCCTGGTCTTCCTGACTGTGCTCTGTGTGCTTCTGCCAGAGAGTTCACAGACCTAGGATGAAGCTGAAATGAACTGTGATGAGCCTAAGAGTTTCAAGAACCCAGAGAAAGGTTTTCAGATCTCTTAGGCAAAGGGAGCAAATGGGTGTGAGCAAAAATCATCTCTGGCAGAGGACAGGTGTGTGTTCACAAGGATGGCTGGTCTTTCCTGTTACTGTGACAGCATCTACAGTGGTTGTTGTCCCAGTTTGAACAGAAAAGACTGTGAGAGATGGATGCAGGCCTTTGTTTTGTAATTCTTCTTGATGTCCTGATACATGGGTGAGCTGAATCAATAGGTGTGAGTGTAAGCAAACCCCTTTGTACCAGTCCTGTTGCTGCAGTAATAAACGGCCCGGAGAGGTTGCTTGCATTCCGTGGCTAGTGGCCTCTTCCTCCATTTTTAAGGCCAGCAAATCGCATCTTCAAATTCCCCCTGCTCTCCTGCCTCCAGTATTTCTCAATTCCTCCCTTCCCTGTGCTCCTGACATCATTTTTCCTTCTCTTTCTCTGATCCTCCTGACTTCCTCTTATAAGGACCCTTCTGAGTGCATTGGGCCCACCTAAATAATGCAGGATAACCTCCCGTCTCAAGATCCTTAGTTTAATCACAAAGTCTCTCTTGCCATGTGTGGCAGCATAGTCACAGGTTCCAGGAATTACAACATGACCATCCCTGGGTGGGTCCATCATTCTATCATATGTTCTTATATATCAACATTTCTAGGCATTAACATCACTTTAATTAAAGAGAACTCAGGACCATACATTTTAAATGTTCTCCACTTATCCTTTCTGTTTCAGATAAGATAATCATAACAACCTTCTATGGAATATTTCCTCTCTCATAAAATGCTTTCTGGTGACTGGAAAAACAATTGGGTATAAAGGGAAAGGACTGGAGCCAGGAGACTATCACATCCAATAAATGAGAGCTGAGCACAGGTGTGGGGCCAGGGGGAAGGAGGGGAAAACTCGGGGACTGTTTTGGATGGCAGAACCATGCAATTTGGGATTGGGATGGGGAAAGAATCAAGAATAATCCCCAGATTTCCAGATTTGATAGCTGCGTCCATGGAGGTATTTCCAACGGACAGAGGTTTGGGGCAGGTATTTTAAGTTTTGGGCTTGAGAATTTCAGATGCCTACGGACATCTAAGTGGAAGTGAGTAGCGGACAGTTAGATATGAGTCTGAGGGTCAGAGAACAGGCCCATTTGGAGATCATGTAGCAGCCATGAGTAGATGGAGGGCAGTGACACCCAGGGATGTGAATGAAGTCACCCAGGAGGAGGCACAGAAAGAGGAAGACAGTAGGCCAAGGGGGAGCCATGGGAACACCAACATGGAACTGAAAAAAGAGGTCGGGAACCAGGAGAATGAGACCACGAAAACCAGGAAGTGGAATAGGGGGTTTAATCGGGAGTCTGGGGTGGGTGTCAGGTATCCTGGAACCCCTGAAGAGCTGTGTATATATACAGATTTTATGGCTGCCATCAGATTCCCAAGTGGGGTCTCTGACACCAGAAGAAGTAAAGAACCTCTACAGGGTCAAATTTCAAAGATAACCAGTAGTGTCGAATCCAGCAGTACCAAGGATTTGAAAAATGAGGTCTGAATAGTATTCATTGGACTTGCCAACATGCATCTCATGGTGACCTGTGACAACAGTAGAGCAGTGGGAAGAGAGACAAGACTGCCCTGGGTGAGCAGGGAGCAGGCAGTAAGAAACAGGGAGAGTGAGGCAGTGCTGCCGGAGTCTCAGCATCATCAGAACCTCTGGGAGGGCTTGTTAGAACACAGCGTCCACGGTCTCTCCCCAGAGATTCCGATTCAGCAGGGGCCTACGAATTTGTTTCTAATAAACTCTCAGGTGATACAGAGATAGCTAATGTGAGGACCAAAATAGTGCAGGCTACTTTATCAAGGTGTTTTTATCAGAAGAAAAGGCACAGTTGGATGTAACTAGAAACATGTTAAATAATGTAAACCTTGCTTTGAAATAGGGTGGCAGGTGGGGGGCACTTTTAACCCCTCTTCGACTATATACGTTTCCTGCTGTCTTGGCTGTGGCACTGTGGCAACTGACATGAGCTGACAGTTATCATCAGCGGAAGTGCAGAAAGGCTGTGCTGTGAGTGGTGCCTACCTGCTAGTAGGGGTGGTGGCCCAGAGTGCTCTCTTGGTCACTTTCAGCCTAGAAAGAGGTAGTTTCACGGGACCACTCAGAGAGCTTGATGTATGTCCCCAGCATGTAAGGAACACCACCATGTGATGCCTGACACATGCCAGCAGTGAGAGGAGGTAGAGGGACATAGAGCAGGGAGGCTGTCAGTGTGGAGCAGGCCACCAGAGAACAGGGCCTAGCTGGAAAGAGGCAGGTGAAGGGAGAGACTCACAAGTGAGAGTCAGCTTTGAACAGCAGCAGGGCAGGAGCGGGAGGAACATGATGGAGGACCAGATCAGCCAGAGGACACAGCTGACGGGTGGGGTGGCCAGAACGTCACATCATAGAGTGCAGATGGGCTAGGGCTCCCTCTAGAATTCTTCTCCCTCAGTTGGAATTATGTGAGATACTCAGACTAGGTTCTTCTGTTTGAATAATGCCTTTCGAGAAAGGGAACCAGTTAAACGCTTTGAGAAGGGTCTATGAATCTCTGCCTTTATGTGCAATATTTGTGCATTTTCTGGGATTTGAAAGAGGGATCCCTAGGTTTCGTCAGTTATTCCAAAGGGCTGTATGACCGTAAAAGGTTAAAACCCAGTATTCCTGGAACAGATCTGAGAGTTCGCTCGGGTTCACTGTGGTAGGACTGGAGGAAAGGGCTGTAGGATGGGGCTGTGAGGCCGGGCAGGGCTGGTACACGAGGCCGTGGGAACTCTGCTTACCCTGCCCTGATTCTCAGTTCTTTGTCCTCGGATTTCCAACATAAACATCCTGAGCTCTGCTGCCTCCGGCTCATGGTTCCAGGATTACATCACTTCTCTGTCTTCTCTGTTACATTTTCACACTCTTCTTTGATTACTGCTCATTATTGTGGACATTGATCATATCATTGCTTGAGTTTCAATTTCACATTGACTGTGCCTTTTCCCCAGGCCGGGGTTTGCTCTCATTGGAAGCAGCTCGTTTAGTATTAATATATTCAGCTGGCATCTGCCCTGTTGGACCTTTGTCTGTGTTCCCTGCCTAAGTCTGACTGCTTTTGTCTTTGTGGGTCTTCGGGCTTGTCTTTCCGTGAGCCATGGGTGCATGACAGCTTTCTTTCCCCTGTCGCACTTCAGTGTGCTAAGATTGCTGGATTTTCAAAATGAAGTGTAAACCTTTTCTATTTTGATACATTTTCACCTGTGCTAATGTATTACTTTTTATTAGTTTCAGTTTGAAAGTTCAACTAACTGAACCTCATAAAATTCCAGTGTCTGTCTTGGAGGTTATCTCTGCCCATCTGCCTTCTCGGGAACATGTTGCAGCTGAGTGAATGTTGATGACAGGGTTTGTTTCTAAGGTCGTTTTGTGGGACACAGACTAGATCGAAACAGTTTTTCTTTTCTCACTTGGCTATTACTAAACTTTTTAATGCGGGCCTTTCTAAACCAGTCCCACGGCAGAACAGCGTGACGGCCCGCCCTTGTACTCGTTACCCATCTTTGACCGTCGTCAGCGCTCTGCTGCTCTGTGTCCTCTCCCCGTCCCTGCACCTTGGCGTCAGTCTTTCAGTTTAAACTATGAAATTGCTGTGTGCAGGAGTTTTTAAAAAGTAAAATGCTCCACACTTACACTTCACACACGCAAGGTAAAAGTGAACGCTCCCAGTCCTCAGGCCCGCTTCCCGCTGGTAACAGCCACTGTTGACGTTTCATGGGTGTCCTTCCTGAAGGGTTTTTTTGGTGAATATTTGAGAATGTGAGTGTATATGTCATCTCACCTGTAAAAGAAATTACGTATTTTGTACTATGCTTTAATACATCTGGGGTATTTTCTAAGTCAGTACACAAAGAACTACGTCATTTTAAAAAAATGATTGAGTAGCAGTCCGTCCCAGGAGGGCATCATAATATGCATTCTTAACAGTGACGTACAGATAGGAGGTGATATAGTTGTTACTGCCACACCTGAATTTTCTGTGATTTTACTTAAATGTCATGTCACTGGGTGGTGATATGTGTATAACTGAAGTAGGTGTTTCTAAATTGATCTCTGAAGTGGCTGTACCAATTTACGTCTCCTTTGCTAGAGTCAGAGATCTCGTTCCCTGCTTTGCCATCCTTGTACTGCTAGACTTTTCAGTCTTTGCTCCTTCGGTGTATCTGAAACGGAATCTCATTACTAGAATTACCATGTTGCTAACCCGTCATCTTTCACACCCTTCCAGAGTCAAGTGTTCTTTCTGTGAATTGCTGATTGTTTCTGTATAACAAAACACCTTTCTGAATGTTTCAGTTTTTGATAGTGATGTCAGTGAGGTTACATTAGTGAAGTATGTCGGTTATGCCAGTTGCTTCCCTGGACAGACACAGTGGTTATCATGTATAAGTAATGGGAAATTTACCTCCTCCCCCCACCGTTGAATCTCTCACAATTTACTCAGAGCCCGTGTGATCACATGTCAAACAGTGGTGATGACTGAGCACCTGCGCCTTTGATGGCAGTACCGGAACTGCCACTGTCACACTGTTAAGTGTGATGCTGACTTTTGATGGAGATAAATTCGTTTTTATCATGTTAAGGAAATTTTTTACTAAAGCCTTTCATGAAGTATGATTGTTATCAGATGCCTTCCTGTCAGATAAGCTTTTATTTTTAACCCTTGACCCAGCATTCCAGTTGACAATATTGACTCTTTGATGAGGCAGGAATAGAAAGAGTGTGCATCTTTAATTGGGTGCTTCGGGAGAGCGGCAGAGTTCCTCTTACACAAAAGCACAGTTCCTTCCCTAAGGAAATGTGTTGGTGGCACATTTTGTAATGAAAGACCTTTAAACCGAGTAGGAGAATTTGAGGCAAAAGGGAATCAAATTTGTTCTTCATCATAGGATAGCAGTGATTTTTTGTTTTCCTCAGGCTGCTTGATGCTTGAGGTGGGGGGAGTTTGGGGGGACTTTCTGACCTGGGAAGAGAGTGAAGGAGGGGAGCCCAAGAGCTTGGTGAAGAGGGGCCAAGGGGGCCGGAGCACAGCCTTCCCGCTGGGGGGACGGGCCGCCCAGCCATTTGCATCACTCCTCCCTAACTGACCACAGTGCCTTGTTTCCTTCTAGTACTTTTATCGTTTTATTTTTTTATGTTTAGATTTTTAAGATCTCAGCAGTTTATTTACATCCTTAATTTGAAACAGGGATCTAACTTTTACTCAAATGTCTAAGCATTTATGCCAAAATCTTCTGTTTACTGACTTAACACATATAATACCCTGAACAAAGGTTAAAGTTTATATAGGGCAAATCAATTCATTCTTCACTTCAACGACAGAATGAGTATTGCATGTCTGTGTAACAGAAATCGGCATGAGCAGTGGAATTACTGAGTCCCATCAGCAGCAGCATGGCTATTCCACACCTTCCACAACAGGACTCTGTGGCTTGAGCTCTGTCTCGGTTCACAGTAGGTTCTGGGCCTGAACACGGCAAGCCCTGCTGGAACTCACGTGGGACGGCGGTTGCAAGGGAGCAGAGGGAGTGTCAGATTGGTTTTGGCCCCAAGGCTGGACCTTTCTCAATATGACTGCATCAGAGGTCATCGTGAAGTGATTGCCAGCACATTGTTTCTCCATGGGCTTGCTTGGGGTTGGCCAGGAAGATGTCTCTGACGTTTCTACCCTCACGCATTCTGTGGGGTCGTGCCCACATCCCCTTCCCTTTCGGATGCCCAATAGAACACAGGAAACGCTTCCCACTTCAGTGACTGGGTGGCCCTCATTCTAGTCAGGCTCGTGAAAGGACTGTCTGCTGGAGCCCGTGCATGGGCTCTCTAGTGTGGAGGTCTTAGAATAGTTGAACCTACGTGGCAGCTCAGGTTTGTAGACAAATGGAAGTGAGGTGCCAGCTTCTGAAAGCCTGGACCGAGAAGCTGGCACGGTGTCACGACTTAGAGTTTTGGGCAGAGCAGTCTATGAACCTGCCCAGGTTAAAGGGGCTGCTTTCACCACCGCTGTTCTTACGCCCCTGCAGTGCCTTTTTCACAAAGCAGCCGGAAAAAAAATCTTGTTTTAAAAAGGCATTTCTTGCCCTGGTTGGTGTGGCTCTGTGCATTAAGTGTCGGCCTGTGAACCACAGGGTCACTGGTTTGATTCCCAGTCAGGGCACAGGCCTGGGTTGCGGACTGTCCCCAGTCCCCAGGGGATGCATGAGAGGCAACCACACATTGATGTTTCTCCCCCTCTCTTTTTCCCTCCCTTCCCCCCTCTCTAAAAATAAATAAATAAAATGTTTTTAAGTCATTTCTCTGTTCAGAATCTCCAGTGGTTTCCATTGCACTCTTGAGTATAACCTAAGCTCTTTCTTGATGCCTCTGTGACTTGACTCCTTCCTGTTGTTCCAATGTCATTTCCTCCCTGTCTTCCTGGTCCCCTCAGCCACACTGGTTTCCACACTGTCTCTCACACACTCTGGTCATGTTCCTGACTCTTAGCCCTTGCCTCAATATTTCTATAGCCTGGTAAGCCCTTCTCATCTTTCACAGAGCTCAATCTACTTCAGTGTCTCCTCCTCAGAGAGGTTCTTTCCAGCTACTTTACTTGAAACAGAAATCTATGTCATTCCGTGTCCCCATAAGCTGTCTTGTTTTTCTTCATAACATGTATTTTTTTGTTTATTCATCTCTTTATCCCACTAAAAAGAGTTCCATATGGGTGGTGACTTTAAGATTTGTAAGATGAATTTCACTAGTGCCAGATTTTTCTATAAATAGTTATAAAGGCCAGCCAACAAAGGCTTTCTCAGCAGACTGCCATTGTATTTAGAGGCACAAGAGAAAGCATTCTTCCACTAGATTTAAATGGGAAGCCCGATGGACGACTTGAGGAGGAAGCGTTGCCCTGCCCTGTGCCCATGCCCACCTGCTACTGCCGCTGCCCAGTGGGTAGGGAGCAGGGAGTGTCACAGGGCAAGTTCCTACCCTTACCCCAGGAACTGTTCTGCAAGAAGGGGATGAAAGAAGTATTCCTGCTTAGGCCCCAAGCCCCCGGGATGGCCCAGACCGCTGCCCACACCAGTCCACCAGTGCTGACAAGGCCCAGCCAGCCAGCACCCTTTGCGTGTCGGTATTTCGCCTGGCGCTCTGGCCAGCACCGGGCGCCAGAGGAACTGGGCAGGAGGGGTGGTAAGCAGGCAGTAGCTGCAGAACTACCAACAGGTCCTTACAAAGCTTCCATCACGTACCCTCTTCAAGTAACAGTCACAGTAGTCTTGTAACAGCTCCGTGAAGGACATGCGCACATTTTCTAGATGAGGAAACAGGATGTACAACTCACTGAGAATCACAAAACAGGACATAGTGGAGCCTAGAAGACTTGAGATAAACTAACACACTGTCTCTGCCATCAGCATGGGCGTGTTGTCTGTCCATGTGGTAGGATGCCAGTTGTGCATGGAGCTGCCCGTGAAAGGTTTGTCCAGTCTTCCCACCTGGTTACATCCTGAGTGGCTTGTGCTGCCTCAGTATTTGTCACAGCTATTTGTGGTAGCCCACCGAAAAGCAGCTGTTTACATGTTTGGCTCTTTGGGGGTGTTTGTCATATTTAAATGGTTAAGGAAGTCATGCCTTCCTGTGAAACAGTTGAGAAAGACTAATAAATAAAGCTCTGTCTGCATTCAGAAATTAGTCACTGCCCTGGCTGGTGTGGCTCAATGGATTGAGTGCTGGCCTGTGAAGCAAAGGGTCACTGGTTCGATTCCCAGTCAGGGCACATGCCTGTGTTGTGGGCCAGGTCCCCAGCAGAGTGCATGCAAGAGGCAACCACACATTAATGTTTCTCTCTTGCTTTCTCCCTCTAAAAATAAATAAAATCTCTTTTAAAAAATTAGTTACTTATTCAGGAACTCATCTGAAAAATGAAGTTGAAGTGCATAATTTTAGGGTCCTTTCTGTTCTTTCTGCAACTGTTCTTGCAGTTGAAACTGTTTCTTGATTTGACGTTTCAAAGCCACCATATTAATTGGTGATGATTTCCCAGAACCCATCCTGTAGGGGCTGTACAGTGATGGCATCTGTCCCCAGTTCCCTTCTAGTGTTGTCACTGCAGAACGCGAACTGCCTTTGGCCCTCTGTAATGCTTGCCTGTGACCTTGGGCAGCACCTCCAGATTGCAATTGCTCTGCTCTGGGCTGAGTCCCATTGTGTTTCTAATTGCTGTGTTTGATTCCTAGATTCTTCAACTAACTGCAAGCAAGAGAATTGGGCTGCTGGAGTTCTCCCTCGGTGCTGGTGGGAGTTGGGGGCAGAAAGCGCTCCCCGGGGCGGGGCGCACTGTGTCACAGTGGCCTGCTTGGAAGAGAGGCTGGAATTCCTGGGCATTGCCTCATCTCTGACGCTGCTGAACTGTGTTTTCACAGGTGCTGTTTTCTGTTTCACATTTTCATACACATAGCAGGGGGAAGTGTCGCTACTGACAAGTAGAAAAATGCTATTCCTTTTAAGGCAGTTTTTCTTTTTTTTTCTTTAATGGAATTAGTCCTTGGCTTTTCTCCCAGTCCAACCCTCCTTCCAACTGCTTAATGGCCCTGGGTAAATACAAATAGAGATCGCTGTGTGCGTTTTATGGGGTTCTCTGTTTTGAAGAGGGAGAATTATGTTACAAATGTTTTTGTTGTAAATAAATAAAATACTTCCTTGTCCTTGCAAGATCCAGTATACATTTAATTGTGTGAATTCAACTAAACTTGTAAAGTCAGTAGGTGGGGTGAGGGACAGGTATTCATTAGACCAGTCGGGTCAGCGAGAGGGGTTATTGCGTGGCTTTCTAGAGCCAGAGTATTTCTTTTTTATTTACCTAATAATAAAATGCTTGTGCATTTGGATTTGGGTTCCCTTGAAACCAGCTGCCTTCTGTGGGGAGCTGTTTCAAGACAGTTAATTGGAAGCCTTGGTGCCAGTCAGTCTTCCTGCACTTGCACACCCCAGGGCTTCCCACGACACCTCTCAGGGCTTCGGCCTGACTCCTGGCAGGGCGGCCTCTGTGCCTCGCCTCTGCTGCGCGCCCTTGCCCCGGCTGGCCTCCACACCCCCGTCAGCTCTGCTTCCACCCCTGCCATCCACCCCCGTCGTGTGTTCCCATCAGCAGGCGAACTGCCCGCTCTCTCCCGCAATACCCACACTGCCCTTGAACCCTTTTATCAGCCCATGTCCTCCCTCCTTACCCTCCCTGACCCTTGTCTTCCTTCCTGGCCAACCTTCTTCAAGGGCGTTGCCAACACAGGCGCTCTCCACTCTCTCACTGCCTTCGTGCCCTCTCACCCCGACCCCCTGGCGGTCTGATCCAGTGGGTGTGTCTCTGACTTGACTGTACTTGATGTTTTTCTACTCTGAAGCTTCCTCCGTCCTGGGGCACTGTCTCCCCTAAATGTCTACCCTTCCACACTCTTAGATTTCCTCCTCTCCTTGGGCCACCCTTTGGTTTCACTCTTCTCATTGCCACCCCTCCTACATCTCTCCCTTCAAAAAACACTTCAGAGTGTTTCATCTGTAATTCAGACAATCAGTGGCTGAGGTGTAGACAAGTGAAACCCAACCACACCTCGGGCTTTGCCGGAAGGCTGGGGTTGTCCCCTGACTGGGGAGGAACCTGGCCTGGGCCCCACTTCTCAGTGCCTCACTTTCCGACAGGATCTGCGTGGAGGACGGAAACCAAGTCCTGGAGCAGGCTGGACACTGCCTCTCTGCCTGGGGAGGGAGGGTCAGGGCGGTGCTGCCCAGCACCAGGGCACAAAGAGGCCTGCCCAGGAGACTCCTGGGTGCTCCCTTCCCCTCACGTTGCGAGAATGACAGCCTCGGAAAACTGGTTTTCTTGAGAGGTGTGAGACCCTGACTGATGGTTTCCAGATGGTCACCTTCAGACTGCATAGCCATGGCTAGGGTTCACCTAGGGTCAGATGTCTCTCAAGCCCCTCTAGACTCAGGAGGACCCAGATCAGAACCATCTCCTTACCCCACACTCCACCCAGTCGGCTCTGCCACGCCCTGTTCCAGCAGCCGGCAAGGTTGTTCACCCAACGGCTGTCTGTCTTCCTTCTCAGCCTCTGACGTGGCTGTACAGCCAAAGCAGTGGAAGAGCCAGCCGTGCGTCCTTCTGTGGCGCTCCGGTGTCCACTTCTTAGCCTTCACCGACCTGCTCCGTCTCAGTTCTGGCCTCTTGACTCATCTCCCCAGCCGTGCCCCCAGCAGTGGCGGGAGCTGACCCGTCGCTGCCCAGCCTCTGTTTGGCCTCCTTTCCAGGCCTCACCTTGGGGAAGAGTTGTTGATGGAACTTAAGCAGAGGAATGTCGTGAGATTGGTGTTTCTAAAGGATTCCTCTGGGGTAAAAGTTTTGGGAAGGCAGTTTGAAAGTATTAAAAGTTTAAGAACATACACTCTTCAACCCGGCAATCCCACTTGTAGGACTCTGTCCTTCAAAACCACTTACACTTGGGAACTAAAAGCGTGGCGCCGCTGTCGATGGCGTGGCACAACAGGAGACACCTGCGAGTTCCTCGAAGGGGAGTGGTGAGGGGAAGCGCAGTGCAGCTATCCTGGGGACACGTGGTGGCTTTGAAGTCTAAGCTGGAACCTGGAGAATGAATGACACATGGAAGCCGAGTGCACTGATGTGTATGAATAGGGAAAGGACTGGACGAAGGGGCTCCTAACTGAACCGTGGCCGCTTCTGGCGAGCGCCGCAGGGGAGATAAAGGCGATGTCCGTGTTTTGTTCTGAGGGCTTCTGTACGATGTTTAAGATGTATCTGCGTGTTATTGGTGCAATTTAAAACTTGGAAAAGTAACTGGCTGCCGTGTAAACCATGAGGATGGATTGGAGAAGCTAGACGGGGCCGGGCCTGCAGGAGTGTGGCGGGCAGCATGTATGAGGGACACTTTAGGGAAGACCACTGGCTGCCCCTAACCCACCACACATGTGTCTGGGTGGGACAGTGGTCTCTTCTCTTCTGCCAGGGAGACATGTGGCTCCTGAAGAACAAGGAAGCCAGCTTTTTACTGGGGATCTCCAAAAGAGAATTTTTGGAAAGGCTCCCCACTCAGCGGGGCAGCATGTGGCAACTACGGTGGCTCTCAGGTGGCACTGACCTCATCGAGCCACATCACACAGTTTGCTTTCAGTAAACCACTTTTCACCCTGCGTGGGTTCGGGTGTTTCTTCTCCCTTTCTAACCTTTATTGCCCCCACCCTGCTGCGCTCATGGGGAGCGGCCGCTGTCGGGTGTAGAGCCCTTTGTGCGCATCAGCGTGCTCAGCACCCAGGTTCTATCTCAGACGTTGAAGTCACCGAGAGCCCGCAGGGGAGCCACACCGCAGAGACCGGCGTTAATGCGCTCCTAGCCGTGGCGCATCCCCACCACCGATCTGTACAAGGCCCTCCCGTTAACTCGCTCCCTTGTACCCCCATGTCCTCTCCCATGGGCAGCCACGTTAGTGCGTTTCGTGTATGTCTTTGTCTTGGGTGCATTATTGCAAAATGTGTCATGAGGCACCATGAAGCCACCTCCTTCTGGTATCCCAGGCAGCGTGGTGTCAGGGGAATGTCAGCTGCTGTCCGTGGGGCCGGCCTGGTCCCTCCCAGCATTGCTTCAGGTCACTCCCCTGACAACTCTGTGAGGCTAATGGTAGCACCCACGCTTACCGAAGAAGGAAAAGGTTGGCTTACAGGGGTGAAGAAACTGACGCAGAGCCACCTTGCTCTTGCCAGAGCCAGGACTGATTTGGATGGGGCCTCTGGCTCTCCAAAGGGCTTGTCATCCTCACCACACAGCCTGGTGCTCAGCCTCTCCTCAGGGAGCCTCGATTTTCTTACTCCAACCCTCCCCTCCCTGGAACCTACCAGCAGCACTGAAAACTCACCATCTCATTCGATAGAAGGCGATTTGCACAGCTGCGGAAGAATTGCCCCAGGTCATGCAGTTAGAGCTGGATTAGGACCTCAAAACATGGCCCTTTCCACTAAGTCATCAGTGGCCTCTACCCTCTCTCTCTCCACCTAAGGCCAGCCGCTGTCTTTAAGAAGATGATTTGAGCTTTTCCCTCCCCACAAAGGCCAGAAGGCCCTGGCTGGCTTTTGCTGAGCAATCTGAGCAATAGGTGGCGACATAACCCACTTTATGATTCTGGGCAAGCCAGGTGGCCCCACAGAAACTGTGGCTCACCTGTGCCAGGGTAAGTGACCTGGGCTCGCGGGCTCGCGCTCTGTCCACTTGCTCAGCATAGTCACTCAGTGAAGACCTGCGCTGGGTGTTGGGACTTGGCTCTGAGAGTCGGGCCCTGGCGCTCAAAGGGAAGGAGAAGGCAGCAAGTGTAGTCAGTCCTCACAAGCACAGACCTGGGAGGGGCTGGAGAGGCTTTGCAGGGAAGTGACTGAGCAGAGCTGTAACTTGTCGGAGTCTGAAGGATCTCCTGCAGGTGGGGAGAGAGCGCAGGGAGCAGAGGCCTGGAGCACGGCCCTGCCTGTGTGTTTGAGAAAAGGTAAGTCTTTTCATGTGGAGGGCCTGTGGGCAGAGGGGACCAGATTCCAGAAGGCTGTGTGTGTTGGACTGAGGAACCAGACCCTGCTGTCAGCCTTGGGGCCTCCTGAAGGCTCCTCTGCCCGGTGAAACGAGCTCTGGAGACTCCTATTCCGTCAGGCTCAGGAGCGGGACTGGCTGCAGAGAAAGGCTGTGCTTTTTCCTTGGCTCTTTCTCTCTCCTGAGCTCTCTGTCGCTTTGGTCAACTCAGTCGTGATAGTGGCATAGTAATGGTGAGCAGTTGGACTTAGTGCAAAGCACAGGGTAAGCAAAACACCTGTGTGTGTTTGCACACTCACTCATGTTTTTGGCCTAGGAGGCAAACATTCTCGATAGAGAAATGCCAGCTGATAGTAATACAACATGATGTAAATAGCACAATAAACCAAGAAGTGGTTTCTTTGGATAAATGCAATATTCTTAATTCACAATCCATCAAACTAAAAGTGCAGGTGAGGAGAGACATCTTTATTTTCCCCATCCTGCTGTTTTCCCAGCTCCCTCCTGCTGAGCTTGCCCTCACCCCTCAGATCCAGGTAGAAACGCCCTTCTAGGAAGGAGGAATGTCCAGACCCAGAAAATTCACCCACAAAGGGAAAGGCGCTGGCAGGTGAGTGTGGCGTTGTGGCTGCTCTTTGAGAAACCCCAGGAAGCAAGAACAGCACCAGGAGACAGGCTCTAGACAAATGGCTACTTTGAAAGAGGCTGCGTGGCCCAGAGAGGGCCCCAAACTTACTGCTGCTGAGATGCTGGGCATCCCTGCAGTGACCCGACTGGGCACTCGTGCCAGGAGGGGTGGTCCAGGTGATAGGGGCCACTGCATGCTAGCTGAAGCTGAACCCGAATTCCTGGTGCAAGTCTCACATTGGTTTCTAAGAGCATTTCTAGGTAAATTGTGAAGTGGATAAAAGTAGACCAGGTTATGCAGGAGTCATCTGTTCTTAAAGAACAGGCTTGCCAAACTCATTTGTGTTGCTTTGGTTTGGTTTGATTTGGAAGGACTCCTAAGAAGTACGTGAGACTCCCACACAATCAGTGTCCTCAGTACCCTCCACTGAGAGAAAGTGAAAGCCACTTCCCTCAAGTTGCAGCTGCTCCTGTCCCCCTGCCCAGGCCTCTGAGTTGTCCTCCCTCCTCCCACTCAGCCTCATCCCATCAGTCACCAAGGCTGAGGGTTTTGCCTCCTGAATATCCCTTGTATTGCACCCTCCCTCAACCCTTCATCTCTCTTCCCTGCCTGGATCAGACACTAAGGACCCCTCACCTCGGTCACTGCCACACCCTCCCAGCCGACCTCCCCCCACAGCCTGGGCTCCATCAGCCCTCCTCCAGCAACCAGCCCTGTCCTGCCCTGGCTTCCATGGCTCCCAGTAGCCTTTGAGATAAAGTTCAAACTCCCTAATTTAGCACAGAAGGCCTGGCCCCCCTCCAGCTTCTCTTTGCCAGGCTCCCTGCTTTCCAGCCACACCGAGCCACTCGCAGTTCCTAAATGCTCACACCATTCCACGCCTCTGTGCCTCCTCAGGGGCTGTCCTCAGGCGGCATTTCCACCCCTTTTCCAAGGCTCAGCTTGAGACAGGATCCTGAGTGGAGGCGCCCAAGGCTCACAGGCCTGCAGTGGTGGGATTGGGAGTCAAGACACACACGCGTCCCCAGCTAGCTGTCGGCTGCCCCAACCATGGAAAAGGGGCCACTGAGCACAAGAGTGAACTCTGTCTCCAGTCCAGCAAACAAAATCACAGAAGATTTCCTCTGCTTGGTATTAAAATACTTTTTTCATGTTTTCAAAAGCCATTTTAAATTTCTTTATATAAAAACACATGTAAGGTAGTTTAAAATGCATGCACAAACTGGAAAGAGGGGAAAAATACCCTTCAGCCCTACTTCCTGCAGGCAGCCTACACTGACCACCTTGACAAAGCTGCCTCTACGAGGCCCAGACCCTGGTTCCCACAGTAATTGGATGGCCTGGCCTGACTTCCCCAAGGCTGTGAGGTCCGCGAGGGCATGCACGATATTTCATCTGACTGGTTCTTTATTCTCCAGCTCAGTCAGATAGATAGTAGCCCCAGTTTGTTGAAGGAATGAAAGCATCTCATTTATAAGATACGTCCACACATCTCTTGAAATCCTATGGACAAGTCAGAAAGATAATGCCGAATTGGCAGCTCAGAATGAGGTCCACATCTGTTGCTGTGTCAAGGAAACCTGGTTTAAGGACCCTTGATGAAAAAGAAAAAAGGCAAACCCAGGGTGACTGTGAGCTCAGTATGAGCCGTGGGATGCAGTGACTGCTAAAGAGGGCAGGGAGAGTGCTGCTGGAGGTGGGCTGGTGGAGGCGGGCGGGGGACAGCGACCATCAAAGCAGGTAGGACCCAGGATCTGTGCTGGCTCACACCCCAGTCACAGGACCCCAGGCAGCCTGCAGGCTGCAGATCTGAGGACGGTCACTGACCCAGAGCAGGGCTGAGGGCATGTGGACAGGGTTGTGCTGTGTGCCTCACTCTTCTGCCTTAACGATGAGGTTACTCTGTCCATGCTGGTTGTGAAAGCCAAATTTGGTTCTTGGGGTCAGGAGAGCCCTAGGGGCCAAAGCAGATGTGACTAGTTTGCTAGAAATGCAATGAGGGTTTCAAACTTAGCTGTGAATAGTTGTCGGAAAACCTGGAGTTGACTGGGAGGACTGAAGATCACTGGGGTGTTGGCCACCTCTTCTTATGGTCCCGCTCCCCTGGGCACCTTCACATCATGCTTCTCTGCCAGGACTGTGCATCTCCACCCCCACTTGACACACACCCCTGCAAGGGGCCCAGCCCACAGGGGTCCTCCCCTCTGTGCACACTGGAAGGCCCACTTCCCCCACCACACTTGGCATTTGGAGGTAAAGCAGACACCGAGGTGGGTTGGCCCCTGTGTGGGCACAGCCGATAGCTGCCAGCCATCAATGGCACAGTGTCCCCCAGCACACAAAGAGCCTCACTCAGGCTCCATGGAATGGATGTGAAAATCACCAAGGTGCATTTCCAACCTCAGAATTACTCAGCAGCCCTTTCCTGCGTCACGGGTTCCTTTTTTGATTCCACGAGGAGGCCTTCCTAACCTCACCCCCCTTCCCTCCTAAGCAACCCCAACGCTCGTGCGCACACATGCGCGCGCGCACACACACACACACTCCTCTCTCCAGGCCCAGGGACCTGGCCTCCTCTGCCAGAGAAAACAAAGACCAACGAGCTCAAAGTAAGGCCCCCTTGCCCCTCATCACTACCTCTCCTGTATCTGCCCACCTCACCTCCTCCCTGGGTCCTTGCAGGTAGAAACGCCCAGCCCGCACCACTTTCTGTGCATCTGATCCTGGCCCGTCAGGTTCAGCAGCCATCCTGTTTGTGACAGGTTTCTTCCCTTCTGCCTCCAAACCAGCCCAGTCTCTCCCTCCTTTTCACCAAAGTCAGACCCCTTTTATTTTAGTCTACGTATTTCTGAAAATGTGATCCATTCAACCAGTCCTTGCCCCTCACCCTATTCCTCGTCCCTTCTCACTGTCGGCAATTTCCTAGTTATCCTTCCAGGAGATTTAACAATTTTTACAAGAGGGTAACTTCATATATTCTTTCTCCTTTTTTAAAAAAATTTGAGATATAATTCACATACCATGAATTTTACTCTTATAAGGAATACAATTAGTTTTGTTTTTAGCATGTTCACAAAGTTGCACAAAGATCACCCTAACTAATTTGAGATTACAAGTTCTGTCTGGAAAAAGTCCAGCCATTGTTAATATAATGAGAATAGTTTGCACAATATCGATGTAACCTGGCAGCCAAGGAGAGAGGACTGGAATGCACATGCGTGAACAATGATGCCTTCACTGTACTGGTCAGTGGGGGTGGTAGACGCTGTCGAGTGAGCATGTGCACTGTGTGGCCATCACATTCAAAATGATTGAACGAGTAGAGCAGTGAATCTGCATCAAATTTTGCGTTAGGCTTGAACATTACTCTCTGGAAACTATTCAAATGATTTAGAAGGCCATGGCTATAAACAGTTGGTGATTGGCAGCTTCATCATGACAACATGCCTGTAGATGCATCACATCTTGTGCAGAGTATTTTGGTGAAACACCGAATCACTCAGGTGACTCAGCCCCACTACAGCCCATAATCGGCACTCTGTGACTTCTGGCTTTTCCAAAAACTAAAATAACCTTTGAAAGAGAAGAGATTTCAGACCATCAGTGAGATTCAGGAAAATATGATGGGGCAGGTGATGGCAACTGGGGGAACTGTGTGAGGTCCCAAAGTGCCTACTTTGAAGGGGACTGAGGCATCATTGTCCTGTGTACAACGCTTCTTGTATCTTCTTCAATAAACGTCTCTATTTTTCATTTTACATGCTTGGATACCTTCTGGACAGACCTCATACTTTGATCACCCCAAAAAGAAATGCTGTACCCACTAGCAGTCACTCCCCAGTCTTCTCTCCCCTCAGGCTCTGACAACCACTGATCTACTTTCTCTCTGTGGGTTTGTGTATTCTGGACACTTCACATAAACAGAATCATACGATATTTGTCCTTTTGTATCTGCTTTCACTCAGCCTAATGTCCATCCATGCTGTAGCATGTGTGGGTGCTTCACTCCTTTTTATGGCTGAATAACATCCCATTGTATGGAGACCACCTTTTGTTTAGCCATTTATCAGTTGATAGACATTTGGCTTGTTTCCACTCTTTGGCTCTTATGGATAATGCGACCATGAACATTCATGTATATTTTTGTTTGAACACCTGTTTTCAATTCCTTGGAGTATATACCTAGGAATGGAGTTGCTGGGTCATATGGTAATTCCATGTGTAATTTTTTGAGGAACTGCCATACCGTTCTCCACAGCAACTTTACAAACATTTTACATTCCCATAAGCCACGTATGAGTGTTCTGATTTCTCTGCATCCTCACTAGCACTTTTTTTTTATTATCACCATCCTAGTGCATGTGAAGTGGTATCTCGTGGTTTTGATTTGTATTTCCCTATTGACAATTGAAGTCAAGGTTCTTTTCATGTGCTTACTGGCCATTTGTATATTATCTTTAAAGAAATGTCTAGTTGGATTTCTTGACCTTTTTTTTAATTGGGTCATTGTCTTTTTATTGTGTAGTTATAAGTGTTCTTTATATATTCTGGAACTAGTCCCATATCAGATTTGTGATTCACAGAAATTTCCCCCCATTCTGTAAATTGCCTTTTCACTTTCTTGATGTTGTGTTTGAAGCACAAAAGTTTTTCTTCAAAGATTTTATTTACTTATTTATTTTTAGAAAGAGGGGAAGGGAGGGAGGAAGAGATGGAGAGAAGCATCAATGTGTGGTTACCTCTTGCAGGTCCCCTACAGGGGACCTGGCCCACAACCCAGGCATGTGCCCTGACCAGGAATAGAACCGGCGACCCTTTGGTTCACAGGCCTGTGCTCAGTCCACTGAGCCACACCAGTCAGAGCTGAAGCACACAAGTTTTGATGCAGTCCAAAAGTCTGTATCTATTTTGTTATTGCTTGTATATACTATTGCTGTCATATGTGAGAAACCATTGCGAAATCCAAGGTCTTGAAGATTTACCCCTATATTTTTTTAAGAATTGTACAGCTTTAGCTTTTATATTTAGGTTGATGATCCATTTTGAGTTAATTTTTGTATATGGCATGAAGTAAGAGTCCAACTACTTTTTTTTTGCACGTGGATATCTAGCTTCCCAGCACCATTTGTAGAATAGACCATTCAAGACCCATTGAGTGGTCTTGGCAGCCTTGTCAAAAATCAGTTGACCTTAGATGCATGGGCTTATATCTGGACTCTCAATTCTGTTTCACTAATCTATGTGTCGACTTTATGCCACCGCCATGCAGTCCAGATTACTGTAGACTTGTGGTAAGTTTTGTACTCAGGAATTGTGAGTGCTCCAACTTTGTTCTTTTTTTCCCCATTTTGTTTTAACTATCCTAGGTTCCTCGCATTTTTTTCGTATGAGTTTTAAGATCAGCTTGTCAATTTCTGCAAAAAAAAAAGGGAGAACCATATTAATTCTTATTCATGAACGTGAATGTCTTTCCACTTAGATCTTCTTTAATTTCTTTCAACGATGCTGTGTAGTTTTCGGCGTGTCTTGCTCCTTTTTGTTAAGCTCACATTTGCCAGGCTTTAGCTGAGTTGTCTGCACTAGCTTTCTCAGGGTTTTCTCCATCCGTTGCCCCCGGGCCCATTACCATCCCCACTGTATGGACACTACCCTGACCTAGCTGCTCAGTGGCCCCTTAGTTGACTGTCCAGTGAGCACCTTCCTTCTGGAGAGAAATCTTCCCATGGACTCTGACATTGTTTGCCACTTACAAATACTTCTTTCTTTAAAATCCTTCTTATGTTACTTTCACAAACTGTTCTCCTTGCTCTGTCTGTATCCTTCACTGACCCTCCTCCTCCTTTTCTCCTGCTCCTCTTCCTCCTCTCCCTCACCGTCCTTCAGTCCCTTAAATGTCGAGCTTCTGTTCTTGATCATCTTCTCTTCCACATGAATGAGTTCATCACTGGTAAACTCACTGCCTCCCAAAGCCTCAGCCTCCAGCTTTACCTCAGAGCTTCCCAAACCTCCTCCTCCAGCTCCGCCCTCTCTGGACCTTCAGTGCTATACCCCCAGGGGCAGAAGGCTGCCCCTTCCCGGGCTGCCTCTCCTCAGTAACCTGGGCTTCTTCTCATGTCCCTGAAGTTGGCTAGTGACAACACCCTGCCAAAAGCAAACCTAGGGGTCACCATACTTGTCTGTCCTCTCTTGCCTTCACTTCCCGAATCTCATGAGTTGTCACATCCTTTTGCTTTTCCCCCCTCAATATTCCAAAGAGATCTCCAAACTGGCATAAGGCAGGCTCCTGCCTTCAGCCACTGACTCTGTGCAGTTGGAGCGAGGTGGGAGTGCAGCAACCCAGCCTGCAGCGTCCAAAGCATAAATGCTAAGTGACCGATGCAGACCGCAGGCTGGGAGCAGGGGCAGAGGGAAGTGGCACACACTGAGCTGCGAAGGACTGAGGTCAGCAGAGAGCAGGAGGGTGGACCAGAATCGTACTGTGCCCCAGAGGCACCTGAGTGTGAGGTTCAGGAGCAGTCGGCCCTAGCCAAGGTGGGAGGGAGGGTGCAGGAGAGCAGTGGGAGTATGACTGGGTGCATCGGGACTGCAGCTGGGATCTCAGATGACTTGGCTGCATTTCGCCACATCCCTTATGTCTTCATGACCTCAGATACAGCACTTAACACGGAAGGCTCCGTCTCCTTATCTGACGCCTGGGTTGTGGAGGGGATCACCTGTGATCATGGCTGTAAAAGTCCTTTGTAAGTGATAAAGTGCTGCATAAGCTTAAGGTGGCCCAAGGCCGAAAGGGAAGCAGGCTGCACGTTGTGGATGCCATGAACACCAAGTGCAAAAGCTCAGGCTTTACTTCTGGGGTATGGTGAGGGTATCAGGTCAGACTCTTTCAATTCCAACGGACAGAAACCCAACCTGGACTGGCCCACACCAGAAGAGTGGATTGGCTGTTGTCCGGAGCAATCCAAAGGTGGTTCTGTCTGTACCACAGCTTGGTCTGGGCACCCAGGGTGATTTCCTAGTCTCTGTCTCTCTGGGTTTTCCTCTTTCTTGCTTGCCCTTCAGTCACTGCGTCTCTCATCTCTGCTTCTTTCTTGGGTCCAAGGAATCCCCCTTAACCTCACCCCTCCAGCTACCAAGACCCAGAGGTCACTAATGGCTTTCACATGGAAAGCTTTGATCAGCTTAGGTGGGTCACTGCCCATTCCTGATCCACTTGGGAAGGCGGATGTAGCCTCTAATTGGCCAACAGGGTTAGTGCCCTCCTCTGCACTGAGGTGGGAGCAAAGTGATAAGGAAGAATTGGCAAGGAAGGACCGTCAGAGGTCAGGCTGGGACTGACATAACCTTTCCCACTGCGAGAAAGGAGTCTTGGGCTGAACAGAGTGATTGAACCTCCTGTGAGATGGTGGAGGGCAACGCCTGGGAGAGGGATGAGGCGGGCAGATCTGGGCAGCGACCCGCGCGCCGACTCCCAGAGAAAGGCCAGGCAGGTTGCAGATCCCAAGCTGTCCTCACCTCTCCACAGCCTCTTTCCTCAGCTTCCCATGAGCCCTGAGAAGTAGGGATGACTTGAGTGTGCCCATTTTACAGGTATGGTTGAATGGCTTTCCCAACACTAAGGAAAGTTGGAGTCCCCATTTGGCAACCCACCAGCCTGCCCATCCTCCAGGGGGAGTTTCCTTAAGGAGCCAGCACTGGGTGTGCAGGGCAGGTGGCAGGCATGGGGGGGAGCCCTTTCTTCACCCAACAACACTTCTGGGGTGTGAGAGAGATTCACACCGGGGGAAGGGCTGCAGACAGGACACAGACCGTGTTGGAGTCTCCAGCCTAGCAGGGCCCTCTAGGAAGACCCAGGTGTGGGCTGTAGGAGTGCAGCGCGGGGCGGCCCAGGCAAGCTTCACACAGGAGGCTGCCTTGAACTCACTGAGCACCCACGATGCTCTGGGGACTGGGATGAGGACGAGGATCCCACGAGTAGAGGACCGTCTCAGCGAGAAATGGCAGGCAATGGCGGGGACAGAGGCGCTGAGACCGCAAACTCCAGGCCCCACCCGGGGGCTCTGGGCGCGCAGGTGAAGCTCGGCTTGGAAGTCACGCGCCCCGCGGGCGTTCTTCCCGCGCGGCTCCGGGGTCCCAGCCGCCCGCCGGCGATTTGGGCGCGTCAGCAGAGCGGAAACGGGCGCGGCGCCAGCCCCGGCGGGGACGCGGCCTGGCAGCGCCGCCGCGGCTCCGCAGCTTCTGTTCCGCCCGCGTTTGTGTTGGCAGCTGCCTGCGGCGCGCGGCCGGGCGCGATGAAAGGGCCTTCTGTCTGCGCCCCAGCGGCCCCGCGCGGCTTTCATTCTTAATATAATCTTCACTTCATTTTTAACCTAGCAGAGGTTCTCTTGGAATTTTTCCCCTTCTTCCAAAAATACATGTGCGTGTGTGTGTTTGCAAAAGGCACTTCACGGTGAAGGTAGGGATTGTCCTGGGGAAGGGAAGTGCGAAACCCGAGGCGGATTCAGAGCGAGACAGAAATCCCTTCTTCCTATACAGGGGACTACCCCGAGGTCACCGCCTCCACGGAGGTGTCCCCCATCTCAGCCCCCCACCTACCGCGCCCCCCACCCCGCCGCTTCCCTTAACCCCTGCCGCCTCACACCTACCCCACGATCAATGGCAGTTTGGAAGCCAAAGTCTGTGTGGAGGGGTTGGGATGCTTTGTCAAGGGGTCCCTGACCAGAGCTGGGCAGAGAGCACTGTCATTAGGGGTGGCCAAATGGACAGGAAAGAAGCTGGGGACCCGTGGGTCCCAGGTTCTGCTTGGGGAAACCACCCTCTATACTGATGCCCGTGTACATCTAGGTTAAAAGGAAATCTAGGTTAAAACAACAACGAAATACCAACAAATAAACGAAACCCTCCGACAAACAAAAGGAAATTGCCAAGAGCCAGAAGTGAAGAGGGAAATGAGAATCAGAGGGCCACGGCTGCCCTGAGTGGGAGAAGGGGACGCGAGGCGAGGGCACAGGCAGGAACCAGGGGCAGGCTGTCATCCAAAGAAGGTGAGGCCTTGGACCTACCCAAAGTGCGGGCTGAAACAGAGACCCCACCGAAAGCTGGCACTATACCTTCAGTGAAATAATGTGCTAGGAAAAAAGAGGGGAGGGAAAGACCTTTAGCCACGGAAAAACAAGAAGGAAATTTGTGTTGGTAGAATTTTTTTTAATTCCTCAAGGGAGTTTGTTATCATGAGCCAGTAATACAAATTTTAGATTCAAATCATCTCTACCCTGTAAGCCTAAAACTGAGAACTTAACATAAATATTGGTCCCAGGGTTAGTAATCTCTGTGGGGTACTCAACAGAAACAAGCTCAGAACTTCCTCTCAGGAACACGTTCTCCACTGAGGGTTCCCACGGGTTCCCACAGACAAAGCCCTGTGAAGATAAGTTGATAGCACACTGTGGAAAACTCCACCACGATCAACACAAACAGCAAGATTAAACACCCCAAAGCAATCTGGTGGGGACTATAAAATAAGTATGTTTAAAATGATAATAGGAAAGAGTAAAAAAAAAAGAGAGAGAGAAATGACACTATAAAAAAATTATAGGCAGATGAAAGAAAAATCAAATAGAAGTTCTAGTAATGAATAATACAGTCATTTAAATTAAAAATTCAGTGGATGGTTAAACAGCAAATTACGCATAGCTAAGAAGAAATTTAGTGAACTAGAGAATATCCCCATAGAGAAATACAGAGTTTAATAAAATTAACCATGACAAGGAACATTGTAGATTGCTTGCAAAAATAGTCAAAATTATTCCACTCTGATCCCAGTTTATTCTCTAATCCACTATCATGTACAGGCCATAGATAGAGAAGTATAATAAATATCACTTTCTTAATTTTATAAATTCAATTTTCCTTCATGAGATTTTACAGCTGCAGCTCCTGCCATCAAGAAGTGGAGGCTTCCCCTTATATCCCCCTCTTTTTTTAATCCTCACCTGAGGGCATTTTTTCATTGCTTTTAGAGAGAGGGGAAAAAAGAGAGAAACATCAAAGCAAAAGAGAAGCATTGATTGGTCATCTCCATATGTGCCCAGATTGGAGATGGAACCAGTAACCTAGGTATGTACCCTGACTGGGAATTGAACTCACAGCCTTTCGGCTGCAGGATGACATTCCCACCAACTGAGCCACACCAGCTAGGGCCCCCTTCACCCCTTTAATCTAGGTTGCCTTTGCAACTTCCTTTGACCAATAAAATGTGGCATAAATTATGCTGGTTCTGAGCTTTGGCCTCAAAGAGACCTTGCGTGCTTCCATTCATCTCTTAAAACCCTTAGTGGACTAGCCCAGACTAGGCTGCTAGAGGATGAGGGAGTATGTGGAGCAAAGAAGTGCCATCCAGCTGAGGCCAGTCCGTAGCTGACCACATGTGCATGAGCAACCTCCGCCAAGACCGGAAGAACCACCTAACTGAGCCTCGCCGGAGTCAGTGATGCACAGAATCAGGAGCTAAATAAATGGTTGCTATTTAAAGCTACTACACTTTGGGATTAGTTGTATGCTGCAAAAGCTTACTGATACAGGGAGAGCAAGAGATGTGGGTAGAGTGAGAAGGTCCAACATATATCCAAGCAGAGTTCCATGGGGAAAAGAATAGGCAGATGGTAGAGAGGACATATTCAGGAGATAATGTCCACAAAAGCCTAGTTTTTGTGAAAAAATATAAATCCTCAGTTTCAAAAAGCACTGATTCCATGTAAGATAAATAAATCTGTACCTATATACATCACAGTAAACTGCCAAACACCATAAAGAAGATCTTCAAGGCAATCAGAGAGGAAAGACAGATGGCCTCCAGCACATTTGTCGATGGCAACATTAAAAGTCTGTCTTGACTATCTTGAACAGTATCTTCAGTGTGTTAAGAGAAAATAATAGTAATATGGAAATTAGTTAGCTAAATTATTGTTAAAGAGCAAGGTAAAAAAGGTCTTTTTTTTACAAAGACTGAGAGAGTTTACTACTAACAGACTCTTATGGATTGACTATATATCTATAGCTATCTACCTATCTATCCATCTATATGATATATGGCATATATCTCCTATATATGATATATATTTTAACCCAGGAGGAAATGGTGAGAAGAAAGAAGTGATGATAAACAAAAAGACAAATACAAATAAAAATGAAAATGAATAAACATGAGTAAATTTAATAATAACAACGATAACTAAGTTGGGGTATAAAAAGATGTAATTAAAGTATTGAACACCAATAGGTGACTAAGTTCCTTGCGTTAGTCAATAGGATAGACATACACTGTAGAGTATAGACAATGTTAGTTCAAGTGCAAGATAAAGTTTTAAGAGTAATCTACAAAGGGAACAAAATAGAATGTATAACTTCCAGCAAGGTAAGGAGCCAGGTGCTAGGGAGAAGAAAAAACAAAAAACTGTATAAATCTAATGAAAAACAATAAAGGAGAAAAATAAAATAAAGAAAAAGGAAAATAAACAAATAGCACAATCCAAGCATATAATTAATCACAATAAATGTAAATAGGCAAAATTCACAAGTTAAAGAAAAGTGTCAGATTAAATAATTAAGCAAAAACTAAAGACTCATAAATATTAACATACAGAAATATTGTAAGTAATGGAGTGGGGAAAATTTTATTAGGCAAGTTCTAATCCAAAAAAGATGGTATAGCCATATTAATATTAGTTAAAATGGAAGGTTATATTTGCAGATAAGATGATAGATAAGATGGAGTAACATACTTCATTCTATCTCTCCCGTAAAAATAAATCTATAAAATGAGAACAGATATTTGAAGAAATAACGGTTGGAAACTTTCCAAATTTGGCAAAAGATATAAGCCTACAAATTCAATAAGCTCAGTGAACCACAAACAGGATAAACACAAGGAAATTCACACCCAGACATAGTCTAATTAAATATTGAAAGACAAAAAAAATATGAATGAAGACAGAGGATAAACATGTATTATTAAAGGAGAACAACAACTCAAATAATTATGGATTTCTCTTCGTAAACCATGGGTGTCAGTAGGGAGTGAAACATTTCCGAAGTATGGAAAGAAAAGAAGAGTCAACCTACAATCCTATATCCTGTGAGAATATTCCTCAGGAATTAAAGTGAAATGAAGACATTCTTAGATGAAGGGAAATTTGCAATATGAGGATTGACAGAGAAGCACAGAGATGGTAAACACTTGGGCAAATGCAATAGACTATTGTTCTCTTAAGTTTCAAAATCTACATTTGATGGCTGAAAGCAAAGGTTATGTTGTTGGGTGAGATTTTCAGGGGATGCCGATGTAATCCGTAACAGCCACAGCGTAAGGGGAGAGAGTCAAGGGATCTGCGTTGTGGTTTCTACATTCCACTTGAAGTAGTAAAACATTGATTCTAAATAGACTTGAAAAATTAAGTATGTATGTTGTGCTCCCTAGGGCAACCACTGAAAAAAACTATACAAAAAGACATAGTCAAAGCACAATAGCTGAGTTAAATAAAATACTAAAAAGCATTTAGATAACCTTAGAGAAGACAGGAAAGGGGAAATAGAAACAGGAAAAAAAACAGAAAATTAATAAAAGATAGACCTAAACCCAAATGGATCAACAATGACATTAAATGTACCTAAACACATCAGTTAAGAGAGATTGTCAGATAGGATGAAAACAAAAACAAAACGAGGCCTAACTATATGCTGTCGACAAGAAACTCACTCCAAACATGATGGTATGAATAGGTTAAAAGTAGAATAATGGAAAAAGATATGCCATGCAGAAAACATTCAAAAGAAAGCTGGGAGAATATATCAATATAAGCAAAGTGTACTTCACAGCAAAGAAAATTACCAAGGACAAAGTTAATTTACCAAGAAGACATAATTCTAAATGTGTAGGTGAAAATAGAGCTTCAAAATACATGGAGCAAAAACTGATAGAAATGAGAGGACAAATAGACAAATTCACAATTATAGTTAGAGACTATAGCTCTTCTCTCTCAGCAAATAATAATACTATTGACAGAAAACAGAAAGGCGTTTGAAGAACCGAACAGCACCATCGACCAGCCGGATCTAGCTGCCATTTTTAAATGCGCTACCCAACAATGGCAAATGAAGTACCTATGGAACAGTCACCAGGATACACTATGTCCAGGGCCAGAAAACTAACCTTACAAATGCAAAAGAAGTAAAAACCATACAAAATACGACCATAGTGGACTTAAATAGATTACCAGTAGCAAAATGATAATGGGAAAATATTAAACACTTGGAAATGAAACCACATGCTTCTAAATAATCCACGCATGTGAACATCCCTAATTCATACTATGAAGCCATCTTTACCCTGATATCAAAGACAAGAAAAGAAAACCGCAACTGATATCCTTTATGAATATAAATTTAAAAATTCTCAACAAGATATTAGCAAACACAAATGGGAGGGAGGAGGGGATGGATGGGTGGGTAGGCTGGAATGGGAGTAAAGGATAGAAAACTGTACTTAAATAATGATTAAATAAAATAAAAAAATTAGCAAACACAGTTATTAGCATATTAAAAAGATGATACACCATGACCAAGTGGGATTTATCCAAGAAATTCAAGAATGGTTCAACAAATGAAACAGTTAAAATTAACTCAAAATGTATCAAAATATGAGCTAAAATGATAAAACTCTTATAAGAAAACAAAGGGATAGATCTTCCTGAACTTGGATTTGGCAATGGTATCTTAGAAATGACATCAAGAGCATGAGCAACAACAACAAAAAAATATGTAAATTGGACTTCAACAAAATTAAAAATTTTTGTGTTTCAAAGGATACTACCAAGAAAATGAAAAAATAACCAAAGGGTCCTGGTCAGGCAGCTCAGTTGGTTAAAGCATTGTCCCCATGTACCAGGGTTACGGGTTCGATGTCCAGTCAGGGCACGTGCAGGAGGCAACCAACGAATCCGTAGACAAGTGGGACAACAGGTCTCTGTGCATCTCTCTCTCTGTATCTCTCCCTGTCTCTCCCTGTCTCTCTCTCTCTCGCCCTCCCTCCCTCTCCTCCTCTTAAAAAATAAAATAAAACAAAAATAAAAAATAGCAGAAAATAATTGCAAATCATATCTCTGATAAAGCACTAGTATTCAGAATATATAAAGAACTCTAAAAACTCAACAACAAAAAGACCAACAACCCAATTAAAAATGGGCAAGGGGTCTAAAAGGACATTTCTCCAAAGAAAATATGCAAATGGACAATAATCACATAAAAATGTTCAACATCATTAGTCATTAAGCGAGTGCAAATCAAAACCACAATGAGATACCACTTCACACCCATTAGGACAGCTATAATTTAAAAAGAAAGGAAAATAACAAATGTTGGCAAGGATGTGGAAAACTCGGACCCTCATACGTGGCTGGTGGGACCGTAACGTGGTACAGACTCTGAGGTAACAGTTAAACGCAGAGTTGCTCTGTGACCCAGCGATTCCACTCTCAGGTGCATCACCAGGAGGACTGAAAACACGTGTTCTTACACAAAAACACGTGTTTTTACACAAAACACGTGAAAACACATGTTTTTATACAAAAACATGGACATGAATATTCATAGTGACATTATTTACAGTAGCCAAAAATTAGAGGCAAAAATGATGCCTGGAAAACTAGCAAGGCTCAAAGACCTATAATCATGAAATACAATAAGTTGAACTGGTAGTTTCTCATCTTCAAAAATAAAACACAAGGTTTAAGTGGCTTTTTAGACGAGTTCTTTCAGCTATTCAAGGAATATAAAATACAAATTGTGATATTTATAATATTCTGGAGAAGAGAAAAAGAGGAAATGCTTACTGATGTCTTTTATAAGGCTGATCTAGTATTAAACCCAATACCAAACAAAAAGAGTAGCAAAAAAAAGTAAATTGTAAATTAATATCTCTTAATAACATAGAATATGTCATAAATGCAACAATCTTAAGTAAATTTAGAATAGTAAATCCAGCAATTAAAAAATAGGACATTATGACCAATTTGAGAATTATACCAGGTATACAAAGATTGTTCAATATTAGAAAAATCTATTAATGTAATTCATCATCTTACCAAATTAAAGGAGAAAACCCATATGATCTCAATAAATAAAGAAAAAGCAATTAATAAAAATAGCATTTATGTTTTTAAAAAAACTCTCAGTAAACTACAAACACAAGGGCATTTTCTTAATCTTCGACTGCTTCATCATTCCCCGAAATCTGTCCGTCCCATTTTTGCTAATAGAATTTTAGCTGGGCTCCTGCTCCACCAGCATAAGCACGAACTTTCCCTTGCAAGCTTGCCCTGTGCCTCTTTCGCAGTGGAGGACAATGGCAAGTTTCCAGAGCCTTCCTTATCGTACAGCTGGTGTGCATCCTTTGCCTCTGCTTCATCCCTTCCTTCATCTTGTGTAGAACTCAGAGTGTGCCTTGGACCGTGAGGACAAGGGCCACACTGGAAAGACAAGGAGCAGTGAGCAGGATGATTCCTGAGTCTCTGAGAACTCCTTGTAGAAGAGATGTCATACTAGCTCCTGGTTGCCTACATCCAAACTGCTGTGTCGGAGAGAAGTAAGTGTTGTTGGTATTGCTTAAGTCACTGTTGTTTGGGGGTTTCTGTTACTTACAGGTGAAATTAATCCCAAATGAACAAAGCTGGAAGAAGATGTCTACTAAAAGCCTAAGATAGTTGTTATACATGATAGTGGAATATTAGAAACATTACCTTAAAATCAGAAAATCTATTCCAATCAAGAATGATACAAAAACATCCACTCCCACCACCTCGATTCTGGATTGCACTGAAATTCCTGGCCATGGCAGTAAGATAATCAAAATAAATATGATACTCTTCAGGATGAAGGGAAATCATATGGTTTCCTTACCTATGACACAGCTATTCCAATTCTAGGTAAATATCCAAACTCTTGCTGACATACATAAGGAGACATGCACAAGAGTGTTCATTATTGTGTTTGATGAAAATGTGAAATGAACCTAAGCATCCATCAACAAGCCAATGGTTAAAGAAATCAGATTTCACGTTACAGTTAAAATGGCAGAGCTCTACAGCCACCTGAATAGAATAGATCTAAAACACATGTTGTTTTTTTAAGAAGTGTCTTCATCTTTTAGAGATATGTACTGCAACTTTTACAGGTGAAATTGCATGATGTCTGTTTTGCTTTAAAATAATTCAAAGAAGTGAGAGGAAGTGGGAAAGTGTTTTAGTGAAGCCATAACTGGTCATTGCTGAAGTTGGGATATGGATACATGGGGACTCATTACATTATTCTGTTCTTTTGTATAGATTTGGGGGAAAAAACAGCATGAAAAGAAAGCAAGTTACAGTATTTACATAATCCAAAAGCACACAAAATCCTGCTTTATATTGCACAATGATACATATGTATGCATGTGTGGTAAAAAAATTCACATGAGTGATAAACACCAACTTCAGGAAAGAGAAGAAGAAATGGGATGGGAGATTTATGCAAAGAACTCCAGCTGGTTTTGTTATATTTCATTTCTTAAAGAAAAATGTGAAGCAAATAATGCAGAATGTGCAGGTTTAACAAAGATTGTGTAAGCTGTTGGTTATATAGTTTATTTTCTGAATCCTTTTCTGAATGTTTGACACCTTTGTTCAAAAATAACACTTTTGGCTATTTACAAAATATCAAATGCATACTCAAATGTATTTTATACAAAACGTTTACACAAAGCAAAAGTTATGACTCAAGTTAATTTAATAAATGATTGCTATTTTTATAAATACATTTGACACTATAAAAAGTATACTAATAAAATACCACTTCTACCTGTTCTGTATATTGAGAATCTCATACAAAAAAACCCTTACACAAATCTTACCAGAAATTGCATCATAAAACCTTTCATTGAGCCCTGGCTGGCGTAGCTCAGTGGATTGAGAGTGGGCTGCGAACCAGAGGGTCGCCAGTTCGATTCCTGGTCCGGGCATGTGCCTGGGTTGCGGGCCAGGTCCCCAGTATGGGGTATGCAAAAAGCAACCATGCATTGATAGTTCTCCCCTCCTCTTTCTCCTTCTCTTCCCCCTCTCTAAAAATAAATAAATAAAATCTTAAAAGAAAAAACCTCCTGGAAAAGTACTCTTAAAAAAAAACATCTCATTGAGATATAATTCACAAAACATAAAATTTAAAGTATTTAAATCAGCTCTGGCTAGTGTGGCTCAGTGGAATGAGGGCCAATCTGTGAACCAAAGGCTTGCTGGTTCGACTCCCAGTCAGGGCACAGCCTGGGTTGTGGGTCAGGTCCCAAGTAGGGGGAACAGGGGAGGCAACCACACATTGATGTTCCTTTCTCTCTCTTTCCCCCTCCCTTCCTCTCTGTTTAAAAATAGAATAAATAAAATCTTTTTAAAAAATAAAATATTTAATTGAATAGTTCTTAGTATGTTCACAAATATATACAATCATCACGTTTTAAAACCTCAAAAAATTACAATCTTGTAACTTTAACTATCATGTCCCTATTCCCCATCTCTGCTAGAATTAATCAAAAATTAACCTACTTTGTGTTTTCTATAGATTTGTCTATACTAGATATTTCATATAATGGAATTCTACAATATGTGGCTTTTTGTGACTGTCTTCTTTCACTGAGCATAGCGCTTTCAAGGTTCATCCATGTTGTAGCATGTGCCAGTGCTTTTTTCCTTTTTTATGGCTCAATGGTATTCTGTTGTATGGATCTACCAAATAGTTTTTATCCATTCATCACTTGACGGCTGTTTGGCTTGTTTTCATCTTTTGTCTTATAAAAATAATGCCACTATAAACATTTGTACAGAAGTATTTCTGTGAGCATATGTTTTCATGTGTCTTGGGTATATAACTAGGAATGGAATAACTGGTTCATATGGTAACTGTTTAACTGTTTAAAGAGCTTACAGATGGTTTTCCAAAGTGACTGTACCATTTTATATTCCCTCCAACAGTGTGTGAGGCCTCTGATTTCTTGACATCCTAGTCAACGCTTGTCACTATCTGATTTGTTTATTATAACCGTAGTGGTGATGTGGAGTAGTATTTAGTTGTGGTTTTAGTTTGCACTTCCCTGATGGCTAATGATGTTGACCATCTTTTTTTGTGTTGTTGACCACCTTTTTATTGATCATTTGTGTATCTTTCAGAAACTGTCTGTTCAAATCCTTTGCCCATTTTTAAATTGTATTATTCATCTCTTTTTTATTCAGTTGTAAATGTTCTCTATATATTCTAGATACAACTCCCTTTTCATCATATATGATTGGCCAAAATTTTCTCCCATTCTGTAGGTTTTCTTTTCACTTATTTGATAATGACTCCTGAAGCACAAGTTTTTAAAATGTTGATAAAGTAGAATTTCTACTTTTTTCTTTCGTAGCTCATGCTTTGAGTGTCATATCTAACAAACCACTGCCTAAACAAGGTCATGATGATCTACCCCTATGTTTTCTTCTAAGAGGTTTATGATTTTAGCTCTCAGATCTTTGATCTAGTTTGAATTGAATTAATTTTTGTACATAGTGTGAGGTGGGGATCCAACTTCAATCTTTTGCATGTGGCTCTCCAATTGTCTCAGCACCATTTGCTGAAAAGATTATTTTTTCTCTATTGCATGGTTTTGGCATCCTTGTGAAAAATCAGTTGTGCATAGACACATGGGTTCAGTTCTGGACTCTCAAGTCTGTTCTACTGATCTGTATGTCTATCCCTGATTACTTAGCTTTATGTCATAATCAGGAAGTGTGAGTTTTTCAACTTTGTTCTTTTTGAAGATTGTTTTTGCTATTTTGGATTCCTGGCATTTCCATATAATTATAGGTAGGACCAACTTTTGCTCCCACCCATCTTACTTTTACTATTATTGGCAAAAATATTGCATCTCTACATTTTATAGACCCAACAATACATAGTTTTGTTGTGGGAGACTTGGTTCTTCTTGCTGACACAGTAAAAAAATTAAGATCAGCAAGTCGGTTACTGTGCAAGCAGAGTTTTATTAGTAACACGTTCTCAGAGAAGAGAATGGGCTTAGCTGAAATAGATAATAGATAATGGGGAAAGCATAGATGCTTAGTCTCTTTGTCCTGAGGACTTACATAATTTGTGGTGTGGGGTGTGGAAATTGCATATCAATTTGGTGGGAGAAGGTGGCACATAACTCTTCCAAGGGAAGGTGTGACCTCCTAAGCATGAGTATGGGTGGAGGTCTGTTAACTCAGATTTTTATCTTGCTCCAGACCACCTCTTGTTATCTTGTTAAAAACAACTTCCAGCCAAGATGGAGGCATAGTTAGACACACTGTGCCTCCTCGCACAACCAAAAGAAGGACAACAATTTAAAAACAAAAAACAACCAGAACTGACATTGTATGGAACTGTATGGAAGTCCAACAACCAAGGTGTTAAAGTAGACACATTCATCCAGACCACTAGGAGGGGCAGAGACAGGAAACTGGGCAGAGAGGACTTGCAGCAAGGTGGTGGCTGGAGGACTGGGGCTGGCAAAGTGGCGGTGGAGGACCTAGTGGGGCAGTGGATTGTGGAGCAGGGTGCACAAGGCTGCAGCTGGCCGGCAAGGCAGCAGTGGGCAGACCCAGTGAGGCAGCAGATTGCGGACTGGGTGGTCCCATACTCTCACACAGATAAACCAGGAGGAACAACTGGGGAGCCAGATGGACTGCGCAACCCAGGGCCCCATTGTGGGGAAATAAAGCCTCAAACCACTGATTGAAAACACCTGGGGGGTTGAGGCGGCATCAGGAAAAACACCCAAGCTCACAGGAGAGTTCGTTGGAAAGACCCACAGGGTTCTGGAACATACACAAACCCACCCACATGGGAATCAGCACCAGAAAGGCCCAACTGGCTTGTGGGAAGCAGGAGAAGTGGGTGAAATCTGGCAGAGAGTGGAACAAGCACCATTGTTCCCTCTTGGACCCCGCCCCCACATACAGCTTCACAACCCAGGTACAAGGGTTATCCCGCCTGGGGGAATACCTAAGGCTCTGCCCCTCACTATATAACACATGTGTCAGGACAAAAAAAAAATGGGCCAAACAAAAGAACAGATCAAAGTGTCAGAACAAATACAACTAAGCAATGAAGAGATAGCCAACCTATCAGATGCACAGTTCAAAACACTGGTAATCAGGATGCTCACAGAATTGGTTGAATTTGGTCGCAAATTAGATGAAAAAATGAAAGCTATGCTAAGTGAAATAAAGGAAAATGTACAGGGAATCAATAGTGATGGGAAGGAAACTGGGACTCAAATCAATGGAGTGGACCAGAAGGAAGAAAGAAACAACCAAACAGAAAAGAATGAAGAAACAAGAATTCAAAAAAATGAGGAGAGGCTTAGGAACCTCCAGGACATCCTCAAATGTTCCAACATCCCAATTATAGGGGTACCAGAAGGAGAAGAGGAAGAGCAACAAGTGGAAAACTTGTTTGAACAAATGATGATGGAGAACCCCCACATACACAATCTGGCAAAGGAAATAGACTTCCAGGGAGTCCAGGAAGCTCAGGGAGTCCCAAAGAAGCTGGACCCAAGGAAGGACACACCAAGGCACATCATAATTACATTACCCAAGATGAAAATGAAGGAGAGAATCCTAGAAGCAGCAAGAGATAAGGGGACAGTAACCTACAAAGGAGTTCTCATCAGACTGTCAGCTGATTTCTCAAAAGAGACCTTACAGGCAAGAAGGGGCTGGAAAGAAGTATTCCAAGTCATGAAAGTCAAGGACCTACATCCCAGATTGCTCT
>CM052540.1:106633745-106683192 GCA_028533065.1 Trachops cirrhosus | reverse complement strand
ATGAAAATGAAGGAGAGAATCCTAGAAGCAGCAAGAGATAAGGGGACAGTAACCTACAAAGGAGTTCTCATCAGACTGTCAGCTGATTTCTCAAAAGAGACCTTACAGGCAAGAAGGGGCTGGAAAGAAGTATTCCAAGTCATGAAAGTCAAGGACCTACATCCCAGATTGCTCTATCCAGCAAAGCTTTCATTAAGAATGGAAGGGCAGATAAAGTGCTTCTCAGGTAAGGTCAAGTTAAGGAGTTCATCGTCACCAAGCCCTTATTTTATAAAATGTTAAAGGGACTTATCTAAGAAAAGATAAAAAATATGAACAGTAAAATGACAGCAAACTCACAATTATTAACAACAACACCTAAAACAAAAACAAAAGCAAACTAAGCAAACAGCTAGAACAGAAACAGAACCACAGAAATGGAGATCACATGGAGGGTTATCAACAGGGGAGTGGGGGGGGGAGAGAAGGGGAAAAGGTACAGAGAATAAGTAGCATAGATGGTAGGTAGAAAATAGAAAGGGGGAAGTTAAGAATAGTATAGGAAATGTAGAAGTCAAAGAACTTATATGTATGACCCATGGACATGAACTAAAGGGGGGCAATGTAGGTGGGAGGGGGTGTGCAGGGTGGAGGGGAGCGAAGGGGGGAAATGGGACAACTGTAATAGCATAATCAATAAAATATATTTTTTAAAAAACAACAACAAAAAAACAGATACGTGGCCAGAGGCAGTTAATCAAAGTTATTTATGAGCTTTTTCTGCAAGTACTATGAACCCCTTCCTACCCCTCCTCTTTGTCTACCTAACAGTTATATACTATTGATTTTTAAATTAGTTAAAAGCAATGAGAAACAAATATGCATTTATACTATCTTTTATAATTACATTATTGTCTTTACTGGCATTCTTTGTTTTGTCGTGTAAATTATGGTCACTTTTCTTAGGGCGATTTTTTTCATTCTGAAGAACTTCTTTTAGTACTTCTTATAAGGCAAGTCTGCTGACAACAAATTACCTGTTTTTGTTTATTTGCGAAGGTAATTTGCCTTGATTTTTGAATGAGAGCTTTGCTCAATATAAACTTCTAGCTTGACCGTTTTTTTTCTTTGAGCCTTTTGAATATGTTATCCCATCACCTTCTGGCCCCTATAATTTCTAATGGGAAGTCAACTGTTAATCTTATTGAGATTTCCTTATAAGTGATAAGCTGTTTTTCTCTTGTTGCTTTCAAGATTTTTCACTTGTCTTGGCTTTCAGTAGTTATACCATGTCTCTCTTTGTAGGTTTCTCTGTGTTTATCCAAGTTGGAATTTGTTTAGCTTCCTGGATGTGTAGAATAATGTTTTTCAATAAATTTGTGAAAAATTTAGCCCCTATTTCTTCAGATACATTTTCTGCTCCTTTCTTTCTTCTCTCCTTCTGGTACTCCCACTACACATATGTTGGTGGGTTTTATAATGTCCTATATTTCTCTGAGACTCTGTTTATTTTTCTTCATTCTTTTTATCACTATTCTCCAGACAGGATAATCTCTATCAATCTATCTTCAAATTTACTAATTCTATCTTCTATAAGCTCAAATCTACTGCTATGCCTTTCTAGTATATTTTTCAGTTTGGTTACTGTACTTTTCATTTCCAGAATTTCCATTTGATTCTTTTTATAATATCTCTTTATTGATATTCCCTATCTGATGCCACTTTGTCATTATACCTTCCTTTACTTCTTTTATTATGGTTTCCTTTCATTTTTTTTAAATATTTTATTTATTTATTTAGAGAGAGGAGAAGGTAAGAGGAAAGAGAGGGTGAGAAACAGTGATGTCAGAGAGAAACATTGATCAACTGCCTCTTGTGTGCATCTCGACCAGGGACAGAACCCACAACCCAGGCATATGCCCTGATGGGGAATCAAACTGGCAACCTTTCATTTTGCAGCATAATGCCCAACCAGCTGTGCCATACCAGTCAGGGCAGTTTCCTTTAGTTCTGGCTACTTTTAAGGTCTTGTCTGTTAAATCCAACATCTAGTCACTCTCATAGGCAATTTCTGTTACTTGCTTTTATTCCTGGTGTATGAGTCATATTTTCCTGTTTCTTTGCATATCTCATATTTTTTTGTTGTTGGAAATTGGCCATTTTAGATCGTATGTTGTAACAGCTCAGTATTGTCCCTTGCCTGGGGCTTGTTATTGTTATTTGGTTGGTTATTTGTTTAGTTACTGAACGGAGTATTAAGTGAATTTTATTCCACCCTCTCTGTCCCCTTCTCAATGTGTAGCCTCTGATATGGCTCCTCCAGCTCTGGGTATGCCTATAGCCACCCTGGAATGACAGTGGTTTTGGCAGGGCTCTCTGTTTCTCATTTTCTGACCACACCCATCTGTTAAGTTCCACTACTTACTGGCTAATTGCTCTACTGTTTTCAACAATGCCCTGTGTTACAAATTGTTCCAAATTGATCCAATCAAATTTGGGCTCATTTGAAGAGATTGTTCCCAAGATTGAGATTTGGTCTGACCCCAGAAGGGTTTCTGCCAGTTATGTTTTTCCCTGGTTCTATCTGAGAAATTAGCAAGTCTGTGCTTTAGCCTATTTCTCCATTGAATCTACCAATCTCCTCCCAATCACCTTTCACCACAACCTTTACTGTTTTTGAGAGACCTCTAGGCTTAAACTTCTCCACGCTCTGTTGGAAATGAAGCCTGCCTCTTCCTCTGGGGAGAGTCTCTGTGCCAAGCTCTGGAGCTGCAGATGCAGACAATGGTCTGCTCCTCTAAGTGACACCCCTGCTTTATCAGTTGGTGGGAGGGGGCAGATGGAAAGGGGTGGGCAGTAGCCTCGGGTCTTGGTGGCTCCCCTCTCTCAGGACAGAACCTCTGCCTTAAAAGCAAGGGCAAAAAAATTGGGGCCCAAATATTCTTGGTGGTGCCATGTCCATGGTAGAGTGGTGGCTAGGCAGAAAAGGGAGACCCCGCCTCGCAGCCATGCTTGCCCAGAGCAATGCCTCAGTTGTTATTGTTGGTAGCTTGGAGCAGGCTGAGAAAAGCTGATGTCCTGCCCCTTCTGGGAAGACACCTTCCAACCGGGAGAGGGAAAGGAAATTCTGTGTTCTGGGCTGCATCAGTCTGGAGTGGAATTTCCATCTTGCTGAGTGGGAGTGGGGGAAGACCTTGTTCAAATAGCACAGGCTCTCTGTTCTTACCAGGTTTTAGTAGAGTTTCTTGAATAAATGTTTCTTCATTTGTTATAAGCCTTTAGGACCATTTCCAAAGGATGACTGAGGGCTGTGATGAGCAAAGTCTTCCTCCCACCCCCATGGGATAAGCAGTGTGAGGGAGAAATACTCCTTTGCTGTTTTAAGCCACTGAGAGTCAAGAACTTTTTGGTAGCACAGCAAATCTAGCTTAGCGATCTCAAATTTGAGCACACATTCGAATCACCCAGAAAGCTTGCTAAAATACAGTGCTGGGCCTTACTCCTGAGTTTCTGATTCAGCAGATCTGAGTTGGTGCCACAGAATGCACATTGCTAATCAGTTCCCGGGTAGAGACGCTACTGCTAATCCAGGAACATACTTGAAGAACCAGGCTCCAGCCATCCTCTCTGATAGTTGAGGATAAATAATAGTACGATAGTTTTTAACTCATTAGAGAGTTGTAAGGATTATTACATTAACATCTGCAAATCATTTAGAATAGTGTCTGGCACACAGGCAGCCTTAGTATTATTATTAATATGTCCCAAGATTTTCTTAATATAAAAATATCCTCAGGTGTTTAAATTTTAATACTACTTGGCCTTTTACTGAAATAACCCACATGACTAGACTTTCCAGCATTTTCAGCTGTCTCTTTTTATTACTTCTTGATCCACTTATAGCTCAGACCAATTGCTGAGAAAAGAGAGTCAGAGGCAGGATTGTTAACTAGACACCACCATCTTACCCCCTTCTCTGTCAGCATGCTCCCCGCTACGGAGCTGAAAGCAGCTCTGTGGCTCTCCCTGCTCAAAGGACTTGAGCTTTGCGATTGCACCTCCCCTCTGTTCCCATCAGGGGTTCTCATTTTTGGTGAAGTGTAAGCACCCAATGCAAGACCCCAAAGGGTGCTAATAAGAAGGGAGAAGACAGTAAATAAATGGCAGATTTCTTTTTTTGTTTAAGATTTTGTTCATTTATTTTTAGAGAGAGGGGAAGGGAGGGATAAAGAGGGGGAGAAAACATCGACGTTGACAGAGAAACATTGATTGGTTGCCTGTCCCACGCGCCCCTAACGGGGGACCTGGCCCACAAACCAGGCCTGTGCCCTGGCCTGGAATTGAACTGGCGACCTTTCACTTCTCGAGACAACACCCAACCACTGAGCCATGCTGCTCAGGGCAAATGGCACGTTTCTTCCTTGAAAAATAACAACTAAACCAAGTCAGGGGAGAGGAAGTGTCCATGTTTTCTTCTGCTTCTTTCATGTCCTTCTTCCAGTTGCCATAAGGAATCAGGAAGTGATCACTTGTCTAGGAGGCTGTGACCCAAGAGGAAACAACCAGAGTAAAAGGCAAGGGCGGGCCCTTTGAACTCATAACAGGGAAGGAATACTGGGGCTGCCATAGGATGAACTACAGTATTCCAGGCATTGATGCCTACTATCTTATCATAACCTTCCCATGGCTCCCTGGGAAGTCCTTGGGGCAGGCACGGACTGTGACCATAGCCAATATTCTATGCCACGTGCCATTAACTCATTTATCACCCCCCACAACAAAGCAGGTACCATTATTACCCTCACTTTGCAGGTGGCAGAACTGAAGCACAGAAAGTTTATGTACTTTGTTCAAGACCATACCTTGTTAAAAGTCAGAGCCAGTATTTGAACCCAGATGGTTCTAGAGTCTCTGCTCTTAACCCTGACACTGTGGCACTATGATATTCCCTGGAATGTAAAGAGCCATGCAGGTCGGGACATGGGCTGTCTCACCCCCTGCTGTACCTCCAGCCCTGTAACAGTGTCTTACCCCTAGGAGGTACTCCATAAACATTTTTAGAATGAATGAAAAAATTCCCAATGTGGAGCCAGTAAGCAGAGACTGCTGTTGGACATGTACTCTTCAAGTATTGGTTGCACAAAGGAGGCTCAGAGGAGAGTAACTCCTCTGAGGTCCCCTAGGGTGTGGTGTGGCCAGAACCACTGCCCTAGTCTAATTAGATGAATTAAGTGCCTGCAGGCTCTGCCAGAGCGAGAGCCTCTCCCCTCGGCACCCAGGGCATGGCAAGGTTCTGCCCAGAAAGGGCCAGGCCCCCGGGAGACAGTACCCAGGGAGGGTAGGGACAGGGCAACCTGCCGCCCCTTGCTCTGACAGAGGCCAACGTCCACATTCTAGACATCATGAGAGGCAGGCATTGGAGGCAGCTCTGTGACAATACTGAGCTTGGACACAAGAAAGAATCTGGGGTTTTCCACTATGACCTAGATAGACCATGGATTGCTGTCAGACCGAGGGCCACATCCCAGCCCTGCTTCCTTGAGTATAAAAGCAGGGAGCCTACCTACTGGGACAGTTCATCCTGCAGACTGGTGAAGGTAATGGTGAGTAATGCCAGCAGATCCTTCCCCTGGCAGCTCCTCCCGAGAGCTGCCCTCAGGGCCTCATCCACAGGAAGGCCACCTCCTCCACCCCCAGCCAGGAGTGGATTTCCCAGAGAGAGGCTGGGACACTGGCAGGGTGTGATCATGCCTCAAATAGGTCACTTTCCAGCTGGTCACTTTTTCCCACTGTTGCTGACCCAGAGACAGCTGGAAAGCTGGCTGCCTGGGGAGGAAGAGAGGTGGAATAGAGGGCAGCGAGGCGAAGGCCTGGCTCTGTCCTGCCTCCCACGGCCCCAGGCTTGTGTTGGGGGGTACATCAGAGTGGGGAGGCCTGGGATTAGGGCACAGACCATGGGCTTCAGAGTCTGCAGGGGGCTTGTTAAAATGCAGTTCTAACCCCACTCCCTGAGAGGCCAGGCCCTGGAATCTCCATTTAAGTAGTCCCCCAAATTGCTCTGATGCAGACCTCAGACTGCTCTTTAAGGTACGCTGGCTGAGGGGTCTCCCCCCGGCACCAACCCTGGCTCAGGGTCTTCCTAAGACCCTGCTTCCCATTCTGCCTCAGTTTCACCTCATGTCAGGCCGCGGGAGGCTTCCTGGGGCAGTAGATGCTTATTTCAGGTTTTCTGCCCAGTCTCCCCCGGTTCTGACCCTTTTTCCTCACCCGCTGCTCAGCTCTGACTCTTTCCCCAACTTGACTTGGCCAAGGATTTGTGCTGTCCTCTCTGTGGCCGGCCCCTCAGCAGTCTCAGCCTGGTGGACAGAGATGCAGGGGACACCCACCCGGCAGCTCTGTTTCGGGGGCACCCCCCTCCATGGAGATGAAGGACAGGCAGCAAGCCTGGTACCTGGTGGGGAGGAGGAGGTGGAAACTCCGTCCCAATGGTTAAAAGACGTATGACCAGAGGGCAGGGCCTGGGGGGTGGAGGTTGGCTGGGCCAGCTCTGTTCCATGCACAAGCATGTGCAGGATGCCATGCGGCTATTTTTACTCCTGCCAAGGAAATAGTGTGATTTATGTGAGGCCTGGTCCCCTTCAGGGTTGTGTTATAAATACACCTGGCCCCACACTCCCGTTCACTGGGAGCGGAAGCTCAGGCCTGTCCTGCGTGGCCTCTCTCCTGCCTCTCCCCCTGACTCAATCAGCTGTGTCCACACATGTGTGGCCTTCTTGGGGCATCCTTGCTCTATGTGGCTGTGCCCCTATGACGGCCCACTCTTATCACCCATGAGGGCCTCGGTGTGATTGAGTTTATCAGATGATTTCAGGAGTGACAGCTGTCTGGGAGCTGGCTTTGATAAGGGGCAAAGACGGAGAGAGTTTGAATTTGAGGTTCACACTCCCTTCAAGGGACAGGCCTGAATAAGGGGAGAGGAGCACAGGCAGGAGGGAAGGAGGCCTAAGAGAAACTCTGTCTCTCTGCCAGATGTGCCCATCAGACCACAGTCTCCTGGAAAGCCGAGGGTGAGACGGAGAGGGTGCCCACACACCGGTGCCAAGGGCCCCTGGAGCCCAAGACTGGTCCTGGTCCTGCCCCTCCCTTCAGCTGCAGAAAGGCAGGCAGTGCCCTGCCACAGAGAGATCCCAGGCTTGGACACAGGCTGGGCTACTTCACTTACCAGCTACAAGGTGTGGGGTGAGTCCCTCAACCTCTCTGACCCTCAAGTTTTTCTTCTGAGAATGGGTGCAAACATGGGCGCCTCCGGATTGATGTGTGTGAAATTCAGGCCAGGCTGGGCTGACAAGGGAGCTTTCAGGGCAGGTGGCTCCTGCCTGAACTGACATCACCCTCTTCTGAAGAGCCCTGGTCCTGCGTCCGTGAAGCACAGGCACAGGGCAACACCAATCAGAGGCCCATACCTCTTCTCCAACCAGGGGGAGACAGAGCTGGTTGTCCCTGAGCCCTGGGGGTGCTCAGTTCCTTTGCTCATAAGAGGGGGAGATCATTCAAGCAGCATCCAAGCCAGAGAAGTGATGTCCAAACCTGGCTGATCAAGGGCCAAGGTTGGTCCCCTCACAGACACTAACAGCTCCAAGGAACCTCAATAACACTGCATAACAAACCAGTCAAAAACCCAGAAGCTACCCTGACTTGTGTGGCTCAGTTGGGCGTCATCCCACAGAGCAAAAGGCCACCGGTTCAATTCCTGGTCGGGGCCCATGCCTGGGCTGCGGGTTCAGTCCCAGTACGGACATATACGAAAGGCAACCCATCTGTGTTTCTCTCTCACATTGATGTTTCTCTCCCTCTCTTTCTCCCTCCCTTCTCCCTCTCTAAAAATAAATAAATAAAATTTTTTTTTAAGAACCCCTGAAGCTTAAAGCAATAAGCATTTATTTCTTGCTTATGCTTCTGTTGGGCAGGTGGGCGCGGCCGCAAGCCCAGGAGGGCTCAGGACTGCTCCCTGCACCTCTCAGCCCCCTTGGGCCAGTGGGCTGGCTGGGCACCAGGCTAAGGCAGGAGCCCCGGGGCAAGCCCAGTCGCTCAGCACTTTCCAAGCCTCCGCTCACCTCATTTCTGCCGATATCCCATCGGAGAAAGCAGGTCCCACGGCCAAGTCCCGCAGTTCCGGGTGGGGGATGCTCCATGGAGGGGAGTGGGAGGGAAGAGCATAACTATGGCTGCCTGATAGCTAACCAACGGGTTTTCTGTCTCCGCCCTGTGCCACAGTGGGGGCTCCAGGCCATGCTTTGGGGCAACGAGGAGAAGGAAGGGACTGGGTCACACCTCCCACCAGCTCCATCCAGAGCCAGGAGGCTTTTGTCCTGAAGGTGGGGAGTCAGGGGCAGATGCCTAGTTTTTCGTGTACTCTACTCTTTTACATTTCTGAGCTGTCCGTGTCCTTTGTCTAGTCTGCATAGGGAAGACCGGGATTTGTTATGCAGGATGCAACGTAAAGAGAAAGAGGAGACACCACAAGGGGACCTCTGACATTCGAAGGTACAATTTTGCCATCTTGAAAAAGAATCAGCTTAATGCCAATATCTCCCACTGTAATTTACCAAGGTCCAGGCTTAGTGAACCACATTGCACCATAGAGTTTATCATGAGGAAGATGGTGCCGGCGAGAAGAAGAGGTGAGGGGCCCTCCACTTCCTGGACTTGGGAATTGCTGGAGAGAAAGTGACTAGACTGGGTGTCCCAATCTGGGCTTCTGCCTGGAGGGGCAGCAGTCCTCCAGGGATCAGTGGAGAGAGACATCACAGACAGGGCGCTCCTCCCTGCTGCCTGTGAGACTAGGGAGGAGACCCACGCAGGCTGCCTGTGGTGCCGCCCTGGGCTCAGCCAAGTTAGAGCAGACCCGTGGTCATTGTGGTCAGGCGGGGGAGCCCTGGAGGCGGAGCTCTCCAAGGCCCCTCAGGGTGGGTCCTGCACGAGGATTCCTTGGGTTAACAGCCAGTGGGTCATCCACAGGGATCGCTGCAGTGGACAAGGTGCCACCTCAGCGGAGGGCAGGGAGGTGGCAGACACCAGGCCTGTGTCCTGAAGACTGGCAAACACCTAAAGGCTCCAGTGCAGGCCCTGGGCTAGCAGGAAGCTGAGCCCTGCACCCCTCCCTCCCCCCAAGTCCAGGTCACCCTCTGTGAGAGGCGCGTGGAAGGAGCGGTTCTCAGAGAGACAGGGTTTATTTTCATCTGTGACGGTCTATGAGCCCCTTAAAGAGGCTTCAGAAATTATCGAAGCAGACATACAGGATTCCCCCTGCCACCAGCCCCTGCCCATCCTCTAATGCAGCTCCACACACAGCTACTTCTAGCATCATCTTTTCCTAAAATAAGCCCAAGCAGCTCACTCTCTTGCTTAACACCTGTGTCCACCCCCTCACCCATGGGGCTGCAGGCCACTCCTCGATCTTGCCTGGCTCTCCAGTTCCTCCTACTACCGCTGGCTCCAGCCACACAGAGGGTGGCAGAGACCTCTGGTTGTCTTTCAATGTTTTTCCTCCCTTTCTTCCATGGTATTTGAACCCCTGAGTTGTAGCTGGGCATGTGGCCACCCAGAATAATCTCTTGGCTGTCCTTGCAGCTAGGGTGCAAGTTCTGGCCAACAAGTGATAAAGGGTGTCACTGGCCAGCGTCCGAAAGCCTTCCTTCAGCACACCACCACGCACCTTCGCTCCCTTTTTCTTCACCTCTCCCTCCGTGCTGGTGCCTGGAACGCGGGTGCGGTGGCCGGGAGTCCAGCTACCATCTTGGGCCGAGAGGACGTGTGTGTTGAGCTGAGAGCCCAGGTGCCAGAGGAGCTTGTGCGTGGGACAGGAGCCACTGCGTCAGGCCTGGCTGCCTCCGTCTGGACTTATGCACGAGAAGGGGGTGGGGGCGGGGCGGGGAGAAGCTTCTATCTTGTTGAAGCCACTGCCATTTCAGTCTCTATAACTAGCCCCTCCCACTTTTCCCTGTTCCCAGAATGGGCCACATTCCTCCCCATCTCCAGGTCTTCGCAGATGCTCATCTCTTTCTGGAATGCATTTTCCTCCATCCCCACTACCACCCAGCAGCCTGGCCACCACCCACTTACCCTTAAAAACTCATGTCAGACATCATCTTCCCTGCGAAGCCTTCCCAAACTCCCAGTGAGCCGCTCCCGGCGGAGGGCCCCCCTCGGGTTCCCCCTCTGGTCTGCACTGTGCAGCGGCCTGTCCTCCCAGCACGCTTCCCAGCCCAGATTGTCGTTAGCCTCCTGGTCCTTCGTGAAATTCGATTCATCTGTAGGGTCTGGTGGGAGAGAGGCCGGGTGGGTTGATTCTGAGTCCCAATGCAGCCCCTCTTTTTTTTTTTTGTCCTTTTGTCACCCTCGCACCCATCCCAGGCTGGCAAGAGAGAGCGAAGACCGTGAGAGGAGAGCCCAGACCAAGAGCGGGAGGGGGGCACACGCCCGGGCAGTGGGAACCCCACGTGGGGGCCTCCACTCTGTCTGTGGAAGGCCTCTGGGAAGACGCTCTGGGCAGAGAAGACCGAGGGCCTCAGACAAGGCCTGTGTGTGATGGCCTGGGCGTCAGGGCCGTGGAGGGGAGGAAAGGGGGCACCAGGGAAGTGTGGATCCCACCCCGCTGCACCTTGTACTTCCCAGCCCCAGCACACAGTCCACACACCACTGCTTCGGCCCCGTGGAAGGGCCTCCGGCTGGCCATCTCCACTCCCAGCTCTCCAGGGCTTTGGCTGGCAGGGCAGCCCTGTTGTAGCCGGTGTCCTTCCCAGCAGTGACACTGTCAGAGTGCTGGGTCCCCCTGGGAAGCCCTGCTTTCCTGACTCTTCATCTGTCTGTGCCCAGCGATGAGCCGCCCCCACTCAGAGGACTGGCCCTGGTGCTGAAGGGAGGGGCCAGCCCAGCCACTCGTGGTGGGCACCTGGTGTCTGGCCTTGGAGCCACACACCTTGTGAACAGATGGAGCCCCAACTTCAGACTGAGCCCTGCTAGTCTGAAGGTGCCCACAGGGGACCCCATTGAAGTCTATGTGCCAGGGAGAAAACCTATCTGTCCTTAAAACATCTTTTTTACTGTCTGGTTGTACAGAGTGGCTGCTTGGGATGGACCATGTCCACAAGGTTGTTTGCAAGAATGGATGCAGGATGCTTCCTGGAGGCGGTGGAGCCTGAGGGACGGGCTAATGCACTGGGTGCAGGAAGCCAAAGGTAGTGCCAGGTCTCCAAACGCAAACCACTGGCTGGATGTGAGGTCATCCACTGAACTGAGGGCAAGAAGGGAGGTGGGGGAGGGGGCAGGGGAGGCAGGCAGGCAGGAAGGAGCGGTGGGGGGAGGGCGAAAGTTCTGATCCAGCCATGCTGCAAGTGCGATGCCCCCGAGGGACATCCAAGTGGAGACAGGTGCGGGGCACACACTGGGTGTCGGAACTCAGAAGGGCAGTCTGGCGGGAGAGGAGAATTTGGCAGCCACAGGCATGCAGATGAGAGAGGTCGCTGATGGAAATGAAAAATGTTGCTGATGTCAAGGGTTCAGAAAGCAATGTGGAAATTGAGGCCACCTGCAGAGCGCGCCAGCGCAGGTCAAGGTAAGGAGCCTAAGGCCTGCAGAGGACTCTGGAATGTAAGCCCCGTGTCGGCAGGGACCTTGTCTGTTCCCCTGCTTTGGCCCTACTGGGGAGCCTTCTGGACCCCAAGGTGCAGCTGACAGTGGCATCAAGCATGTTTTGTTGTACTACATATTTTTGTAAAGATTTTATTTATTTATTTTTAGAGAAAGGAGGAGGGCAGGAGAGAAGCATCAATTGGTTGCCTCTTATACCCCCCCACAACCCACGCATGTGCCCTGACAAGGAATCGAACCAGTGACCTTTTGGTTCCCAGGCCAACACTCAATCCACTGAGCCACACCAGCCAGGGCTCTATATATTTCTTTTAAAGGGAAAAAATACATGTGAAAAACAATAAAAAATATGCCCCCGAACTCCCACAGCATTGAAGTGTGGGGAACATTGACTAAGGGTCTAAAGCTTTAGTTTACAGAAAGTAGGAGCCATTATCCATTTCCAAGACCTGCAGTGGGTGCCTGAAATTGCAGATAGTACCAAAGCCCATACATACTGTGTTTTTTCCTGTCCATGCATACGTATAATAAAGTTTAATTTATAAACCAGGCACAGTAATAGATTAACAATAGCTAATACTGAAATAGAACAATTATAACAATATGCTGAAATAAAAGTCATATGAATGTGCTCTCTCTCTCTCAAAATATCTCTTGAATTGTTTATTTCTGGAATTTTCCATTTAATATTTTTGGACCACAGTTGGCCAAGGGTAACTGAAACTTCAGAAATCAAAACCGTGTATACCGGGGGGTACCTCTGTAATTGCAAAGGACTACTGCAAGAGAGATTTTTCATTGTAACTGATAAAGTAATCTTTAAAATTATCATTGAAATGAAAACTAAAAATGTAAATTCTCAAGGAATTTGATCTCTGCAAATACATCCTCAGACTCCCGTTTTGAAAGGCATCGCCGGAAATACCCCCACACAGCAAGCCCCCCAGTGTCTGTGGTCGAGCACCGCACAAGCTGTTTTCAAATTGTGTTGGCAGAGTGAATGAGTGAAGAAAGGGAGGGTTTGAGGTCGGAGGTGGTGGAGACAAAGGCAAAGTATCCGCTCAGGTTCGGATGGAAAGCCTTCAGAAAGTGCCTCTCACTGCAGGTTGTGGAGTGGGTGGGGAGCGGGAGCGGCAGGACGAGAGGGAGGGGGCGAGTGTGAGGAAGGATTGACTGTCCCCGGTCTCTGGGTCTCTGCGCTGCGCCTTTCTCACACCAACAGCCCAGGGTGGGCTCAGTGGGGACCTAGAGGGTGGAAGGGGCCTGGGCAGAGGTGGGGTTGGGGGCTCAGTCTGAGATCTCAGCTCTGGAGGAAGCTGAGGGTCTGCTCTTGCTCACGCCTCTCGTTCCACAGATGAGAGAACAGAGGCTGCGAAGGCAAGCTCAGTCTCCTGCTCCCAAATGCAGGGTGCGTGCTGTGCGCCTCTGAGAAGGTGATATCCTCATTTTAAAGCTGCGGAAACTAAGGCCCAGAGAGCTTAAGTGACTTGTCCAGATCAGGTGGCTGGGGCACGTGGCCTGCCAAGCAGGCAGCCCCTCCTGAGCCCTTCCTGCAGCTGGAGGGGAGTTTCCTTCCCTGAGGGCACAGCCCTCCGAAGTGGCACAGCTGGGAAGGGAGTCCAGGGAACCCCAGAGCCTTTTCCGCCCACTGTCGAGGCTGCTTCTCCCTTGCTGGGGGTCCCTGCTAGGGTTCCCTGTTTCCTGGCTTCCTCTCTGGGGGCAGCCCTGGGATTAGGGTGGAACAGGAGGACTGGAGCTGCCCGAACCCTCAGTGGGTTCTGATCTCCCAGGACCAACAGGACTGGAGGCCAGGGGCTCAGCCTCCCCAACCTGCCCCTGTGGTCACACAGCAGCTACGGCCAGGGGCTGGAGGGAGGGGAAAGAAAACCCCAACACCCCACTTTCCACCCCAGGCCCCAACTTCTCTGTATTTGTTTATTTACCTTGGAAAAGGCCCCATGGCCTAGGCAGGAAACGGGCCAATTCCAGGAGGCTGGGCCGGGCTGGGGAACAAGGAGCCACATTGTGCTCCCCGCCGGCCGCTCCCCAGCCTGGGCCTGCTGCAGCGCCCGAAGAGGGGGATCTGCGTGGGGGCCCAGGCAGGAAGGAGGCGTGGGGCTGAGGGGCAGCCAGCGCTCCCAGCCAGCCTGCCTATGAAAGGGCTTCTGTGCGGGGGCAGTGGGAGTGGATGAGGCAGGGACGAGGCAGGGCATGGCCCCTCATCGCCCAGCCTAGAGCCCACCTGGCACCAACCTGCCAGCCTAGGCTGGAGGGAAGAGAGCCGGGAGCCACCGGCCCTGGCACCCCCAGCTTGTCGTGGGCAGATGCCACCCGTCAGTGGTGGAACATCATGCTCTCAGCCTCCCCTCCTGGGTTCCAACTGCTGCCAGGCAGCTCACCTGACCTCCAGCCTCCTCACCCAGGGAGGGATGGAGGCTGGCAAGTCCTGCGGTCAGAACCCTGCCCTGGCTGGTGTGGGCTGTGACGTGTGACGTCATCACAGTGGTACCTGGGGAGGGCTGGCCGCTCTCCGACCCTGGGCCTTCCTCTCCAGCACGCTGGTGTCCACACAGGCTGCTTTTTCACTCGTTGGTTCACTCGCTCCTGTGGCTCCCTGTCTGTAGGACGCACACTCCCTTCCCCTCTATTCCTGCCACTCGGACTGAAGGCAACAGCCTCCTCCAAACCCCCCTCCCCAGTTCCCAGGGTGTTTGTTATTGGAGAAACGAAGATCTGGTTTTGTCGCTCCTGTCTCTAGAGGTCTCAGGGACTTCCTACTACTCTCCAAGTTAAGACACTCACAGACCCTGTGAGCTCAGCCCCATCCGCCCCTCGGGCCCTGGAACACCAGTGACTGGGTGTAGGGGGCACAAGGTGGGGGTCAGAGGTGAGGTGGATTTCTCCCACACAGCACTCAGGGGCCTTTGGGATGGACGTGTCCTTCCAGTTGGAAGAGAGTCCAAAGGACTCTGGGACAAGACGTGTGCACAACCGTCACCAGTCTGGAGCCTCTGCGTCCCTCCAGGACAGCCCCTCCAGCTGAATGTCTACCTCCCACGCCCCTCAGGGCATCGCTGTCTGCCCCCACCCCTGCCGTCCTCACAGCTGGACATCACACTGTGTACGTCGGTGGCTCAGCTGGTGCTCCTCTCCCGACCACATCATCAGCTCCACCAGCAGGCACCAGGTCCGCCTCCCTCACCATGTAGTAGGTGCTCAGTGCGTGTGTGTGGGATGAAGGAAGTAGGAAAGGAAGGGAGGGAGAAAGGAAAGAAAAGACTGGCATAAAGGGAGAGACAATTTGCCGCCAGATGGGTAGGCTCACTATCTATCGTAAAGACATTGGTTCTCCCCAAATTAATCTGTAACTTCAATAAAGTAATCCCTAAATCCAATAGGATTATTTATAAAACTAGATCTCAACCATTCATCTAGAAGAGAAAACGAGGAAGAAGGAACAAAACAATGATCAAAATAAAGAACAAAGACGGGGAGCCCGCCCTTCCAGGTACGAAGGCAAACCGCACGTTCTCAACAGTAAAACGAGGGGCACAGCACCTGACTGTCCTCACGGCGAGGCTTGCCCGCGTCAGGCGCTGTCAGGAACAGCTTCTCCTGTCCTGGCCCACTTGCTCCTGTGAATCCCACTCTGTGGCTACTGCCATTTCCAGACAAGGAGACCGAAGCCCACGGGGGTGAAGCAACTGGCTCACGGCGCGCCTGGCAGGCGCAGGCCCTGTCCTGAGCACTTTGCATCTAGCATCTCTCTCACTGCAGCCTCACAACACCCCCTGCAGCGGGCACTAGTGCCGATTCGGTCCAGCCACAATGCATTCATACTGCAGGAAGTGCTATGGCACAGCTGTAAAGAGGAAGGCAGACTGAGCTTTAAATGGGTCCAAGACTCATCCGGTGAAAACAAGTTACGGAATGATACTTACAGCATTGAAGAGAAACAAGAAAACTCGTATCCTGGGCTCGTGTGTATATAGGGGTGTAAATGCATGAAATGCCTGAAAGGAAACCAGAGGAGACCCACCGTGTTCCTGTGCCGAGAGGAGAGGGACGGGGACTTTGCTCTTTACTTCACATACTTCATGTACCTTTTCCATCTTAAAGGTAAAATGTGACCCATAGAAAAGTGCCCAAAACATAAGTGCTCACATTAAAACAGTCAAGAAGGAGACATACAGCCAGTCCCCAGAAGCCACCTGCCCGCCCTTCCCTAAACTAACCAGTCCCCACCCGCCTGCCCCACCTGCCACCTCCTGCCTAACACTTTTTCCTACCTAATAATTTTGATGTTCATGTCTTTGCATTTTTTAACGTTTATCATAAATATCAATCTGGGGGGGTTGCCTGTTTTCAGACTTTACATAAACAAACAGGCCTGGCTTTTTTTACTCAACCTTATGATTTAAAGACCCACCACAGTGATGCGCATAACTGCCGTGCATGCATTTTCATGGCTCTATAGGTCTTCACTCAATGGACTTACGTTTTCTTTATGAGGCAACGAGAACAGAATGGTGTGAAAAAGGTCATGGTGCCGGCAGATTTGCTCTCTGGCGAGAGCCCACTTCCCAGTTTATGGACCGTGGTCTTCTCCCCCTGTCTTGTCATGGGGGAGGGGCTCAGAAGCTCTCTGGAACTTTGTTCTTTTAAAACAAGGACACCGATCCCATTTATGAAGATCAGCGAAGGTCATGATCCCCTCCTGACCAAATCGCTTCCTAACACCACCGCACTGAGGGTTAGGTTTCAACCTAGGAATCTGGGGCAGGAGCACACGCGCACTCGGTCCATAAGGAAGCGCCGCACCGGAAACCACTCAAACATCCGTCGGCGGGACCATGAGAACACGAAGTGTCCGTGCCCACACACGGGAGCGGGGCTCAGCAATGAGGAGGAACAGCACACAGATGAGTGCCAGCAGCACAGAGGAGTTCGTGACACGCCGAGCCAAACGGGCCGGGCCAGGCGCAGAGGAGCACACCCTGCAGGGTTCCGTTTGCACGACACTAAGAACGGGTGCGGCGGAGCTCAGGCGGGGGCCGAGAGGACGGTGCAGCCTCTGGCTGGAAGGGGACCCAGACAAGCCTTCCGGGTGATGGGCGAGCTCTGGGTCTTGGTTGGGGTGGTGATTACACTGTTAATAATGTATCAAGTGAACACTCAAGACTTGTGTATTTTAATGCAAGTCACATCTCAAATTTTTAAAAAACTATATTCATGTATTACTTTGATTACAAAATTATTCTAAATCAATAAACGCACCCCCATTTTATTCACTTGTCAGGAAGCGTGTGTGCTCGGGCCTCTAAAGGCCTGGAGGGACACAGTGCCGACTGCTGAGAGGGGCCCCTTCCCGAGGGGGAGGTGGCTGCCTGGAGTGTGGATTTTCACTTTTATTATTGAACCTCATGTATAGTCTAAAGTTGGCCCGGCACATAGTGCTTATTCTTTTAAAGTATATGTGATTATAAATTATATATATATTATTTTCTTTCTCTTTAAAAAGAGTAACTCAAACTATGGTGAAGACAGACAGCAGAGGGACTGTCCTGAGCAAAGGTGTGGCCCAAGCTCAGGGGTTGTGGGTGTTTGGGGCCAGTGCGGGGCATGAGTGTTGGGGTCCTGGGCTCTAGAAGTGGGAGGGGGGCTCCAGTCAGGAAGGCTGGACACTGAGCCCAGGGCAAGGGGTCTTGAAGGCCATACTGGACCTTTTTGGGTCTGACCCTATGGAAGCTGTATGCCAGTGAGGGCTTTGGAGCAGAGTAGGCGTGACGTGTCCGGAAGATCTGCCTCCTTTAGAAGGAAACCACTTGAGGTCAGAAGACAGGGGAGAGGGCTCAGCCAGCCAACCTGGAGGCCAGCCCATCCGGACAGCAGGGAGCATGGAATCACACAGAGCTCCCATCTGCAGAGGGTGTGAGAAGGCCCGCTGAGCTCTCCTGGGCCAGACCCCCCCCCAGGGCCCACAGGAGGCAGCCTTCTGTGCCCAGGCATAAGAGGAGGATGGGATTCCAGGAAGAAGAGAAGGAGAGACCCTCCGGTCAGTGTGGACGTTTCCCCCGGGGGAGTACGGATGTCCCAGAGGAGGAGGGGAAGCTGGGCCGACCGGCACCCAGGCCCGACTTACCCTTCAGGCTCGGCGGCTACCGTGCCGGGGCCCACAACACTGTCAGGGACCCACCAAAATGCCTTCTTTTAAAAACAGAAGAAAAAAAATAAACTTTTAGGTCAAAAAGTGTTTTTATATAAAATATTAATATATTCATAAAATATAATGTACTCATAAAATATAGTTCATATAGTCAGCCATAAAATACAATTTTTAATATGTTGTTTTAATGAAGGGAGGGGCCAGGAAAGCAAAAGTGCCTGAAGACCAAAAAGTCAAAATGCAGCCCTGATGACAACGGGGGCTTCGAATGACAACATGAGACAACAGTTTGCCCAGTCCTGGAGAGGGGGGAGAATGCGTGTGTGAGAGGAGGGGGTGCGGGAGCAGGGGTCAGGTGTGAAGGGCCCAGGCTGTGCAGAGGCAGCACCTGCGGATCATCCACCTCCCCCAGAGCACTGCCGCCGCCAGAGTATCCTTTACTGCTGAGAGAACCGCAGCCCAGAGACGCTCGACAGATTATGTAGGATGACAGCTGCAGAGCACGACTGGAGTCCAGGCATCTGAATCCTAAAACGGTGTGCTGAGCCGTCCAGTGACATCGCCTCCCAGGGCCTGAACTCCTCAAAGAAAGACGTGAGGTTTTCCTTGTGCGCGTGGGTACCTGCTGAGATGGGAGTACAAGCAAAGGACATGACGCATCGTGTGTGGGAGATGCTTCTGTCCTTCACAGGGAATAATTCCCCCGTCCCTACCACACCCCTAGGAGAGGTCAGGAACAGGCAAGGACCAGGGTAAGCCGAGATGGATGCACATGCTCGCTGCCTGTGGGAGCTCCTGGTGCAGCTCTCTGTGGGAAAGAGGCAAACGAGGTTTCAGATGGGCTGACCAGGCCGTGGAGGCAAATGGGCCTGTCTGGTGCGACAGCCTAGAGCAGAGAAGTAAGGCAGGGAGGGTACAAGCCCAGCGTACAGGCCTGGGGTCCAGCTCTATCCCTCAGTCTCAGTTTCTTCATGTAAAATGGGGTCAATGAAGTCGTGGGTGTGCAAGGGCCTCGCAGGACGCATGGATGCAGGACAGACTGTAATCCGAAAGGGTTGATGTCGGGGTGGGGGGGGAGACTTGGGGGAGCCTGTGCCATGCAGAGCTGGGAGCCTCTCCCTGGGTGCAGTGGGGCCTGGGGGCAACGTTCACACCTTTTCCACCATGTGTCCACCCCTGGCTGAAGGAGGCAGTGGTCTGGAGTGGCTTAAGGTCACAACCTCCACATCTGACAGGCTGTTGGGCTTCTGCCCTCACACCTTGAGAGGCCAGTGTGGTCAGATCCAGGCTCCTTGGTTGGCTACAGCAGCCAGGCTGGGGTGCGGGGGAGAATGGCTTGGAACACACCAGCCTGTCCACCTCGAGCCCCCTAGGTGGGGTCAGGGTGGAGTGGGAACCAGCTTGCCGGGAAGGCAGGTGACTTTCCCTGGGAGAGGCCACGGGGGGTGCCCACAGAGAGCCAGCAGCCTCAGAGTGGAGGAGGGTCACAGGTCCCGGAGCTGAGGCAGGCTTGCGAGGCCTCCCTCTTGGGGGGCAGGGTGAGGCCCCTCTCTGGGCTGGACAGGGTGGCGGGAGGGCGGCAGGGCCTCTTTCCTCCTTGCTCGGCAACTGAGGTTATTTTTTTCCCCTCGGCCGCTGCCGAATTTCCCTTCGAGTTGGATAAATAAGCAGCAGGTTCCAAGGTCAACGAAACAGGAGCTGGAACTGCCGCACAAAAGCGGCTTTCAGCAGGAGCAGGCGCCTCTGGGCGTCCTGGCCACAGGGTGGCCGCAGCGGCCCTGGCAGGCCTGGAGCTGGACACAGATGGGGGCTCCCTGGAGGTGGGGTGCCCCTTGCCCGCACATACGCAGGCACCGTGTCCCTTCCCAGCAGCTCCCCGCCAGCCGGAGTCACTGCAATGAAAGTGCCTGCTTCCTGCCGTTGTTAGTTGTTAGCTCTGCCATCCTGCCTGCTCTCCCCTCTCTGCCCTTAAAGTGCCTCCTGCCTCTCTAGGACGCAAGCGCTGGTCACCTCTTCTGGTCCCAGCCGACCTCCAGCAGAGCCCATGTCTTCCGCCCCTGCCACTGTGCACAGGCCATCTAAAACACTCCCTCCCTTAAAGCCTTCCCAGGGCTCCCCATCCCCAAGGGTAAACCCTGGCTTTCCAGCCTCACTGTGGGCCCTGGCAGGCTGCTTCCATTTTCTCTCCATGCTCTCACAAGGCTGTTCCCTGTGTCTAGAACACTCGTCCCTCTCATCCATCTGGCTCCCACTCGGGTTTGAGACTCTGCTTCTGTATCACCTTCTGTGAAAGCTGCCCCTAGGTTCCCTCTCTAATCATGGACATCAGCTGACCCCAGAGTTGTCCCTATTCTATCTATGACTCCAGCTGACCCTGAACAACCAGAGGGCAGGTTCCCTGTCTTGCTCATCTTGTGTCCCCAGCACCCAGCCCCCTCTGTGCCGTGTCCTGTGCAAAGTGCAAAGGAGGCAGTGCCTCATACCAAGCGGGTGCTCACTTCATGTTTGCTACCCAAATTCCTGTCACCTCACATGCATGTCCCATTTACGTACACTGAATGCAAACTGATCTACAGTGACAGCAGTTCAGTGGTCGCCTGGGAAGGGGAAGAAAGGTACAAGAAAGCTTTGGGGGGTAAAGAATTTATTATTGTTATTTTACTTTATTTTTTTTAGTCCTGGTGCTATGGCTTGTACTTAGGAACGTTGCTTCAACTCTCTTTAAGCCTTTGTCTTCATCTAAAAATTAGAGTAAATAATAATCACCCTATAGGGTGTTTTGAGGATTAAATGAGATGTAAATTAATACTTAAAAAGTGGTAGTTATTATTAAGCTCATTTCACACCATACTGACCAGTTATCATATATACACCAGTTATTAACTTTTTAATGTGCTACTTCCCTGTAAGATATTTGCATTTTAACTGAAAGATAGTCATTATCTGGATTGGTTGTGGTGATGATTTCACAAGTGTATCCATATGTCAAAACTGACCAAATGTGCCCTGGCTGGTGTGGCTCAGTGGACAGAGAGGCAGCCTGTGAAGCAAAGGATTGCAGGTTGGATTCCCAGTCAGGGCACGAGCCTGGGTTGTGGCCCAGGTGCCCAGTAGGGGGCGCATGAGAGGCAACCACACACTGATGTTTCTCTCCCTCTCTTTCTCCCTCCCTTCCCCTCTCTCTAAAAATAAATAAATAAAATCTTCAAAAACAACTTATCAAATCGTATGCTTTAAATGCATGTACGTTTATTTTACATCAATAACGTACCTCAGGAATGCTATAAAAAATCCACATATCCATGGATTTTTGCTATAAAAACAAAAACGCAAGTACGTTTAGGGGTCGGCAAACATTTTCTGTAAAGGATCAAATAGTAAATATGTTCGGCTCTGTGGGCCATCTTGTCTCTGTCACAATTACTCAACTCTGCCATTGTAGCTCAGAAGCAACTATTGATTCTACACCAATGATCATGGCTGTGTTCCAATAAAACTTTATTTACAAAAACAGGCAGTGGGCCAGATTTGGCCTGTGGACCACAGATTGCAGATGCCAAATATATAGATACATATACCCAAGCATCTGCATGGCTAATCTAGATCATAACAGAAGCCACCTAATTGTCTATGCAAAGGGGATTAGCTAAATAATTTATAATAAATTCTCACTGTGAAAATCAGATTGCTTATTAAAAAGAATGGTTGGACCTTATGTATTGAGATGGAAAGACATTCACAATAGTTTTCAAATATATATATATATATATATATCTTATTATGGAAAATTTTAAATAGACAGAAGAGTTGAACAAAACTTACATTGAACACCTGAATGCCCACCACCTAGATTCTACCATTAATACTTATTTTTATCACATATTCATTAATCTATTTTTGACAGATTATTAGGTTAGAGAAATGAGGTGTGAAAGGTACTGGGTTAATTCCATTTTAGTAAAAGAAATAAAAGACGGCACAAGTGTTATGTGGCATCTAGAATAAGAACCAAAAGAGAAGCCTGAACTCTTCACACTGACCCCCCGAGGGCTGGGGTTGTAAGAGGGAGAAGAAACGATTATTTCACTCCTCTGTTCATTTAGGATGTTGAATTAGTTGTGAAAATTGTGAAAGCCCCAGGAAGGAATTTTTAAAACACTTCTTTAGTAAGAATGGAATAGTCTAGTCCAGCCCTTGACATCCCCATAGAGGGAAACTGAGTCAGAACTAGGGAGGTAGGCCCATTCCCTGAGGCCCACCTGAGAGCCTTACCAGGCCCTGGCGGGGAGGGGCGTGCGCACATGGAAATAACCAGGCTGCGGTGTGTCCTCGGGTGTGCACACACACTCAGCTCACCCCTGACCCCCCCACACACAGCACACAAGTGCCAGGGCCCGCCTCTGTCTGCCCAGGCTGCAGTGACAATTCCGCACCTTGTCCCTGCCCGGGAGCAGCTGTGGCACTGTACCTGCTGGGTCCTCTGTCACCAGCCACAGGGCCTCCTGAGAGGTGTCCAGGGCCCCTGGCAGAGCTGCAGGATGGCCTCCTTCTACTTCCTGTTTAATCACAGACACTGCTGTCCCTCAGAGTCCGATCAACATCTTGTTCCCAACCTCAGGCCCCACTTGCACTCAGCTTCTTCCGGAAGGATCTATGGCCTCCTCCTCGTTACAACATTCTTTCATTCAACAAACATTTACGAGAGCCTTTTTCAGGCCAGGTGACAAGCCACCTAGGTGCTCCGAGGCTTGTGGGGAGAGAGGCACAGGTGTGGTGGATGCAAGGCACAGAGGCGGGCACCGGGGCCATCAGGTGGGGGTTGTCCTGTAAATGGCAATATCGGACCAAGGTGGGGAAGGAAGGGACAGCATGTATCCAGTGGGGGTGAGTGATGGCTACCGTCAGGGAGGATATGGTAGGAAGGGCCTCAGGAATGGGGAGTCTGGGGAGACAGAAACGGTAGGAGGGGGACACAGGTCAGGAAGATGTCCCTTCCTGAGCAGGGAAACTTGGCTCACAGCCAAGAGCCCCCAGGAAGGGAGGCATCTCCCCCAGGAGGAGGAGTTGAGAGGGGCTTTATTCCCACCTTCCACCTCGTCCCCCTACCCCCACCCCGTTCTGGCCCCCTCTGCCCAGTAGAGCAGGAATGGGGCTAGGCATTGATGGTAATCTCCCTCCTCGAAGTCCCCTCCGGTCCTCCTCATAGTCTCCCTTTCAGTGAGTGCCTGGGTATTGTTCAGCCTTTGTAAAGGGGGGGATCAAGTGACAAAGCCGGATGGGTGGGCAGGCGGCCCAAGAGGCCTCTTCTCTCCCAGGCAGCATCTGCATGGGGGAGGGGCTGTTCCACACCCCCTCCCTACTTCTGGCTTCCCAGGAGCAGTGACACTGTTGCTATGGTGACTGGCCTGGCATCCCACAGCTCCTGGGGCGGCCTCCCCCTCATGGCTGCCAGAGGAAGGGCCCCTGACTCCTCCCCATTCTGGTGGGGAAAAGGGCAGTGAGGGGGCAAGGGGCATAAAAAGCCTGGCTCCCAGGCCAGGCCTAGCAATGGGAAGCAGTGCGAGACTCCCAATCTGGCTGCCAGCAGAGGGGACAGCTCCAGAGCTCCCACCTCCTGCCAACACTGGAATGTAGGGGCTCAGATGGCAGGGCCATGCTCCACTATCACCCGTGCACTGGCACCTCCTTGGGGCAAGTTACAGAGAAAATAAAACGCGCCCTCCGTTCTTTGAGCGGCTGCTAGCATGGAGCAGAAGGGGGGCTGATGACACGTGAGTGCACAGGGTGGACGGTGGGTGGACAAGGGCCCTGGGCCCCCAGGCAGAGCCTCCAGCTTTATCCAGGTGAGAGGCTGCCCAAGGAGATGATGCTGCAGTGCCAGCCAGAGCCGGAGAGAAGGGTCTTCTGAGCTGGGGAGACTGGAGGCATGACAGAGGGACGTGTTGTTTCCTGGAGGAGCTGGGATGGGCAGTGGGCTTGGCAGAGCAAGAGGCAGGTGGGGAGTTTACGCCTTGAAGGGTTTCTGCTGCCACGTCCAGGAGCAAGAGCTTCACCCTGTGTAACGGGAAGCTGCCACTGGCATTTTGGGGACCAGGTGATCAAAGCCAGGTCCTTTTTCCTACGCTACCTCCTTGGGAGGTTCAGTTTCTTGCAGCAGCACCTCCCATGGCTCAGGTGAGCCGAGTGTGTATTATGTGCCAGGCACAGTGCTGGCCAAATCTCCACAGACGACCGATCTCTCGTGTGCCTGTGGAGAGCAAGAGGCTGGGTACATGCCTGCAAAGAGCATCTTTCCTTTTCCCTTCCTTATTCCAGCACGGCTCTAAGAGGGGCTGAGCACTCACCGCAGCCCCTGCCCTGACTTCTTGAGCCCCCACCACGTGCCAGGCTCTAAGCAGGGTGGTGTTGGCCGAGCTGGGCCAGCTGGGCAGGGGCCCTTCCTCTGGTGGTGTCAGGCAACTTCGTGCAGTGGAAGAGCCTGAATGCCAACCCTGGCCCTTGTGAGCTCTGTCATCTAGGGCAAATGTCTTCAGTTTTCTGAGCCTCAATTTGTCATCTGTACAATGGGCACAGAATTCCTTGTAGAACTGTTTATGAGAGTTAAAAGGTCACTGTAGAATGCCTGACCCGTGCCTGCCTGGCCTGTGCCTGCCTGGCTCACCGCAGGTCCTCAGTCAGTCTCTTAGGCCCTGCAGTGCCGGTCACCCCCTCCGTCGTTCTGCCAGGATGACTGGACTTGCACTGAGCACACACGTTGAATGAGTCTGCATCTTCCAGGTACTCCTAGGGGGTGAGGACAGATGGGAGGTAGACAAGGGAGTGGGGACAGCAGTCTCAAAGCAAGTCCTGGACCAGAGCACGGCCCCTCGGGTGGCCTGCTGGGTGCGCTTGGGTTTCACCCACAGAGCTCTCCAGGAACCATGGAAGATATCAAGCTGAGGTGCTCTGGGAATCTAAAGAGCCCCCACAGCCCCAGTCCCTCAGAAACACCTTCCCAACCTGGGTGTGTACAGGTGGGCGGGGTGGGCAGTAAGGGGTCACAGCCTCCCACCTCGTTCACTTACTGTTAGCTGTCCCCGGCAGGCTGGGCCATAACCCGGGGGGCTCACGGTTACTGCAGGGTGCCCTGCCTTGGTGGTTCCATCTGTGCCATGGGAAGGACAGTCCTCCCTCTGCCCATGGATCAGGTGCGGCCCTCGGAAGCAGCAGGAGGAATAATCTGGTATCACCCTGACAGTGGTGGGGTGAGAAGAACATGTCCCTGGGGTGTTGCTGTATACGGCCCTTGGCTCTGCAGGCACAGGAAGGAGAACGGGTCTCTCTGGGGCCTGCAGGCCGGTGGGGCAGACAGCACCGAAGAGCTGCTGGCTCCCTGGACAGAGAACTCAGAGCAAGCCCTGCACCGCGGGAGCTCAGAGGGCAGCGGGGAGGCGGGAGGGGAGACTGGGGTGTTAAATAGAGTCCTGTGGGAAGCAGTTTCTAAACGGAGGGGTTACCCTAGAGAGCAGGGTCTCCTGGATGATGGGTTAAGGACAGCTCTGGGAGGGGAGCTCAGGGGCACTGGGAATGTAGCGAGATTGGAACCAGACAATCGCAAATGTAGCACTTAACAGCTCTATGCCCTTGGACAGGTCACTCCTCTCTGAGCTTTTGTTTCCCCATCTGGGAAAGGGAGAGCCCAGAAGAGACTATGAGATCAAGTGTGCATTTGACCCACAAGCAGCACATGCGCAAAAAATGTGTTGTTAATTTTTACAGGATTACTGGCGGATTCACAGAAAAGAAAACTGCGGCTTCTCTCTCTAGAGAGAACTCAGTCACATATAACTATGAAAAGGCAGAGGCAGCACTTGAAGTGTCACTGAGTGCAAGGCCGTGGTTTCCCACGCTTGGAAGCATTAGAAAGGGTCTCCCCACGCAGGACAAGAAGAGAGAACTCAGTATGGAGAAGGGGGAATCTCCCGGCTGACTGTGCTGTCGCGAAGAAAAATTGGGCAGCAAGGGAAGGGGAATAACCGAGTGTGAGCGAGTAGACGATGTGGTACTTACAACGCGCCCCACAGGACCGCACCCCCGGGGTGCCCCGGGGTGGCTGCGGGATGCGGCGCCTTTAACGCCTGGGCGGGGGCGGGCCCGCCACTCGGAGGACCCGCCCCTGGGCTTGTCCACCCGGTGCCCCACCCCGAGGCTTGTAGCGGCGGCCTCCCGAGGCGGCGCCGGCTCTAGCTCCGCGGCCGCTGGAGTGGCAGCGGCAGTGGCGGCACGGCGCCTCTTCTGTCTCGGGAGGTTTTCCTGCGCGCTGCTCAGAGCGACCAGCTGCGCCCAGACACACGCGGGCGGCTCGGCGATGGCCCGCGCCCCGCGACGTGGCGGGCCAGCACGGGGGCGCCGGACGGCGCGGCCCGAGTGAGCCGGGGCCGACCTCCCGCCTTCGGCCGGGGCAGCCCGGGATGGCCGTGCCGCCGCTCCGCCGGGCGCTGCTGCTGTGGCAGCTGCTGGCGGCGGGCGGCTTGGCGCTGGAGATCGGCCGCTTCGACCCGGAGCGCGGGCGCGGGCCACCACCGTGCCAGGCGGTGGAGATCCCCATGTGCCGCGGCATCGGCTACAACCTGACCCGTATGCCCAACCTGCTGGGCCACACGTCGCAAGGCGAGGCAGCCGCCGAGCTGACCGAGTTTGCGCCGCTCGTGCAGTACGGGTGCCACAGCCACCTGCGCTTCTTCCTGTGCTCACTCTACGCGCCCATGTGCACCGACCAGGTCTCGACGCCCATACCCGCTTGCCGGCCCATGTGCGAGCAGGCGCGACTGCGCTGCGCGCCCATCATGGAGCAGTTCAACTTTGGCTGGCCGGACTCGCTGGACTGTGCCAGGCTGCCCACGCGCAACGACCCCCACGCGCTTTGCATGGAGGCACCCGAGAACGCCACGGCCGGCCCCGCCGAACCCCACAAGGGCCTGGGCATGCTGCCTGTGGCGCCGCGGCCCGCGCGGCCCCCCGGAGACGCAGCCCCGGGCCTGGGCGGCGGCGGCACCTGCGAGAACCCGGAGAAGTTCCAGTACGTGGAGAAGAGCCGCTCCTGCGCGCCGCGCTGCGGGCCGGGTGTCGAGGTGTTCTGGTCGCGGCGTGACAAAGACTTCGCGCTCGTCTGGATGGCCGTGTGGTCAGCGCTGTGTTTCTTCTCCACGGCCTTCACCGTACTCACCTTCCTGCTGGAGCCTCACCGTTTCCAGTACCCGGAGCGACCTATCATTTTCCTCTCCATGTGCTACAACGTCTACTCGCTGGCCTTCCTCATTCGTGCGGTTGCCGGGGCCCAGAGCGTAGCCTGTGACCAGGAGGCGGGAGCGCTCTACGTGATCCAGGAGGGCTTAGAGAACACGGGCTGCACCCTCGTCTTTTTGCTGCTGTACTACTTCGGCATGGCCAGCTCCCTGTGGTGGGTTGTGCTGACACTCACCTGGTTCCTGGCAGCCGGCAAGAAATGGGGCCATGAGGCCATTGAGGCCCATGGCAGCTACTTCCACATGGCAGCCTGGGGCCTGCCAGCCCTCAAGACCATCATTATCCTGACTCTGCGCAAGGTGGCGGGGGATGAGCTGACCGGGCTCTGCTACGTGGCCAGCATGGACGCAGCTGCACTCACAGGCTTCGTGCTGGTGCCCCTCTCCTGCTACTTGGTGCTTGGCACCAGCTTCCTCCTGACTGGCTTCGTGGCCCTCTTCCACATCCGCAAGATCATGAAGACAGGTGGAACCAACACAGAGAAGCTGGAGAAGCTCATGGTGAAGATCGGGGTCTTCTCCATCCTCTATACAGTGCCAGCTACATGCGTCATTGTGTGCTACGTCTATGAACGCCTCAACATGGACTTCTGGCGCCTTCGGGCTACGGAGCAGCCATGTTCCCCAGCCAGCATGCCCGGCGGCCGGAGGGACTGCTCGCTGCAAGGGGGCTCAGTGCCCACTGTGGCTGTCTTTATGCTCAAAATCTTCATGTCGCTGGTGGTGGGCATTACCAGCGGTGTCTGGGTATGGAGCTCCAAGACTTTCCAGACCTGGCAGAGCCTATGCCACCGCAAGATGGCAGCTGGCCGGGCCCGCTCAAAGGCCTGCCGGGCCCCGGGGGGCTATGGCCGTGGCACTCACTGCCACTATAAGGCCCCCACCGTGGTCTTGCACATGACTAAGACGGACCCCTCTTTGGAGAACCCCACACACCTCTAGGTACACAGGCCTGCGCAGGGCGGCTGTTGCCCCCTCCTACACACACCCTCCGGAGGAGACAGCTGACTAGCAGCTGCCCAGCTGTCAAGGTCAGGCAAGTGAGTGCAAGGGGGCCAAGGACCAGGGAGGGGAGACTCTCCTTCAGCCCTCACATGTGAGGTCCTGGTGAGGCTCACTCCCGTATGGCCTAGTGCAGGGGGTGGGCCTGGCTGAGTCTCCACGGCCTCCTGGGGGAGCATGAGGAGAGGGGGCAGAAAGGGGGCATGGTCCAGGCGGGAGTTTATTTAATGATGTAATTTATTGTTGAGTTTCTCTGGAAGCTGTGACTGGAATAAACCCCCTTGTGGAACCCTGAGTCCTCTCTGGCCTGGGAAGGGGGAAGGTAGGAGGATGGGTGCTCTGCAGGAGTCTCCCTGGTGAGCAGAGCTGGGGTGGGTGCTGGGCTCATCCCCCTGCCCCTGTGCTCTGGCTCCCCACCAATCAGGAGAACTTGCTCCACGGAACAGCTGTGTTTTGCTAGAGTCCCAGATTCTGTGTGTGTGTGTGTTTCCCTTTTGCCTGTCTTTGCTCCTTTTGGCAACCTGCTTACCTGCCTCTGAGGCCTGGGCTCCTGCTTCCTAAAGAGACTGGGATGCCTGCCGGGATGCTCAGGGGACCCCCTGGGATGCCACTCCACCTCTGGCCCTGGAGTCTAGCCTGTTCGGGGCTGTGGGTAAGTCTTTCTTTTCTCAGACTCTGCTTTCCTCGTTTGTGTAGAAAATGAGGGCATCAGCCTCTTAAAGGTTCTCTCAGAGGTTCAGGACCTGCTCCTACTGCCTCTTGTAGCCCAGCCTGCTGTCTCCTCCCTGGGGCCTGAGGCTAGACACTGACCATCCTCATTGCCTTCAAAGATTGTCAGTGCACCCACGTCACCCACTGGGGCCCCAGTCAGTGCATCCCACCCCACCCATCTCTCTCAATGGAGTAGAGATGTGCCTGGACTGGTATCTGGGCATCTTGGTAGCAGACATAGGCTTAGAGATGGGATCCCCTGAGTACAGTGGGTATGGGGTCCCCAGCTCCTAAGAGGCTGTGGAAAGATTTGAGGTGGTGGGAGCAGCAATGAGAAATGTGACAGGGGAGTATGTATGGATCCCTGGGGCATCTTGCAGATTCCTGTGCTGAAGGATAGGAAAAGGTCCGTGTGTTTCTGTGTGCCAGGTCCCAGAGACCCCCATCAGCTTGGGGTCAGAATCCAGGGCCCTATCTTGGCCTCAGCTTTAGCCACTGTGACTCCAGCAAGGTGAAGGTCTTGATACTGTCCCTGAGTGTGTAAGACAAACCGTAGTCACTGCCAGGGGACCCCAAGGATCCAGCCCCGTGGCCAGCCTCACCTTAGAGCCAAGTGGAGGCCCGAGGTCAACTGCTTCATTTTACTGCTAGGGCTCGGCCCCCAAACCCAGGGCCTCAGGCCAGAGCTCTCACCCTGCTCCAACCACACATCTCAAAGGACAAGAAACAAAACAAAAACAGTCGTGTCAATGTCTCAGAGACAGCTAGCTCCATCAGTTGAGAGGGGTTTGGGGCTGTTCCTCATCACAAGACACAGTACTGGCTGCTGGGGGAATTTTGCAATTCTTATGCCTTTGCTTCTACATGTCCTACATGTGGCCTCCTCCCTGTCCAACCTCTCCCTTCTCACGGAGTACACAGCAGGTCCCTGTGCCTTCTTTGACCAGTGCAGCCAAGTGACCGTAACACCTTGTAACTCTATGAGGTAGGTGTCCTTGAGTGAGACAAGATGAGCTTATTAAAGGTGACAGGGGCCCCAAGTTCAGAGTGGAGTGGCCGTGGCTGCACCCAGCTGGGCTGATAGGCCAGGTTTGCAGGGAGTAGAGCTGAAGTGCTAGGGGCCTGTATAGGGCAGGGCCAGCTAGAGCAAAAGGAGAGGATTCAGGAGGTGAGAAGAGAAAGGCAAGTGTGCACTGGGGGAGGGTTAGCATTATTGTGGCACCGGTTCACCCTATTCCTTGCCCATCGTTGGACGAGGGAGGGGTGGTCCTCGGCTATGTCCCACTCAGCAGAAACCAGATTGGCTTCCAGAACTGGGAGGGGGTAGGGGTTGTGGGGGAAGTGCGATGGGGCTTGGTCTGCTTTAAGGCTGAGATGGTTCACTTGGGAGGGACCTTGCCAGCCAAGCTTCTCAGCACTGGAAGCCACTATGGAAATGTCCCAGACCCTAGAGGAAAAGGAAGAAGGAAACATTCATTGAAGACCTTTTACCAAAGTCCTCAATTTGGTCCTCCTCTCCCCACTTCACAGACAGTGGCAAGTGGAGGACGTGGCGGGTTCCAGGGCAGAGTGCCAGGTTGTCTGCAGCCTCCAGAGTTTTGTGACTTCCGCCACCACCGCCACCTCCTGGGGGCAACTGCAGACATTGTAACCTGGGGTGGTTTTGTCCAGAGAAGCCCCTCCCAAAGCAGAATCTCCCCCCACCCCTAGGAAAGTAATTCCAGAGCTCCCCCAAATGCCTCAGAAACCAACACCTGCTAGCCTGTGCATTATGTGCCTCCGGCCCCTACCCTCAGTGGTCCTGGTGGCTCAGCAGGTGGGTCTTAGAGGGGCACAGCTCATCGGTATGCACACGTCCACAGTCAGGACTCAGACGTGGGAGGGCCTGAGTTAAGGGAACTTCTCAGTCGGTATTAGTTCCCCGGAAACAACTCAAAGTTCACAGGAGTCTTGACTGAGGTCAGATTGAGGTGAGGCCCCAGGCGTGTCAGTAGCTGCTATCAGTCCCACCCTGAAAGAGAGAGCGCCAGGATTCTGGGGCAATCCTGGGTGTAGAAAGGCCTGAAGGCCCTGGGCAGGGGTAGTAATGGAAGCAGTAACAAGAGCAACCTTCTCTTTTTAACCTTGAGTTTTCTCACGCCTGCTAAGGAGACCCTGGTTCCCTGGCAAGTTGTAGACAACTCACTGCCCACGTGGCGGCTTTGGAATCCAGACACCACCTCACTGGCACCCTGCAGTGCCTCATCTCCTGAGGAAAAACAGCAGGATGAGGGAGAGGTCTTCCCTGGTTCTCAGAAGTAATGATGCAGATCCGTCTTCAAAAGTTCTCATCTCCGTTTGTAGTAGTCAACCAAAATCAGGTGGCTCCCCCCACGGCCACACCACTGGAGGAGTAGGGAGGAACGGGGCTGAGGAGTTGGACAGGAGCAGAACACAGACCCTGGGTGAAGTCACATGGCCCCACAGGCACTGTCCTAGAGTGGCCTAAGGAACCTACCCAAGGAACAGGACTGCAAACAAGTGAGCTGGGAGTCCAACTGCGTGCAGAAAATGCTGAGGTAGCACCCTCCTTTATCTAGAACCTTAGGGCCGATCAAATCCAATTTGACCTTGGGGCAAACTGCTTCCTCCCCTTCGAGACTGAAAATCCCCAAGTGCTCAGTGCAGGCCTGGCTCCGAGCCCACGTTCAGCAAGGCCACACGGCGCGTCAGCGGCAGAAGCCGCACCCTGAGTTTATGTGCCTCCTCAAACTTCTCCCCACTTCACCATATGCTGCCCCTGGTTCCGCTGGTCAGACACTGGCAGTTTCCCTTCTCAGTGAACAGGGTGTCGCGCCGTGGCTCTACAAAATCTTTGAAGTCCACAGACAAGCTGCCACCCAGCAGTTTCCTACTCGAAATCAACCACTCAAGACTTTGTAAAAGCCTCAGCATAAAAAATAAATGAAGGTCTAAAGAAAACAAGATTGGCTATGTGGTAGAATTGTTAAAACTATATACATGACAATTTACTATACTTTCACTCTTTTTGTGTAGTTTGAAATTTTCCATGAAAGTGTTTTACAGTGTCAGGAGTTTCCCCAAAATTAACTGAAGGAGTACATAAATTTCCACAGTGAAGCCTTAAAAAAATACTTCCCCTAACTTAGAAATTTCAAATGAAACTCTGGGGGGTTTCAGACAGAGACAAGGCTAGGAGAAACTAAAAGGTCATGTTCTGGTACCCGGGGCATCAGAAATGTCTCTTGAGGCAAGGAAGCCTCAGAGACCCAGAAGCTGGGTCTACCCTGTGGCTAAAAAGTCAGGGGTCCTCTCGATGCTGCAGAAAAACTGGTTCCAAGAGTCACCAGGAAAACAATGCTCAGGACATATACTACCCACTACTACCTGCAGAAAGAAAGATTCACCAGAATTGTTTCTTCTTTATAAACACAAGTACATAATGTTTATTTGAAATTCCAATTTATTACAAGTCCACCCCTCAATGGGGCCCTTCCTCCTTAAAGACAATTAAAAAACAATTCAGGTGTCACTAAAGTGGGAACACAGGATTCTTACTGTTAACAAGAACAGACTGGCTCTAGGGTAAGAGGCAGGAAAAGGTGTCGGTGGCTGGGATTATGAAATTGTCATGTCAGTGCTAATTCTAAGCCTGTGGGACAGGGAACGGCAAACCTATCCACCAGCCACTGGAGCAAATCCCCAAAGTCCTTGAGCGAAGAGGATGGGAGAGACAGGGACCACACCTTAAAAGTTTAATACTAAGGGGCTTTATTCTCAAGTCCTAGAAGTTGCAATCCCCTTGGTGAAATTCTTTTCCCTTAATTTAAATAGGTACAGAAGAACCTAAGTTCTCAAAATTTCCAAATTCAAAGTTGATAAAAAAGAAAATTAAACCCTGTTTTGCATTTTTATCAAAATCTTTCATAAAAGGGAAAGAAGACTATAAAGTTTTGCCTAAATGTAACTACTAGCACTAGAGTCATCATGGGGAGGGGCAGTCTAACTTGTCTTCCCATCCCTCCTCCCACTGACACCACTGAAAGATCCAGGTTCTCAGGGAGTAGAGTCTGAGGCCAAGAAGAGGCATGGGAAGAGGGCGGTGCGGATGGACAGCCACAGGGGCAGGCAGGGGTGCCCTGCCCACCAGGTCACATTGATTGCTATGATGAACCTCCAACCCACTTCTCTAAAGGAGAGAACATGGGCTGAGGGAGATGGGGCAAAGGAAAGCAAACACATTATCATATAAACTGTACTGTACATGTGCCAAAGCAAGATGACAGAAATATTTTACAAGATGTTCTTTATACAATATCACTGCTGAAACAAGCAACTTTTAATAACTAGAAAAGTTGATTTTAAAAAAATTAAACATTTCAATTCTTCCTGCTTTTCTTCTGCTCCCCTAAGAGCTTGTCTGGTATGTGGGTGGGCTGGGCTCCAACACCCCTCTAGCCAGATCCATCAAAGTAAAGATTATATGCATGATTATAAGCAGGACTCCAGTCTCTAAGTGAAGTGCCTTAGTTTTGTTTGTTTGTTTGTTTGAGGGGGTGGGTTGGGGTGGGATTGGAAAGAGAGCTGTCACAAAGAAGGGGAAGGGAAAGGGGTAGGGGAAGGGTACTCAGGAATGGCTCCAGGAAATGTCCCTTTACTCTGCCAAGATCAACTCAAAAGAGCACAACTGTTTCATGATGCTGGTGAATACAGAATTCTGTATGGCACTCACTGATATCGTCACCTGAGAGGGAGAGGGAGGAAGAGACAGAGCATGGGCTTAAAGAAACGAGCTGTATATAAATATAGATTTTAAAAAATCAACACCACCTCCCTAACTGGCCTGATTACACTTGCTCCTTCTATGAAATACAGAAATCCCGCCCCTGGAGACCAGAGGGCTTGGCACTATTGTGGTGGCCAAAGTGGAAGGGACCTTAGGAAAGAAGAAACTGGGTTCGAACCCTTGAGCTCTTCCTGGAAACTCTCAGGAAGGGGGAGGGGGAGTTTAAGGCCATCTACCCCCCATATTTCTAGGCAGAGACCACCAACACAGTATTGCACTCTCCAAAGAACTCTGCTTGATTAAGGCCCTATGGAGAGTTTTAGAAAAACCACGAACTTGGGGTGACAGGCATTTCTGGACTCCCTGTGATGTCCTCCTCCCTTCCACATTCCTCTCCATCTTCCTCTCTCGCCTCCCTTCCACTCTTCCCTTGCTCTCCCCTTTATTCCCCCAACATCAGCTCCCTCTCCCTTACCAGGGCCCCGCCTTTCTATTTCTTCTGTCTTCGTCCCCTCGACTGTCCAATGGTCTCTGGCTCACTGTCCCCTTCATCTTCAGCAAACCGATCAGGAAACTTCTTGCGTTTCCTACGGACATATGGGTGGCCAGGAAGGTGTTTATGCAACAGAGCCACCAGACACTGTTCTGTCTTCACCATACAGTTTAGCACATGGCTGCCTCGGCAGTTGTACAGCTCAGCATTGGTAAACACTTGCTTCATGTCGGTAAGAAACTCCTGCACAGAGCGGTAGCTCCCACAGGAACATTTGTTCTGCATTGTCTGGAAGTCCATGGGGTGGGTGATCACATCATAGTAGTCCTCAGCCTCATCTCTGGTCACAGGCTCCCTGTGGAGAAGAACCAAATGGAGTTATCAGCACAGTCTTGAATACAACAGACAAACTTTGCTTGTTAAACCATCAGCCACATAAGGCCGACCCCTGCTGAGATCAGCCTACTGGCGGGTATGGAGAAGGTGTGTTCACCTTGTACTAAGAGCTGTCTCTACCGGTTTGGAACGCTAATCCCCTGCCACTGAGACGTCTTGAAAAGAAGGGATCACGTTAGTTCCTCGGGGTTCAAACAAGCACTCCCTCAGCTGCTAGGTCGGTCCAACTCCCCTGTGCTTGGGAGCACAAAGCTCACCTGAAGGGCCAGCTGAAACGGTACTTCACAATCTTGTTGAGGATCTCTTCGCACTTCTGCAACTCCAGGCTTTGCCTCCGAGAGGTCCGCTTGGTCTGAAGCACCTGGTGCCAAAGGAAGAAGATATGTTATTACAGGTCCAAGAGGGGAAGAGTGAACAAAGCAGAAAATGTACTGTCTGCTTTAAACAGAGAGAAAGAAAGAGTTCAACAATTTTCTTGGAGCAGATACAGTCAAAATTATCTGACATTCAAGTCAGAAAGCGCTCTCAGCCAGGGAATGGGCATCTTGCCTGGTAGAGAGTGATCAAAGAAGCAGAGGGCAGACAGCAGTTGCCGTATTATAGCAGTCCTGATGGAGGGCAGCTAGAGAAGGCCACTGTCAAGAGGGCACTAGCCCAGTGAGAGCAGATGGACCTGGGACTGTGGTAATACTGTGGTTGGGTATAAGCAAGCAATTGCAGAAAGACAGAGGGGTTGTGGGGACCACTGGCAGACAATTTTGTGGGGGTAGGTAGTCCCAGGGAAGAAAAGAAGAGGTACAATGCTTTTCCTATGCTCTCCTGCTGCAGGCATGTGGGAGCTAAGTGACTAAGGAGAAAAGAGATGGGGCCTCCCTGCCAGGTAGCCAATAACACGCTGTGACTCGAAGGAGCTGCAGAGTTGCCGGGGTTAGGGCTGAGCAAGTAGGAGAATCTCTCAGTGCCCTCTGAGCTCCCGTAATAGCTTGCTTTATGCCCCCAGCCCACCCCAACCCCAATTTGACCCGTTGAAACAAAGTTTTCAAAGGCCTCTTTTTGTTCTTTAAAGCTCAAGTGAAATCTAAAACAAAACCACTAAAATCACATTGGCTGAGGAGCAGAGGGGAGGGTAATGTCTCTCCCATAACAACTGCCAGCAAAAGACCAGTGAGTAAGTGAGGCTCCAACATTGCTGACATTCCCACAATGGAGACCCAGCCCCTCTGAGCCACTGGAGACACATGGATACTATTTTAAAATCCTCAACAAGTCGCAGGCTGCCTGTTAACTAAAGGAGACAATGTTTGCAGGCTACAGCAGGGGAATACCGGACATAGCTGTTCCTGGAGGGCCTGCTGCCTCCGTCTGCTACAGGCCCACCCATCAGCCTCCAAAGTTAGGGAGGAAGGAGGAGAGGAGGAGGCTCCCACCTGTTGCCAAATAAATTCCTAATGCTGGGGTGGGGGATAAGAAACAAACATTAGAGGCAGAATGATAAATAATTCTTACCAGCTCATCAACCTCAGCATCATCCACAGGTGGTGCCTTTGGTCGAGACCTCCTGGTAGAAGGATGTGGCTTCTTGGCTGGTCGTCGGCCTGGCCTTACCACAGGGGGGATCACACTCTGCCTGCCTCGGACAGTCTTTCGAGGTCTCACTGAAATAAAAAATACAGACTGAGAGGAGAACAACTGAAAATAAAGGGAGCGCGTTATGGAATGGGCAGATAATCTGTACAACCAAAACAATGGCTTCCTTGGGTTACAGGGTACTGTTTGCTAATACATCTCTCGCCCTACCTAACAGGACCTCTTAAAGGTGGCAGTAGATGAAGAATGGACACCTTTCATAAGCTGCCAAACACCTTTTAAGGGCTTCTTCAGAAGGTCAGTTCCTTCAGTTCTTCTATCCCCTGGCCCCACCCTGTTCAGTTACTCTTGGGATCGAGGTATTTGAAGAAGTCAATTGTAAACTGACTCACAGAGAGGACACTGGCTACAGGTCTGCCTGGAATTCCTACAGCCCACACTCAGGCTGAAGGAGTGTAATGTATCTTACGTTTGAGATGAAATATGACTATAGAAGAGATCCTGTTTTATAATTCCCAGTTTATCCTAAACTCACCATCACAATCTTCTCAGAGAAAAGCTGATACTCATGTGAAGTACGTATGCCAAGTCTTCCTCACTGAATACAATTTAGGGATAGCCCTAGTCCTGCTTTCTTGCATTTCTGAAAACCATAGTCGGCTAGCCCACTTCCATAAGAACCCTGCCTAGGATCCCCAAAGAGAGAAAAAATACCAAAGCACCCAAGACTAACTGTGTCGAGGGTTTACGACAGGTGCTCAAGTCACACAAACCAGCATTCCTCAGTACCTCCTTGGGGAGCAATGCTCCACAAGGATTAGCTCAAGGTTTCTCCATTAAACAAATTTCCCTGGAAAGCAAAGAGGTGATATATGGACAAAGACAGGGCCATACAGAGGCACTGATACCAAGAATAAACAGTGTTTTATACTCTACTTCTAGACCATGATATAGCCCTTCATCAGCTATTTCGGGATCTCAAGCTCAAGACTAGGCTAGGAATAGAGAGTAAGAAGCTGATGCCAAGGATAAAACTTGGGATGCTAGGGACAGCCACCAACCCAAGGATTTGCACTGAACTAGGGAACCACATCTTTGGTGGCCTAAAAGGTAGAGTAAACAAAAAAATCTAAAGTACCAAATATCCACTATATCCTTTTGGCAGACAAAGCCCTTGAAACCTGGAAAGAAAACAATTCCTTGGAAAGAGAGCATCAACTCAGAAGTGGAAAGCAATCTCTAGCATGAAAATAAACAAAAGCAATACATTGCTCTATTCAGAATCTGTTCTCAGATAAACGTGCATCTGAATCACAATTCTTCGCCAGTAGATGGTGGTCTTTTTGTAATGCACGTTTAATGGACTGCTTGTCTCCTCGCCCTATATATCTGGAAGATCATGCCTAGCAAATTAACAAAAGAAACCCAATAGGAATGGGTGAAATTGAGGTGTCCCGACTTAAAAGCCTGCAGGACTGGAGAGATGGGAGCAGGTATGCATGTCTGAAGCCCTCACGTTTGGGAGCACCACTGCAGTTAAGAGTGCCCAACATCCTCCCTCTCCTCATACAAAGCCCAATCACACAGAGGGCTATGAGCTTGGGCATCAGACCATCTTTTCAGGAGCTCATCAAAATTTTGATCTGTGGTCTTTTTTCTACTAACCTACAAAGAAGGGTATGTATTAGAAAGTGGGAGGCCATTCAAAGGGTAAACTGCAGAACTTTAGGTTTAACCATGACAATCACAAAGCACTTAAAGACTCACACAAAATAAACGAGAGAATAAGAGTCAAGGAGGTGAGCATAAAAGATGCCTCCCTGCCCCACCTCCTGGCACCTAGTGCGAAACAGATCTAAACCTTCCTAACAATGTTATGCCTAAAGCCAATGAAAAATCAGTCTTCCCTCTTCAAGCTAGCGAAGCTATGGTCCTACATACTACACGAGAGAGAATAACCACTGTAACCAAAGAAAAACAACTTCTCTGAAAGCATAACTACACCAAAGGGCAACAGAACCATTAGGGGGTGGCAATGGGCCTAGACCGTTTTTACCCATTGTCCCCAGACACTGAGAGGTTCGGAACCAGAAGACCTGTCATAAACATACTTGGGACTTTGAAATCCATTAAATCTTGGATCAAGTAAATCTGCCATAAATTGATGTTCTTGAGATCAAGCTACTCAGTCTCCTAATAGGAAGGCAGTTAAATGGCATCTTGAAAACCCTTTTAAAACTGTGGCAGTGGCCCTGACTATTGTGGATCAGTGGGTTGAGTGCTGGCCTATGAACCAAAAGGTTGCGGGTTTGATTCCCAGTCAAGCCTGGGTGTGGGCCAGGCCCCTGGTTAGGGGCATGTGAGAGGTAATAGATCAGTGTTTCGCTGGCACATTGATGTTTCTCTCCCTTTCTCCTTCCTTTCCCCTATCTCCAAAAAAAAAAAAAGTTAAAAAAAAAAGACATAAAGGAAAATCTACATGTTCCCAAAAAAGACAGGATATTCTGGGAATTTTTATAAACACATACACACAATACATAAAATAAAGCCATGGCAGTGACGTCACCCCAGCAGCCACAACATGGGAGACAAGGAAGAAGGCACCTCGGCGACAATGCCAGCTGACCCAGTCTTTCCAAGTCAGCCTAAAAGACTATAAAAGTTAACTGTGAAGACAAACTAAATACTTACATCTCAAACCAGCCACCTCATAATCTTCTTCCTCTTCCTCCTCTTCCTCTTCTTCTTCCTCTTCTTCACTTTCATCATCTTCACTGTCCTCAGAGGCAGACTCTTCAGTATAATTCCTGTGAGGTGGGAAGGGCACATAGGGAACATGGTTCTAAGCCAAAGTGTGCCTAGGGGCGTAAAGTCCCATGGGGATCCCAGCAACTTTCTCTTCACACACTACAAAGATTTGACAATGAGGGGAGGGAAACTGAATCTAGGCCAGGGCACAGGAAAGAGAATAAAAACCTAAACTTCAACTGCATGCCTCCTCCACCAGGCCCCAACTGCTTTGGACAAGATACCAATGGCAACGGAAATCAAGAGCAAAATGCAACCCCTATCTCTCCCCACACAAAACAATACAAAACTCTATTCCTTTTATCTCGCAAAGGCAGCCAGATAATGTAACATTTAAGGTATTAAAATGTGTCCCCAACTCTGGGGTAGACTGAAAGAATAAAAGCCCAGACAGGTGTTACTCCACCTTGATGGCCCCCTTCCAGGAGCTGAAACAGCTTGCAGATGACCATAACATCAAAGCAATGGTAATCCCAGCTCAGAACAGCTGGTCCAAAGCCCCACCATTTCAGAATAGCATGCCTCATCTCTCTAAGTGTAGCTGGAATGGAGTGAGAAATAACCGAGTAATACTGTTAGGTGGGGTCAGGATCAAACAGCTCTGCCCTTTCAAAGAGAGACCAAGTCAGGATGCCTATAAGCTGCCCTTTTATAACCTCAAATTTCAACGTGGAAAACAACAGTAGTAACTTGGCAAATATTAGGCACCTCCTTTTTACAAAGCCCTGTGTTTGGTCTTACTGGGATTAGACTGAATAACAAAGCATGACCTCTACTGACAGGGCACTAACAATCTCATAGGAAGACAGGTATAAAATTAATCATAAAGGCAAAATGCAGCAAAATACTGTTTTAGAGATTGAATACCCAACTGGAACACAGAGAGGAACAATTCATTCTAAGGATGCAAGGGCAATTCAAAAGAGCATGAAATTTTTGGTATTTTACCCAGTCCCTCAAAATGAGGGACTTCTGGGAAGAGAGAATATTCCCTGGTGGGAGGAAAGCACAAGAGAGAAGGATGCACACTGAATAGTCCGTCACAAGCACACAAATATGGGAAGAAGGGCTCATAAAAACATGCCAGTATTGTACATTAAGAGCCTTCTGTAAACCACTCTGGTATCAACCACAAAAGCTAGAAAGCTAAGAGGGTAAAGATAAGAGGTAAGGAGTTGAGAAGCCACTGAAGGAGACAAGGTGAGAGACGTAGGAGGACCAATGACAATAGGGACTTTGGAGAATGAACAGCAGATTGATTCCTAAGATATCTGGACACTGACTGATAACAGCTGGCAAATAAATGACTATGGAAGGGAAGGGAGAGGAAGATGTCCAAGTGACACGCAAATTCTAATCATTATAAGGAAAGTAACAGGTCGGGTAAGGAAGATAAGGAGTTTCAGGATTTGATGGTTGCAAACTGGAAGCAGAGGGCAGAGGTATGGTCAAGAAGACAGAGAACATAGTAGTGGAAACTACAAATGTCAGCATTAAGCTACAATTAAACCAGAGTTCCTATTTTAATACCTTAAATGGTCACATGCTCTATTCTCAATAAATGAACTTCAAGTTCCTTAGAATCATTCAGTTTGAATAACTGAAGCATAACTATAATAACTATTTATTCATTTATTTGTTTTTAAAAGAATTCTCACCTGCCACGGGAGTTGCGCCTGGCAGTAGCAGGCTGGCAAGCTGGGCACTGCCACTCACCATCTGGTACTTCATAGAGGGCCGGCCTCAGACAAAACAGGTGGAAGGCTTTATTACACTCATCACACAAGATCAGTTTGTCATCCTCACCTGCAAAGAGATAAACTTGTATAACACTGTCAGGAACATGGCAACAGTCAACGAGCTATAAGAAAGAGCCGCTCACCCTCAATTAACAGCATGGAAGAACAAACATTCTAGCATAGTGCTACCCCATATTTTTTAAAAATGCAGTAATCTTCTGAAAAGAAATGTATCACAAATTAGTCTGTAGGTAATTTAGGGCTTAGGTCTTCTGATTTATATCACCAAATCTACCAAAGGCTAGGACAGGACAGTTACCATTTACTAAGAGGCAGCAAAAACCAAGTGATGACAGGAAATTTTGCTGCTCCTTTCCCACTAAGAAATGACTCCCCATGAAGTATTACATTTTATGCCCTTCCTTCTTCTGGACCCCTGAACACTTCCCAACTCACACCTGGCACGTTTCTCTTCTAACACTTGAGTTTCCCTACATTTGAAAATACACTGAACCAACTTAACATGGTCATTTCCCCTCCCCAACCTTTATTCTAAATCAGTTTTTACAGCAACTGAATGACTTTACATAGGTCTTTTCATACTTGGAAATTAAATTCTTGCCAAATTCACAAAAAAACAGTTTAAGCCACTGAAAAGTTAATCACCAGGGAAGGCTTTTAGCCATGAAGTTCCTTTTACACATATGGACTCTGAAAGCCCTCAGCAGTAAACAGTTCCCAAATGCCTGTCTACAGAACTCAGTGCTGAAACACCCAAACCTGAATATTCATCACAATGTACAATGTACAAGTACTGCCCTCTGGTGGTAGCACCCGTCTTACTTCATAGATAATAAAAGGGATTAAAATGTTTAGGTTAACTTATTTTGTTTCCTGTATAACTAACATTTAAAGATTGGGAACATCAACTGCTCTTACCTTATACTCAAAACTGAGGGACAAAGTGCCTGCTCTGACTTGCGGGTACATGATTTTAGGATAGCATTTTGTAGACCTCCAGAAGGTAAAATCTATCCCACCACGTTAAAAACCTGTGTATGTACAATTCTTTAGGGGAGAAAGATCTGGGGAATGGAAGTCCTAGGTCCTAATAATACACACTCAGATATGCAATATTGACCTAAATATACCTTTCTTTCGACAAACTTTGCATCTGGCATTTTCTGCGGACATATCCCACTTGATACAGGCATCCAGCATCCCAAGCAGAACATGCATTCTGGAAAAGGTCTGAGCTTCACGGATTGCTGTCTTCCATTTTTCTAGAGCAGATGCAACCTAAACAGAGACCAAATCAGGCCGGCATTACTGCAGTGACCTCAAAGACATGGATTTTTCACATAATATTGACAGAGTATACATTGAAAGAAGACTACAAATAGGTAATAATACAAGAGAATTCTGAGTGCATTTACCTCATAGCTCCCATTAACTCATTTATCTTATAGAAGAAATCAAAGCTTGAAGGGGGTGAAAAAAATGTGCCAAAGGTCACACAAGGAATTAAAGGAGGGAAATAACTAAAGACACATCTCTTCAGTGAAAACTATTTCAAGATTTAGTATCATTCAAAGGCAGGAACCCCTGTATTGTGCAAATGCTGATATGCAACAGTCACATAGCTAATAAAACTGTGGTTAACAAGATTATTAGTTTCTGCATTAATATGTGCCACAATCCTAAATATTAAATATTAAATAAATATTTTAAAAATCCTACTGGGTTGGCCAAAAAGTTCATTTAGTTTTTTCTGTAAAGTGAAAGATACATTGTTCATTTTCACCAATAACTTTATTAATTTGGATATTTTGAGTGTGTCAGCTATCTTCCACAATGGTATCACACTGATTGTTCTCAATGCCTCAAGTTGACTATCAACTTCAGCTGGTCTACCTGACCATGGAGCATCGCCCAGTGAGAGATCTCCAGCACGAAACTTTGCAAACCACTTTTGACACATTCAATCAGTCATAGCACCCTCTCCATACACTGCACAAATCTTTTTTTTGCATTTCAGTTCCATTTTTTACCTTTCTTAAAATAATAAAGCGTAATATGCCAAAAATGTTGCTTATTTTTTCCATCTTCAATATTATAATGGCTACAGAAAAATTCACCAATTTTGATGTTATTTGTAAATGCACACTGATATGACAGCTGTCACAATACAGTCTAACAAAATTGTTTTGAATGAACTTAAAGACAACTAAACACTACTAGAGTTATCTTACGGGGGGAAACGAACAAACTTTTTGGCCAACACGACATAAAGTACTCTATACACTAAGTAAGTATGAAACACTGACACAAAACATTCCTTGTAAATTTATCAAGTTAACCAAAAATTTCAAAGTCCCAGGAGTTAGTGTGCTTTCATCCTGGGCAGGTAACCTCAGCATAACCTGCACTGCCTCCTCCCATGATCATAAAATGCAAATTAATTTGGATTCAGCGAAGCAAAACCTAGTTGGGGTGGTGAAAAATATAATCTGGAGTTTTGATGATAAACACAACTCCCTCTCCTATAAAATATACACTCTAAGGAGGAACAGAAATGCCATTTTATGTTAACTCATTTACTTGTATTACCTCTTCTTGCCTAAATGATTAGGTGAGCATCTACATAAATAGAGGCTACCTTGGGGGTAATTATACTCAGAAAACACACCTGAGATGGACAAGGTAAAGCTAAGACAGTTCACCAGAAGCTGAGAGACTAGGTAGGTTACCTTAGCATCATCAGCCTTGTGGAAGTCACACTGCTTGACTCAGTCATGACTAAACTAAAGTAGGTTAGCAATCCCTGCTACTTTTACAACTCCAGCTAGTTCTAGCTAACTGACAACACCACTGCTGGATTTCACTGCCCTGCCCTAGGCAAAGAGGTCTATTTTAAGTAATATAGTCTTCCCCCTATAGGAAAGGCCAGTTATTCTGGAAGGCCACAGGCTTTAAAACAGAGCTGCTAAGGACAAAGATAGTCCAGCCACTTCTTAAGCTGTCGTGTGAGGGAGAGAAACTAATGCTGTCCTTTCTCTTTCCTACAGAAATAGAGAACCATAGAGAGCCTTGCAGGTATACATTTATGAATAGCAAGGATAATTTAAACACTTCTAAATAAATCTATTTATGAGGCTGCTGAAGTTCTAGCGGACATTGACTCATTCCTTACTCCAACCTCTGCCTACAGATATTTCAGTGTCTGTCTTCGAAACACAGCACAATTTCCTTCCTTCCCTCTTCAGAGCTACTCAGTAAAACATGAGATCCATTATGACAACTGCTGGTTTTCTCCCCTGCTGTACAGTACCACAGACTCTTACTGTAAAAACAACCCAAATTCTTCAAATGAAATATAAATTTAAGATTTTTAGATTCAGTCCTTGAAGAGTGTTATTGAGAGCAAGGTGGAAATGGCTACAATGGGCTTTGCTGCCCCCTAGTGGATAGTCAGATGCAAAGAAGCATTTAAGAAAGTCTTATCAGAATACAGTACTGCTTTTTACTTCCTTAAATTATTGCCTATAAATCTGAGCACTCAATAACTGGGCTCATTAAAATAAAAAAGAGATCTTACTTGAAGAGATCTTGGAAATAGGTTTATTTAACCTCATTTAAAAAACACTTATTGAAATAAAATTTATATTAACAAGTTCACCTTGTAAAGTGTACAGTCAATGGTTTTTCATATATTTACAGGATCATACAACTATCAAAAATCTTAACTTCAGAATGTTTTCATCACCCCCAAAACAAACACTATCTATTAGCAGTCATTCCCCATTCCCTACACTAACCCCCCACCACACTTCCCCAGCCGTAGGCAACCATGTAACATGTGGCCTTCTGTGACTGGCTTTTTTTAAATAGAACATGTTTTATAGGTTCATCTACATCACCGCATGTAACAGTACTTCATTCCACTTTAATTATTGAATAATATCAATTGTGTGGATATATTACATTTTGTTTATCCATTAATCAGTTAATGAAAATGTGGGTGTCTGCCATTTTTTGGCTATTCTGAATAATGTTAGTATGAACTGTGTACATCTGGGTTACGTTCGTTTATTATTTTTCACGGGAAGAAAGCACACTCAAGGTCTCACAGCAATTCAGGAAAAATTTATCCCAATCCAATGCTCTTGGCATTTTACAAACTAATCATTAGCGTCCTATTATATACTGACTAAATTATACATCGAGACCAGCCATGAATTTTGAGGATAAAAACATGAGGTACTCGAGATTTGAAAAAAACATTCTGGTATTCTCCTACTGCACAAAATTCTGAACAGTCTAGCACATTAAAGAAAAAAAAACCCTATCACAGTCAAGACAGTGTTTTTAAAAACACATCAACAGCAGCAAGAAAAAGTTTTGGCATTACACACTGGTGGAACCCAGTAAATACTCTGTGCAAGGCTAGACACACTATCCTGGTGAAAAATTCAAATTCTATGGCACATTTAAATAAAGTTGCTTCCACATTTAAATAAAGTTGGTCCCACTCTGGTCGGGTAGCTCAGTTGGTTGGAGCATCGTCCCATATACCAAAAGGTTGCGAGTTGGATTCCCAGTCAGGGCACACCTAGGTTGTGGGTTCAATACACTGGGTTGGGGTATATATGGGAGGCAGTCACCAAGAGATCAATGTTCCTCACACCTATGTCTCGCTCTCTCCCTCTCCTCTCTCTCTGAAATCAACAAACATCCTCAGGTCAGGATTTTTAAAGAAATGTAAATGAAGTCGGTCCCTTGTTATAAGGGAGTATAACAGAACTAAGGGGAAGCCAGCTTACATTCAAGTCCTTCTGCCTAACAGTAAAAAGGCAGTATATATATCTTGGCAAAAATTTAATGAGGCTTCAGACCATATTCTTCCACAAAAAATGTATAAAATGCAAAAACAGATAATTGGGTTGTCAGGACAAATGGATCCAAAGTAAACAGAAGGCCTAAAAGAACCCAGGATTTTGCCAAATTATACAATGTCTTTCCCATTTAATACAAGAAAATGAAATAAGCATTAAATATTTGAAATCATTGACTATTACAAAAAGATTTGAGAGATAATCTACTTTTATAAATCAGGAAACTAAAGCTCAGATTAGAGACTGATATTAGCTCATGCAACCTAGTGCCAAATGAAAAAATAACCCTTGCCCATGCTGAGTGGAAACCTTCAAAGCAAAGAACAGTGGAAAATTTCAGAGCTGTGGCAAAGTTGACCTTTGGTGGGGAACTGAAGGGCATAATGCCATTTTAACTGAGAACATTGTTGAACTGCTCAGTAGGCAACCTAACTGATTTTCCATGAAACTCTCCCATGCTTTCCATTTGTGTACTGTGTGTCTGGGCCCCAAGGTTAAACGTGCAAAGTGCTCCTATTTTCTTCCCTAATCAAGCTAAGAATCAAGTCTCATCACATGACAAGCTCAGAAGAGGTTACTTCACTATAGGGCTGAGTAAAAAAACAAAACAGAACTTAATGAGAAATCTACATCTAGTTCTCAATAAGAAAACATTACAGATAAAGAAATGGCAAAGAAAGATCACATCTATAGAGACTCTTCTTTATAATATTGAGTTAAAAACAAAACCCATACAGTACGCAGTAAGCTAGAAATTATGCCCAATGAGAAGTGATTTAGCAAAGGAGACTATTAACTGTCTAATGTCTTAGACTTCATCTGGAAGGTTACCTGTATGCCACATAATCATTAAAAAGAACATAAGAAGGTGAGAACTAAATGCTAGTACAATAATGACATGTTTGTGAAGTCTCTGAGCCTACGTCATGAATTAATAGTTATACCTTTATCTAACTGAGTCTTAAGTTCTCTGCTGTGCTTACCTCTTCCCCAAAATGATCTTCCTTGTACCACATTATCACCCTTGACCTCAGGAAGAAACTTAGGGGGTACATGACAACTGTGTTCAAATATCTGAGGAGCTTGAGAGAGTAGACTTATTCTGTGTAAATGAGAGGGCAACTGTCAATGACAAGAAGGACATGTTCAACCTGTGCACCCTTCCACGACCTGATTAACTCCAACTTTTCCTCAAAACCCAGCTAACACACTCTCTCCTCTGGGAAGTTCTCTTTAATTTGCCACTAGGTCTCCCTGGTGAGCGAGTACTGCTCTTTATCACCACTACTTGTTACAATACTGTAACTGTCTCTCACACTTAAACTGAGTTCCTTGAAGGCACAGACTTCTTGCTTCGACTCATCACTGTAATCTCCAGACTAACCACAGTGACTGGCACAAGTAAGATTTTACCAGTTGTTTATGAAAAAAAAGGAGGGAGAAAAAGAGAAATCAAAAATAGGGGAAAACATGCCACTGGATAACAGCTGGGACCTCTCCCATAATGTACTGTTTTCAGATACTTAAATAATCGTAAACAGAAATCAAATACAGAAAAGATACAAAAATAGAGCTGCTAATTATTCTAATAAAGAAAAACCAGGCAGGATGAAAAAGATGAAAAAATTAAGCAAAAACAACACAACACTCATCAGACACAGACAACAGTATGGATCATGATTACCAGAGGGAAAGGAGGGTAGGAGGAAGTAGAAAAGGTTACAGGGGGATAAATGGTGATGAAAGGAGACTTGACTTAGAGCGGTGAACACACAATATAGAGATGATGTATTGTAGAACTGTACACCTGAAATCCATAGAATTTCATTAATCAATGTCACCCCAATAAAATTCAATTTAAAAAATTAAAAATTAGCCCTGGCTGGTGTGGCTCAGTGGATTGAGCACCGGGCCTGTGAACCATAGGGCTGCTGGTTCAATTTCTAGATAGGGCACATGCCAGGTCCCCAGTAAGGGGCGTGTGAGAGGCAACCGCACATTGATGTTTCCCTCTCTTTCTCCCTCCCTTTCCCTCTCTCTGAAGTTAAATAAAATCTTAAAAAAAAATTAAAATGATTAAATGACTAAAAATGTTTTATTTTGTTTTGTTTTGTTTTTTAAAAAGAAAGAGCCCTGGCTGGTGTGGCTCAATGGACTGAGCGCTGACCTGCGAACTGAAAGGTTGCCAGTTCGATCCCTGATCAGGACACATGCCTGGGCTGTGGGCCAGTTCCCTAGTTGGGGGTGCGTGAGAGGCAACCACATATTGATGTTTCTGTCCCTCTCTTTCTCCCTCCCCTCCCTTCTCTAAACATAAATAAATAAATAAGAAAGAAAGAAAGGAAGGAAGAAAGAAAGAAAGGAAAGAAGAAAGAAAGAAAGAGAGAGAGAAAGAAAAACCAGAGACAACATAATGTTCAGCAGTATGAAATTAAGATGTTAGAAAAATGAACATCTACATAAACTCAGAGGGAGAGAGGACAGATGCTCAGGGCATGATGATAAGTGAAAAGCTGCGTAACATTATGCTAAGGGTTCCATTCTGTGAAACCCGTATTTGTATGTATACAGAAAACACATCAAACTATTGAAGAGTAATATTACTGAGGAGTGAAATTAGGATGGGATTTGTTTTATATTTTACTTTACTTCTCACATTTGATTTACTTACAATGAGCACACTACTTTTAAAATTAAAATACAAGAGAATTGGATATCCACATGCAAAAACAGGAAGATGGACTCTTACTTTTTATTATCTACAAAAATTAACCCAAAATGGATCAAAGATTCAAACATAAAAGCTAAAACTATAAAATTTATGGAAGAAAATGGGAAAAAGCTTCATGAAACTGAATTTGACAATGATTTCTTGGATATGACAGCAAAAGCAGAGGCAATAACAGAAAAAAATAAGTTGAAAATTAAAATGTAAAACTTTTGTACATCACAAGACATTATCAACAGAAAAAAGGCAGAGAATATTTGCAAATCATGTCTGATAAAGAACTAATATCCAGAACATACAAAGAACCCATGCAACTCAGTAACAAAAAAACTCCAAACAACCCAATTAAAAAATAAACAAACGACTAGATGGATATTTGCCTAAAGACCATAGACAAATGGCCAATAAGCACATGAAAAGATGCTCCACATCACCAATCATTAGGGAAGTGCAAATCAAATCCACAAGATACCACTTCATACCCTAGGCTACTATCAAAGAAACACGGCATAGCCAGTGCTGGCAAAGATGTGGGAAATCTGAACCCTCATGCATTGCTGGTAGGAGTGTGAAATGGTGCAACCGCTATGGAAGATGTTATGGCAATTCCTCAAGAAATTAAATAGTACTCCTACACGATCCGGCAATTCTACTTCTAGGTCTATACCCAAAAGACCTAAAAGTAGGGACTGAAACAGGTATTTGTACAACCATGTTCACAGCAGCATTATTCACAATAGCCAAACGTGGAAGTGTCCCAAGTGTCCACCCACAGACAGACAAGCAAAAGGAGGTACTACATACGTACAATAACACATTATTCAGTGTTAAAAAAAAGATGACAATTCTGACACACACTACAATGTGGATGAACTCTGAAGACATTAAGCTAAGCAAGCCAGTCACAAAAGAATAAATATTCTATGATTCCACTTATATGAGGTACCTACAGCATCCAAATATATAGATACAGAAAGAAAATGACGGTTGTCAGGAGTGGGGGTGGGGGCACAAAAATGGGTAGTTTAGTCTTTGTAATGAACTCAGTTTTAGCTGGGGAGATGAAAAAGTTCTGGAGATGGATGATGGTGAGACAGTTGCAAAACAATGTGAATATACTTAATGACAGACTATATCACAAAAAAATGGTTACAATGTCTAATCGTCTGTTATGTATTTTTTACCACAATTTTTAAAAACTTAAAAACCACTACTACTTTTTTT
>CM052540.1:106618228-106633645 GCA_028533065.1 Trachops cirrhosus | reverse complement strand
GGGGCAGATGAGTGACAAAAGCAGGGCCCTCACCATTATAATCTAACAAAGAACTTAATACAAGAGGCTGAAAGCAAAGGAAGTCACGTCTCCCGTCTAACTCAGCAGTCCTGAGCCTGGTGTGGTAATATTGCTTGGCATTTCCAACAACACAAGCAAAACTATGATAGTGCAGGAGGTGGGGAGCCCTTGAAAGTCTGTGTATCAACTCTACTCGCTGGGAAAAGGAAAACCTTGAGACTGTGCATTCATCCCAAGGCCTAGAAGTGGGGAAAGGAGGGGGTCCACAGTGCTTAAAGAAAAAGTCCAGAAAACAACTTCAGTTAACTGCCTGCCTCCTATGACATACGCAAAATGAACAAATAGAGTCTAGAGCAAGATAAGGAAGGATTCAGGCCCTGGCTAGTATGGCTCAGTGGACTGAGTGCCGGCTTGCCAAACAAAGGGTCACTGGTGCAATTCCCAGTTAGGATACATGCCTGGGTTGCAGGGAAGGTCCCCAACAGGAGGCATGCAAGAGGCAACCACATGCTCATGTTTCTCTCCCTCTCTTTCTCCTTCCTTTCCCCTCTCTCTAAAAATAAGTAAGTAAGTAAGTAAAATCTTTTTAAAAATTTTTTTAAAAATTAAGGATTCGGGTTAACACCCCCACGAATACCTATGTTTGGGTAATCGGGTCTCCCTGGGGGGAAGCTGGCACCACCTTTACCTGTCAATCAATATATAAACTTCACATCCCACCAATTATGCAAGTTCTTATAACCAAGGACTTGCTCTCTTGCCACTCAGGGGACCCCTGATCACCTGGCCTCTGGCCACAGGCCCTGCAGCTACCCTCTCTCTGGCCACCCTTGCTTTTGCTCTCCCATTAGAACTTAGCACTAATAAATTTTGCCTGCATGCTAATAGGCTTGCTGATCTGTAGCTCTTTACTGCATCAGCAAGAAGAAGCAAGTTTTGTAACACTTACAGTAGCTAAAAAGTACAGGGTTAGACTAATTTAAAACCAAATCACACTCTTCTACAGTCATAAAACTACATCTTCATTAACTAGATACCTTTGCTTCCTCTGCCATTTTTTTTTCTTCATCCACCTCTTCAGTCTTTGCTGAATCTTCACTTTGGAATTTTCTTCTCTTTTGCTTGGGAGCCATGAAGCCTTGGAGAAATTTCTTTATGACACTGGCTTGAAGGGCAATCACACACTCACCAAAATCCTTCAGTTTCTCTAAAGAGACCACCTACAGGAATTGATTTAAAAATCAGATTGAGAGAAAGGTCAAGAGAAAAATGAAACTATCCTTGACTAAATTTAAATCAATCAATGGGTCACTCACAACATTAATTTAATGGGCTTCCTCAGTTCACTGGATGGCTTATGCATTTAAAAGTAGGGGACCAGTTCCTTTTCCTCAGTGAAGGGATCCACGAAATGCAGAAATATGGTCTACTTAAGGAAGTTACGCAAATCATTCTTTGGCCAGGTAAACTATGTGCAAACTAGTCTCAAGGCAAAGAAAAACTGAGGAAAAAAAAAATAAAAATTTTCTGACCTACTTACTGGCTTACAAACTATCAGTCAGATAATATGCTTTACATACTTGACCTCATCTAAGCCTCACATTTATTTTATGGATGAGGAAACAGAAGCTAAATCACTTTGACCCAAATCATGCTCTTAAATACCAAACACTACCTTCTCAGTCATGCAAGATGTCAATTAAAAGACACTATTTTATAATACAAAGATAAAATAAAGAACGATGAAAACCCAATGTTAGTAAGGTATACTTTGGCACAAAGTAGGCAATTGATAAATATTTGCTAAATAAATAAGAGTAGATGTAATATTTGAAAATGACAGTCATTTGGGTTGAGTAATTCTTCAAAAAATCATTAAAAGACATAATGATGTTTAAATTCTTTCCATAGGAAATGTACCAAGAATTCATAACCAGACTAACTAAAAAGAAAAAAGCATACATAAGATGCATATATAATTTGCTAATTCTAATAGCAAAGAAAATGAAACACAAACTCTTGACAGTGGAAGATTTAAAATAGTATCAATTCCATGGGTTATTTTGTACCCTGAAGTGATTTAAAGAAATGCAAAGTGTTTATAAATTAGGAAAAATGAGGGAAAAGATGTAACTGCTCATAAAAATCACACAATTATACCTGAAACTAACATAATATTGTATGTCAACTACAGTCGAAAAATTTTTTTAATGATACAACAATAATACACATGCAATAATGCATATAAATAATTTGAAAAGACCCACAAATACTATTTGGAGTTAATATGGACTTTATTATTTAAAATCAGTAAAAAGCATTTTACAATAGTAATTGGTGGAGAGTATTCTCCAATCTCTCCAACTTTGACACCTAAACCTAAAGTGGAATATTGGGTCTCTTGAACTGCTCTGCCTATACCACTTAAGGGTCCTATTGACCAGTAAATGAGAGGACTATAAAGAAGCTTTGAAATGTACCCATTTAACAACATGACTGTTGCCCCAATATAAGCATAATGCTTCTAATCTAACCTGGTGTAATGACTGAATGAATAAAAGTAGAGTACACAGATATATTTCAGACCTTAAAGCACAGGTACCACATGTGAATGAACATGTTAAATAATGTCACAGGACTACGGCTCCAGGACCTGTTTTCATTCAACTTAATAGAACACCGCTTTTTGAACAAAGGCTCTGAGCCAACTATTAGATTTTTCTGGATATCAGCAAAAGATGACAAATAAAAATACCACATGTGTATAGAGAATTTTAAGTTACACACATCTTTCAATACAAAACCAAAATATGAGTTCCAGGACCATCAGAGGAAGTCGAGAACAGTATCGGGGAACAATTCCAAATTGGGTTTTCATGAGTAACAGATTTCAAAGGGTGTTTTCCTAGGTTCTTTTCTTTTTTTTAACTGTTGTTCAAGTACAGTTTTCTGTCTTTTACTCCCATCCCAGCCCACCCCATTTTCCTAGGTTCTTACCCGAGCTTCAAATTCCGATGTTTCTTCCACATAACCAAGACCCCCCTTTTGTAACCTTGTTGCAACTTCAATTAGATCACTTCGAAGAAAGTTTAAAAGCTCCTGGTTGCCATCACAGGATTTTAGGCCCAAATTTGGTTTCCGGGCCAGATGAATAGAATGAATAATGTCCTGGTACCTAGAAAGTTGGGGTAAGCGGGAGGGAAAATACAGAAGCTTTTGAAGATGGTCCATTAATTTCAACCACTTGAATAATGTCTTATTTCTGTAAGATATATTTAGATTTTTTAATCTCTCCTTGGTAATTTTTAATAGTCTGAAGTTTCTTGCATGAATTTTCAAATTTCTCTTATTTTTTTAAAGATTTTATTTTTTTAGAGAGACAAGGAGAAAGAAAGGAACAGAAACATTGATCAGTTGCCTCTCGCACATGCCCCAACCAAGGACCTGGTGCAAACGAAGCATATGCCTGATTGGGAATTGAACTAGGGACCTTTCGTTTTGCAGGATAATGCTCAACCAAGTGAGCCATTCTGGCTTCATTTTAAAAACAAACTTATTTTAGCCTGTATTTGGTAATTCCAGTATATGAAGCAGGTTGCTTTTCCTAGCTCTTATTCATGGTACCTAGTTTGTATATTTTAAACTTTTTTTTTTTACTATGGGTTTCTTGGAATTTTACCTACAGCAATTCGTTGAAGCCTGGTTTGATGTTGTGCTCCTATAGAGAGAAATGTGCACTTGCTTATGTCAGTTGCCAGGAATTGCTATCAACCCAAGACAATTTTAAATTATCTGCCTGAAATATTCACAACACAAAAGACAAATGATTTCAACTGAAAATCTACATACTTTCACATTTGTTCTTAAACTAAAGATTAACCATCTGAGGTCCCAGCAAGAATGACTCCGATAAGACGCTCTATCCTAGATGGGGCCGTAAGCTTCACTGTTGGCTTCCCATACCAAAATGAAAACTAAAACTCAAAGTGATTAAAGTTGAGTACTAAGTTCCCTATTCTTTCTTAATAATAAGGATTTTTCATGTTATTTTTTAAAAGATTTTATTTATTTATTTTTAGACAGAGGGGAAGGGTGGGAGAAAGAGAGGGAGAGAAACACTGATGTGTGGGTGCCTCTCACACACCCCCTGGTGGGGACCTGGCCTGTAACCCAGATGAGCCCTGACTGGGAATTGAACCAGAGACTCTTTGATTCGCAGGCCCATACTCAATCCACTGAGCAACACAGTCAGGGCCGGTTTTTGATATTATTTTCCTCTAAATACAATTTCATTGTATCCCACTTTTTCTTATAAAGGATTCTTTCTAGATACAACATAATTTCCCTTTTATTTTCTTCTTTAAGTGTTATCTAGGAATATTTAACTTACTACCAGTTAAGATCTTTTTAATCACCTTTAAAGAATTTATTTCTAATTTTTTATTGCAATCTGATCAGAGAACATATTCTGAAGGTTTTTGAATTTGTTGAACTTGTTTCTTTGGCTATGTGTATGAGCAATTTTTATAAAAGTTCAATGGATATAACCAAAAAATTTTAGTTCTTTGTGTTTCCAACTGGCCTAGTATTCTTTTGTACAGTTAAATTTTTTAATTGATCTTTAACTGACTGCAAACCCTTTAATTTAGATCCTTCGTTGTTTTACATTATTTTCTTATATAAAGCATTTTTTAAAGATTTTATTTATTTATTTTTAGAGACAGGGAAAGGCAGAAAGAGAGGGAGAGCCCTGGCTGGTGTGGCTCTGTGGATTGAGTATGGGCCTGCGAACCAAAAGGGTCACTGGTTCAATTCCGTCAGGGTACATACCTGGGTTGCGGGCCAGGTCTCCAGTATGGGGCACACCAGAGGCAACCAGCAACAATTCACTGATGTTTCTCGCCCTCTCTTTCTCCTTCCCTTCCCCTCTCTCTAAAAATAAATAAATAAAATCTTAAAAAAAAAAAGAAAGAAAGAAAGAAAGAGAGGGAGAGAAACAGCAGTGTGTGGTTGCCTCTTGCATGCCCCCTACTGGGGACCTGGCCCCAAACTGGCGACCCTTTGGTTTGCAGGCCAACGCTCAATCCACTGAGCCACACCAGCCAGGGCTAAAAAGCATTTTTTAAAAATAGATTTGAGTCTGGCCCTGACTGGCGTAGCTCAGTGGATTGAGCGCGGGCTGCGAACCAAAGCATCGCAAGTTCAATTCCCAGTCAGGGCACATGCCTGGGTTGCGGGCCAGGTCCCCAGTGGGGACCACATGAGAGGCAACCACACATTGATGTTTCTCTCTCTCCTTCTCTCTCCCTTCCCCTCTCTAAAAATAAATAAATAAAATCTTTAAAAAAAATAGATTTGAATCTAAAATGGTTTGTGACTTATTGTCCTATCCCCCTGGCCATCCCCAGAAGAAGCAACTCAACCACCAACAAGAGAACAAATAGATAAATTGGGGCAGATTCACAAAAACTGCAGTCATAGAATAATAGAAAGGAAAATACAGTTCAGTTATTTTAAAAAATGGATGGCTCTTTACTGCCAAGTAAAGAGCAGTAAGTCCTGAAGACTAATCTATACTACTTGAGAGCTATTAAAAAGTTCAAAACCAAGTAAAACAAAACACGATGAATATTTTTCTAATGTTCAACAATACCAAATATGTGCGTGTGTGTGTGTGTAGTTTTGTTTTTAACCCTTCTAATCTCTAACCTTTTACTGGAAGGATTTCATCTATTCATATTTTCATATTTAGTGAATGGAAGAAGTCCTTTTAATCCTATGCATATGCCTACCAAATATTTTATTTATTTGTTTATTCTTTCATTCATTCAAGTATATAGTATGGTATGGTGGTGGTTAGTACCACAAACTTTTTTAAATTTTATTTATTTATTTTTCAGAGAGAGGGAATGAGAGGGAGAAAAAGGAAGAGAAACATAAACTTGTTGCCTCTCACACACCCTCAACTGGGGACTGGCCCACAACCCAGGCATGTGTGCCAACCCTGGAATTAAACCTGTGACCCTTTGATTCTCAGGCTGGTGCTCAATCCATCGAACCACACCAGCCTGGGCGCAGTATTTTAAACAGAAGAAACATCACAGAAATATATTTTTTGTGGTTCTGTGACAATTTCCCTTATTCTTAATTTTCCTAGTCACACTGGTATTAATACAGCATGATTCTGATAAAACTTTAATTAATTTTTCATGTTAAGGAGCGGGCTAAAACCAATTATGATGTACCCATAAAAGTCTGGCAAAATTGCAGAGCATGTACTAAGTGGTATTTTTCTTCTCTCTTCAATCAACTCTAAATTCAACCATGAAAGCATGCAGTCAGAAATTAAAAGTGCTTTAAACCAAAACCTTGCCCTGGCTTTGATAGAAACAATGTCTAAGAATAGGAAAGAAACTAGCAAACCTAGATAGAGTCGATGTTAATTTTGTAGACAAATGGTTTTTGTTTGGGGTTTTGGTATTTTTTTTCCTCTTTTGGAGATATAATTCATATAACATTAAACTCACCATTTTAAAGCATTCATTTTCAGTGGTTTTGTGTTGTGGAATCATCAAAACTACCTAATCCCAACACACTTTCATCACCTATACCTGTTAACAGTCACTCCCAATTCTCCCCATCTCCGAATCCCTGGGAACCACTAATCTACTTTCTATCTATGGATGTGCCTATTCTAGATGTCTCATATAAATGGAATCACGCAATACTGGTTTCTCTGATTCAGCATGTTTTCTAGGTTCATCTACGTTTTTGTGGCTGAATTTATGGATATATGAACTGCACCTATCCATTAGTTGATGGACATTTAGGTTGTTTTCATTTGTGACTATTTTGAATACCAACAGAATACTTTTGATTACCAACTGATGTGGAACTGCATGTGCAAGGGAACCTAACTACAAGGGGCTCTCAGTGTGGTACATGGCACACATTACTCAATGACTAATTCTGCTACTCTGTATATACATGGCTTAAAAGAATATTTTTCCAAATAAGGATGAGGTGCCAAGAAAATGCCACACAAAAGGAATATAAAAATTACTGACATTTTTAAAACATTAATCATTTTTATGGATAAGCAAAAACACCTAAGACCTTTATAATATCTAATGCTGAAGAGAAATAAGATGTGAGGAACAAGATGAAAATCCTTACCTCTTCTCTAGTCTCTCTTTAAGCTGACTTTCTCTTATTCCCTGAGGGTGAAGGCAACTTAGCAACTCATCCAGTTCCTTCTGACTATCACATAAAAACCTGTAGGGACAAAAGAGACCTGAATAATTGAGGGGAGAAAAAAAAGTTAACCACTAAGAAAGGGATCTAGGGTTGATGGTGGGGGTTGGGAGAGCAAAATTTCAAACTTGCTCACAGGGAGAACTAATTTATTATTTCCATGTCTAATGTTAACTATATCCTTGAACTTTGGAGCTAATGTTTCCTACTAAAATATAATGAGACAAATTTCATAAAGTTAATAGGCACATTTGGCACCTTTGTCCATATATCTTCAAAGAGTGAACTTATCTAAAAATAAAAGATAAATGGTTATTAAACTAAAGGTGATCACAGCTAAAGCAGTTAATGTAATCAAAGTAACAGCCCTTTCAAAACCTAGCTCCCTGCCGAAAAGCAGAATCAACACAAAAGATTAATGGCTATGTATACAATTTTTTATTTTTTAATTAATGAAGATGAAAATCCTAAATACTTCTATTTGCAAACAGACTGAAAAGCATTTCCAATGATATGTGATATCTATTACATACAAGGTTACATTACAGGGGGAAAATTATAATTCCAACCTTTAGAACAAACAAATATTTATCAAAATGTCAAGCCTGCTTTTAAAGCAATGAGTTTTACCTATCTAAGAAATCAAAGTCATACACAATAATCTTAATAATCAGTAACTCACTGGTGTTAATATATTAAATAATTTTTTAACATTAAAAAGAAAAAGAAAGAATAGCCAGATTAATGTTCATATTACCATAGATTTTGTCCTTGTTTGGGTATGGTGGTCTCTATGGCAGTTTCTGTTGCTGGTCCATGTTGTGTATTCACGCTTATATTCTTGCCTAGGTTTGCTTTCTTACCTAAGAGAAATTAATACATTAGGTTGAATATAGTAAATATCCAATTCCTAGTTTCAAAACTAAGCAGTACATAGTGCCAAAACTAACAATAACACAGATGCTGCCTATTAAATCCATCCACAAGCACAATAGATGCTAACTTCTAAATATCTGACATTTGGCATATTATCTGAGATATCTGTTCTCTATACAGGTGAACAGCTGTAGAGTTCAAAGTTTAAGAGTTTAGCAATTTAACATGCAGAGAAATACCTAAATAACTCTTTATATAAAAGCAAATAATTTACTCCAATGTTAACACAAAGATATCTGCGGTGAGGGAGTCAACTGACATATATCAACTACTAAAAACTTACCCCTGGAAGCTTCAAATGTCAGATATGATTAACTTTTTTGTAAACCAACTCTTATATACTAATATATGTGTTAATACAGATAGAGTTTAAGCCAATATTTGAAGCCTTACCTCATACTACAACTGGTTTGTTCCCCTGCTCCCATTCTTTCCCCTGCAACACTAACACAATCTTTTTTTTTTTTTGTCTTTTTAGTCAGTTAATTTTGGAGAGACCCTAACATGGTGGGACTAGAAAACATTAAGAAAGCAACAACATCCACAAGGATGTAACAGAAGTGAAGGGACTTGGATGCCAATATTCTCTCAGGAAGCTCTAACTGTGTAGGCCCAATTTCTAAGGACAGCCACTAAGCTTTGGAAACAGTCATGGTCTCTTAGCCCACTGGAATCTCTCATGCCTGAAGATCCCGACTTCACATTCATTACTCTCAAACATTACTGCTCTCACCTGGGTATTTACAGTCTACCAGAACCAGATTTTTCCACTATGTATTACAGTCTAATACTTAATACAATTTAACAGAAAAATGTCTTACATTTGAAGTGTGGGACTATGTATTATTTCCTTATTATCAACTTTGTGAGTTTAAAGTTTAGGTTATGAGTTTATCTAAAATGAAGAAAAACTACTTTTTTAAAAAACTGAAGATTTCTTCCCCCCAAAACATAATCTATTATTGAGAAGCAAATTTTATTAGATTATAGAAAACAGAGCTGGAAGGAAGCTTGTTGATCACCTAACTCAATGGTTCAACAGGAAGTCATGAGGCCTACCAGGGGACATTTGGAAATGTCCAGACACATATTTAGTCGTCACTATTGGCATCTATAGGGCAGATACCAGGGATGCTGCTAAATATCCTACAATGCATAAAATAACACCCTGACCCCCTACCACTACAAAGAATTATCTGACTTAAAATGTCAATATTGCTGAGGTTGAGAAAGCTTGACCTAACCTAACCATCTGAATTTTTTTAATTAGTAAAAATTTTTAATTTCTTCCTTGAAATATTATATAGTTGACACTTGGACAACACAAAGGTGAGGGACATAGACCCCTGGGCAATTGAAAATCCATGCATAACTTTTTTTTTAATTGTTGTTCAATTATAGTGGTCCCACATGTTTCCCCATTGCTCTCCCCTGCCCTGAAAAAATCCATGTAACTTCGACGTCCTCAAAACTTGACTCCCTTCAGTATCCATGAGGGATTGGTTCCAAGACGCACCCCTACCCCCAGCTGATACCAAAATCTGCAGACGTTCAAGTTCCCTATATAAGATGGGGTAGATGAATGCATAAAGTTGGCTCTCCATATCCATGAACTCAAACCGCAGAGGAAGAACAGTGCGGGTATTTATTGAAAAAAATCCGCACATTTAAGTGGACCTGTGCACAGTTCAAACCTGTTGTTCAAAGGTCAACTGTATTATTTTTCTCTCAACAAATATATAAATTTATATATTTAGAAAAGTACACTTCTGTATTTACTTCGCCAACTGACCATACTCATAAAACCAGAACCCAGACCAAGAAAAAGAACATTATCAGTCCCCCTTCACGACCCCCTCCCTCAGTTATTTAGTTAGATAATCCTTGTTTCTCCTCACTAGAATTTTAGTTAAATCATCAAACTTTAGTTCAAAACTTTACATGTTTTGTTTGCTACTGTGTGTTGCAACACGTGAAAAACATTGGTAGGCACATAAAAGATGATCCATAAATATTAAATACATTAACTTTTAAAGTAGAGGGAGAAGACACAGCCTTTATCTCAATTCTAACCCTTGAGGTACCTACAAAGAGGTTTCCAAGGAACAAAGTTTGAAACCTACATGTGCAAAATCTAATACCCAAACAGCTATTATGGTCATACAGATTTTATACACGTAGCTTTCGAGCTCTTTATCTTTTCACACAATGCCTGGAATAAATTTGATATTCATCCGTTAGTTTCCTCCCTCCTTTCTGTGCATTTCACATCTTCCTACCCCACTCAAATACATCTACCTAAGAAGGCAATAAAGAAACGTTACAAATGGAAAAGGTAACAGAGGACAGACAGTCTTTAATGTTTACCTTACTTGAGAAAGGTAAAATAACTAATGGATATACATACTACGGGGACAGTAATCCTCATCAAGAGAGTCAGCATGGTCTTTGCGGTGATGGTTGAATCGGTAGTCAATGCTATCATGTACCCAGCCTTTTTCAATGAACAGTCCTGGAACTTCATCTGAGAAAAGCCAGTATCTACAAATCACAACCACATATGATAGATCGTGAGCACAATTATAGAATATTACTAAACATTCATAAATATAAAAATTATCAAACAAAGAAAACCAAACTTTTTAGGATTTAAGACTTGTCTAATATCTGTAATTTTTATAACTTCTAATATTTCTTGACTTTAGATTCCATACAATGTATGTATATAAAATATAATACAATTTTTTGGGCAGCTCTCTCTATGGAGCATGCCTTCCCCTACCCACCTCCTACAGGCATATTTTCCTTGCCTCTCTCTCCTAAACTCTAAGTCCAAAGGCCTCTGTAATTTGTTTTCTGACTCAGTTCTTCCACAACCCACTTCTTCTACATCTGTGACTTTCTAAATAAACTTTCTCTTATAGTTTGAATGAATGAATGAACAAACAAATATAATCCCATTTTTATTTTTTAAAGGTTTTCTTTCTTTATTTTTAGAGAGGGGAAGGGAGGGAAATATCAATGTGCGGTTGCCTCTCACATGCCCTCAACGGGGGACCCAGCCCACAACCCAGGCATGTGCCCCGACAGGGAATCAAACCGGTGACCCTTTAGTTCACAGGCCAGAGCTCAATCCACCAAAGCCACACCAGCCAGGGCCTATAATACCATATTCAAAGACCTCTGCACCTATCACCATAATTTTATTTGTGGTATTTTAAGAACAGGGTCATGTCTTACTTAATTTTGTAAGCCTACCATCTGCACAGTAAATATTAAATGAATGTGTGATAAGCAATTCTGTTTTCCAAAATCCATGAACAGGGAAGCTTACATATTCTTAGCACTTTAGACAGTCTCCTTACTAGTAAAAATATAAAGGCCCTAAAAGATGACAAAAAATTAAGTTAAATAAGTTACCTATTATGGTTTCGATCTGTACCAATAGGTGTCCTACGCATGACTAGTTTTGCCTTGGCAATGCCCTCCTGGAATGCCTTCTCAGCGGCTGCTTTGTGTTTTCGTATTCGTTCCTCTTCAGCTTCTCTTTCTAGCTTCACTGTTAAAGACAAAAAGAATCAACTATATTTTTTTTCTAGTAAATTCTACTCTTACAAATTAAATAACATAGGGAGTGAGAAGTGCCTCGTATAGAGAACAGTTTCATCAAACCTTAGTCTCCTTCCCCTAATTCTAAGCTGTTATAAGAAATGACATGGAAAGATAGCAATTTCGATCTGGTCCTCCTATGTACTTTGAATTTGGGTGCTATCTTAGCCATCAACTCCATGCAAAATCTTGTCTCTCTGAAACTTATTAATTTTAGTAACTAAGTTGATTTTATTTTATTTATAATTTAAAATGTAACCTTAAAACAGTCCTTAAGTGGAATTAATTTAAATATTTTATGACAGGATCAGTCACTGGATCCTCAAAATGTGGGATGAATACAACTAGAATAGCTATTAAAAAAATAAATTTCAATCTTGAAGAATTTGATAGCTTATTAGCCTTGTGACAAGAAAAAAGAATTGAGAAAGCAAGGGCGGAATAGCACTTGTGGAAAATAACAGTTATTGCATACTAAATACTATTTTTCTAATTAGCACTGTTAAGGACACATTCAAAAAGTTTTAATCAGTTTATGTCTGATCATTCATTATATAGGTTTATTCTACCCAGAAAGAAATCTCCCTCAACAACAAAAGCCCAGTTACTTGCCTTCTAAGTTTTTCCATAACTGTAACAAATTTTTATACAAAGCACTGCCATTTACAATGCCAGAATTTTTAATCCTGATCCTCTAATGATAACAACATCTTCAATACTGGAAAGATGCATCAATCTAATAACATTAGAATCTGGAAAACATATCAATCTAATACTATTACTTTTAAAAAGTTAAAACAAATCTCATCTATTTAAAACCACCATGGCATGTTACCTTTAATAAAGTTTTCTAGCCTGGATGGAACTATGTTTGCAACAATACAGCAGAGATCAGTACACAAAGGTAAATGATAAAGAGTGATGGCCAAATCATAATAAAGAAAAAGCTCCTTCTCCTGTATCTACAAACACAAAACCATCTAGGGCAAATAATCAAAAGACAACCAAATTTACTTTCAGTGGTTATAACGCTGAACTAGATATTGAAAGACCTGAACTCTACTACTCAAAAACTGGCTTTGGCAAAGTGTTAATACTCTTTGTCCCTTGTTTCTCTATATCAATAACAGAGTATCATGGGAATGCAGAGACTGGTGCAGCCACCATGGAAAGCAGTATGGAATTTCCTCAAAAAACTAAAAAATGGAACTGCCTTTTGATCCAGTGATTCCAGTGCTGGGATTACACCCTAAGAAAACTAAAACACCAATTCAAAAGAACCTATGCAGCCCAATGTTCACAACAGCACAATTTAAAAGAGCCAAGTACTAGAAGCAACAGCCTAATTGCCCATCAGCAAATGAGTGGACCAAAAAACTGTGGTACATTTACACAATGGAATACTACATAGCAGAAAGAAAGGAGGAGCTCCTACACTTCGTGACACCATGGATGAAACTGGAAAGTATTATGCTAAGTGAAATAAGCCAGGTGGTAAAAGACAAATACCACATGATCTCACCTATAAGTGGAACCCAATCATTAAGACAAACAATCAAGCAAAACAGAACCAGAGACATGGAAATAAAGAACAAACTGACAGTAACCAGAGGGGAGAGGACAGGGGGATAATGGGAGGAAAGAAAGGGAAGGGTTGTCAAGGAACATGTATAAAGGACCCATGGACAAAGTCAGAGGGAGAAAGGATTGAGGGTGGGAGGTAGGATTGAGGGTGGGAGGTGGGGGTGAGGGTGAGTGGAGTGGCAGAAAGTGGTGATGGGAAAATGGAAAAAACTGTACTTGAACAATTAAAAAAGGGGTGGATGAGAGTATCACCTTCTAGCCTTTATCCTAGGTTAAGATAAATATAACACAGAGTAATACTTCAGAAACTCAAGAAACATTATTTCACGTAAAATACACTGAAATGTAAAATAAAGAGTTCATCTACAGGCTGTTTTATATGGGATGCAATTATACTTACTTTCAAATTGTAAACTACATATATACACATTCTCACAAAATATGCATATATACATACATAGCTATTTCAATGACTATGTGCAACCTAAGTAGTGCAACCTCAAATCTATTTTAAAATAAATATTACATATGTCCTAATTAAAGAACCAAGGAAGTTATTTGACTCAGTCTAAAATCTCTCACACATAATTTAAAACTATTTCTAGGTACCTATCTACTCAACCCTTCACATCCATTTTGGCAAATAAATAGTTTTTACCATCATTTCATAAGTTGACAACTTTCATAAGGTTTAAAACTGTAAGAAAGATCAAAATAGTTCAATCTTAAAGACAAAAAAACTACTAAAACCATATGATCTTGCCTTTAACAGGAACCTAAACAACAAAACAAAGAAACAAGTAAAATATAACAAAAGACACTGAAATAGAGGACAGGTTGTCAGGGCCCAGAGGGGAGAGGGGAGGGAATTTCAGGGGAGAAGGGAAGGGTTTACAAGAACAAATATAGAGGACACATGGACAAAACTAGGGGGGTAGGAAATGGGAGGGAGGAGGGGAGGGATGGGTGGGTGGGCTAGAATTGGAATAAAGGATAGAAACTGTACTGAATATAAACTAAATAAATAAATAACAATTAAAAAAAAAAGCAAAGCTCAAAGACCTTCTTACTCAGGAATGTTGTACAGTATTGTAATTACAATACTGTAAAGTATTGTAATTGATGCCTGGAGTGTCACCTGAAGGGATTTAAGAGATAAATAAGAACTCTGTTCAAAATGTTGCTCCCAGTCAAAAACTAGGGGGGTTGGGGACTTCCGGCCAAGATGGAGGCATAGGTAGACGCACTGTGCCTCCTCGCACAACCAAGATAGGGACAACAAAGATACAGAAACAAAATAACAACCAGAACTGACAGAAAATTGAAGTTTATGGAAGTCGGACAACCAAGGATCTAAAAATAGACACTTTCATCCAGACCCCTAGGAGGGGTGGAGTCGGGCAGCCAGGCGAGAGACACGGAGCGGAGAGCTGAGCACCTGGGGCGGCGCGCAAGTCCGCAACAAGCAGACCCTGTGCGCACAAGCAGCAGTGGCTGGTGGGCCCCAGCCAGGGGGTGGCGACCGGCAGACCCAGTGAGGTGGCCATTGTGAAGCAGGGCACTGCATGCAACTCAGGATCCCAGCACCGGGAAATAGAGCTTTGGGTCACTGAGTGAAAAGGAAGGTCCCAAGGGGTGCACAGGCCCACCCACACTGGAATTGGTGCCAGAGGGGCCCGGTCGGCTTGCAGAAAGTGGCGGAAGGGTCTGGGGTCCTGCAGAGGGCGGAGCGGGCGCCATTGTTCCTTCTCAGACCCCGCCCCCACATACAATGTCACAACCCTGCGACTGGGGTGCCCCGCCCAGGTGAACTCCTAAGGCCCCGCCCCTCACTACAGGTGTTCGACAAGACCAAAAAACCAAAACAAAACAAAAAACAGCAAAAAGATGGCTCAAACAGAAGAAGAATGGAAAACCCCAGAACCCATCCTTTTAAGCGACCAAAGATAGCCAACCTATCAGATGCACAGTTCAAAGCACTGGTTATCAAGATACTCACAGAATTGGCTGATT
>CM052540.1:106597337-106617728 GCA_028533065.1 Trachops cirrhosus | reverse complement strand
AGCTAAAGAACTTATGACACATGGACATGAACTAAATGGGGGGAATGTGGGTGGGAGAGGGTGTTCAGGGTGGAGGGGAATGAAGGGGGGATAATAGGACAACTGTAATAGCATAATCAATACAATATATTAAAAAAAAAGAATCCCAAGTGACTTCTTTGTAGAAATCAACAAGCTGATTCTAAAATTACTATGAAATTGCAATGGACCCAGAACTCAGAACAATCTTAAAAAAAGAATACGTTATAGAATTCACACTTCTCCTACTTCAAAAATATTACAAAGAAACAGTAATCAAGCCACTGTAATACTGATGTATAGATCAATGGAACATATCAAGAGTCCAGAAATAAATCAACAGTCAAATGATTTTTGACAACGGTATCAAGCTCATTCAATGGCTAAGGAAATATCTTTTCAACAAATGGTAATAGGACATTACTGGATAGCCACATGCAAAATAACTATGTTAGACCCTTTCCCCATACCACAGACAAAAATTAACGCAAAATGAATCAAAGACCTAAATGTATACGCTAAAACTTTTAAGACTTTTAGAAGAAAACATAAGGGTAAATCTTCATGACCTTGGATTTGGCAATGGATTCTCAGATATGACACCAAAACCACAAGCAACCAAAGAAAAATATAGATAAATTGGATTTCATCGAAGTTTTTAAATTTGTGCTTCAATAAACACTATCAAAAAAGTATACAGACAACACATAAAATAGGTGAAAATATTTGCAGATCATGTATCTGATGGGAAAGGAATTGGCATCTAAAATACACAAGAACTCTTACAACTCAGTAATAAAAGAAAGACAAATAATCCAATTTGAAAATACACAAAAGATCTGAATTAGCATTCCTCCCAAGAAGATATACCGATGACCAACAGGCACATGAAAAGATGCTCAACATCAGGAAGTACTTATCAAAACCACAATAGGATACCAATTCACAACAATGAAAATCACATAATAACAAGTGTTGGTGAGGATGCAGACAAGTGGAAAAATCAGAACCCATATACGCTGCTTGTAGGAAAGTAAAATTATGCAACCGCTTTGAAGAAGTCCGATAGATACTCAAATGGTAAAACAGAAAGTTACCATAAGACCCAACAATTACATTCCCAGATATATACCTAAGAGAAATGAAAAGATACATATACCACAAAACTTGTACAGCAATGCTTATAGCAGCATTATTCCTAAGAAACAAAAAAGGTGGAAACAAATCAAATGTCCATCAATGGATAAAATGTGTTATATCCTATCAATGGGATAGTCTTCTGCTATTAAAAAGTACTACTGAAATATGCTACAATATGAACTATAAAAACATTATGCTAAGTAAAAGAAGCCAGTCACAAAAGATCACTTACTTATTATATGATTTCATTTATATGCTATGTCAGAATAGGCAAACCTAGAGAGACAGTGGTAGACGGGTGGTTGCTTAGATCTGGAGAGGATGGGCAGGAGGGGTGATGATAGCTAAAAGGTATGCAGTTTATTTTCTGAGATAATGAAAATGTTCTAAAATTGTGGTGAACATTGTACATTATCAGTGAATGTATTTAAAAACAGTGAATCGGACACTATCAATGAAAGAACTGCATAGTACATTAATTATTGCTTAACAAAGCTGTTTATTTAAAAGTTCGGGTTTGATGATGCTATCAAAGTCCAAAATGTTTATGTTCTTGTATTTTAATTAGGGGAATATTAGTATCTAATTTGGCAACTGTGCAGAAGACATGAAAGACCTTGTCATTCAATTATTACGATAATCTTTACAAGCACATGAGACATAAGTAACTGGCCCAAAGGAATATAACTAAGTCAGAGTTGGAGTCTGAACCCATATCAGCCATTCCCAAGTCATGTTATTTCCACTATACCTATTTGTGGATTTGGTCCAAACCAAAAAAGATGTCAACATCACATTAATCTAAGTCAAACTATCGTTAACTGCAGAATGCCAAGCCAAACACTTCTGCTAGCATACTGCATACATAGTAAGGTCTCAATTATTGCATACAGAAGTAACTACCAGTAGGTATGACAATCGAGATTCTACCATTACCTCAGTAATTTCCTTACGTTTACTATATTTTAAAGGGCTTCCCTTTTTCTCTTAACACAAGATTTTACCTTTCATTTCTCTCTCCTGGATTTCCCGTTCCTTCTTAGCCTGAATGGCAAGCAGTCGTCTGCTCTTCACAGTACTAATCATGTCTTCAGCTTCCATATCTACCTGGGGCTCAAACTTCACAACTTCTTTTTTCCTATCAGTTTTGCCTAATCCATTCTCCTCTTTTCCATTTTCTTTATTTCTGGCTTCCATTTCTTTCCGTTTCTGTTTCTCTGCTCTCTTCTTATCGTTTTCTTCCTTTAATACAGCAAGCCGTTCCTTCCACAACTCCGCAGACATCTGCTGTCTGGTCTCCATATGGTCTTGCACTGAGTATGTCATGAGAATCCGGTGGCAGAGTGCTGTCAAGATCTGTAGCTTCTCTTCTGATGTTAGCTCAAAGAATTCAGAGGTTTCCAGCTTCTCTAAGAACTCATCTTGTACCTCGTTGTCCTCAAATGGTGCTGTATCTTTATTGTCCTCTGTGTCTGAGCCCTCGCTTTCCTCCTGAACATCAGATTTGCGCAAGCAGAGCCGCACCAGCTCTGAAACAGAATGCAGAGTCAGAGGGATTTCCGACAGCTTCATTCCCAATTCACCATAGTCTTCTGCTATTTCATCCTGTAATAAGGTCTGTAAGAGGATGACCAACACTCTATTCAGGTATAAAAAGCCACCCTTTTCTGCACTCAAGGCTTCCATAAGGGACACAGCAGTAATAGGATACTGAGCATCTGGTAAGAGTAGCCCAGAGTAACAGCTCAAGAACTCCACCACCATAGCCACATCCCCAAAGAGTGTGTTGGGCAGCCCTTCCGGAGTATCCACCAATCTAAATGCTGGGAGGTTTTTGCCATTTAACTCTTGGTCCTCATATCGCTTCTGTTTTTCTAGTTTCTCAAGCATTTCTTTCTCTCTCCGCTCTTTGGCTTTCTCCTTCAACCTTTCTCTCAACTCCTCTCGTTTCTTTTTCAAGTATTCTTTGCGTTGCTCTTCAGACATAGAGGCCCACCTCTTTTTGTGCTCTAAAAGCTCAAAGCGTTTTTGAACAATACTTCGCAATTCTTCTGGGAGACGAGCTCTATCTTCACTAGAGAGAAGACGAGCTGTTTTGGAGATAACACAGGACAGGGCACTCTTCTTGTCCTCCCTGTCTTTGTTTTCTTTGTAGTAGGCAATAAGGTGTAGCGCAGCAGGAGGCAGATGTTTATGAGGTTTACTAGAGGACCTGGGTGTACCCCCAGAATTTCGTGGGGCTCGTGTCATCTTCTGAGTGCCTTTGGCCATATCCAACAAAGTCATCTGCTTCATTTTGGTTTTAGGAGTCTTCAGGCCCTTTTTTGGAGATCTGGAATTCCCTGTGGATTTCTGTCCATTCAGGATGCCTTTGCTTCTGCCCTTCGCTTTCAAAGGTTTGTCATTGTGCTTCCCTGGTTTCTTGGCAGGTGGGCCTTTCTTAGGAATGTGAAAGTTAGCATGTAGCTTGTTGGTTGACATCATCTTCATCACTTCTTCCAGATGCTCTTCTGGAGATTTGGAATTCTTTGAGTTCTTCACCTTGAGTGGTGAACCATTCAAGGATTTCTTCAAGTGTACATGACACCATAACTTAGGATTTAGTGGTGAACTTAGAGAAGAGTTGTCTGTCTTGGATTTCTTTGAGGGCTTCCTGTCTGGGGATCCAGTATTCTTCCTCTTAGTAGAAGGATTGAGAGTCATATACTAGAATTTAAGAATAGGAACAAAGTTAATTTTAAAAACTAATTTAAAGAATCAATATTTAAGTATCCTAAAGGCCCTCTTTCTGCAATTCAGGTAAAACTACAAATTCATTTCTCTTGATAGACATTATGTCCCTGCAAAATCAAAGTAATTAAGTTAGCTAATGTTTTAGCCATATCAACACAAAATTTTCTTCATACCCAGGCTTAAATGTCTACACTCACTATTAGACAGTTTCACTATGCAACTAGCTCTGTTTATATACAGATTAGCAGTTCTTAAAACTTAATGAATTGTAAACTCTTTCCCCAGGAAAAACATTATGCATACAATTTCAGAGTCCTTCTATGGATCCCAGATGAAGAATAATGGCAACATGTAAGAAATTTAAAAATCACTGCTCTATAGCCCTGGCTGGTGTGGCTCAGTGGATTGAGTGCCGGCCTGCGAACCAAAGGTCTCCGGTTCAATTCCCTGTCAGGACAAATGCGGGAGTTGCAGGCCAGGTCCCCAGTTAGGGGCATGAGAGAGAGGCAACTGACTGATGTTATCTCTCACACATTGCTGTTTCTCTCCCTCTCTTTCTCCCTCCCTCCCCCCCTCTAAAAGTAAGTAAAACTTTTTAAAAAAGCATTGCTCTTAAAAGGACAAAGGACTCATGAACATGGACAACAGTGTGGTGATTACTGGGAGCAGGGAGATATAAAGGGACTAAATGGTAATGGAAAAAATATAATAGAGATTTAAATACACACACACATATATACATATATATAAAATAAAAAGCATTGCTCTTGAGACAAGACTGGGTTTTTATCTTTAAGCCTTTGTTCCAGCTGGGAATATTCTATCTTCTTAAGGTTTATGTTTCAAATTTACCACTTAAGCATTTTTGTCTAAATTCAGAAGCATATTTTCTCATATAAGTAACTATACTAACAACAACAAAGACACTGCTCACAAATAAAGAACCCTCAAGACCCTGGCTTCACAGGTCCTCAAACTCCCCTCTGATCTCTCCCCATAATTCAAGAACTCATACCCATGAATATATGAGTAACTATAAGCCCTCTAAACTCTCAAGTTCATGTAATTTTCTCTTTGATCATCCTCTCACATCTTTCTAATTCACTCCCTCTACTACCCCAACTCTGTAATACTTCAATCTGTTAAGGACCTTAAATCTATTAATTTTTATCGCATTTTCATGATGCTTACACTTCCCTGCCCTTCTTACCCAGATTAAATACCACAGTCAATCATTATAATCAGTCTTGCACGAAGCTCCACTTCCCTTGTCTCCCTTGCTCTATTTTATCTAGTCACTCTTGGTCTGTACATACTCAGCTTAAACATGACTAGGAAAAAGACACAATCACAGCATGTGATGTTATTTAAAGTCATAACCAAGTACTTCAAATGGGTCCTGAATGCCACCCAGTAATCACAGTATATTTCCTTAGCCCATTCATTTTACACTTTCTTAGATACACATCATCTCCTGTCTCCTCAAACCTCTTCAGCGGTGTCCAACCCATGGCCCAGGACAGCTATGAATGTGGCCCAACACAAAATCATAAATTTACTTAAAACATTGAGATTTTTTGTGATTATGTGTTGCAATGTATTTAACATGTGACCCAAGACAACTCTTCTTCTTCCAGTGTGGCTCTGAGATGCCAAAAGGTTGGACACCCCTGCACCTTATTCCTATTATACAGAATTTGTTAATAGGTTAGAACCAGTCAACTTGTCGTAATACCACTGTTTCTGTGTATTTAAACAAACAAACAAACAAAAACACTTGATTTCTATGCTTTAAAAAATACAATTAAAAAGAAAACAACTGGCAGCTAAAACACAAAGTAAATGAAATAACAGCCATCAATGAAAAGGTACAGCCAATTTCAAAAAAATGTAGTGTCTCAAGTGATTAAGAGAAAGACTAGATAACATTTAAAATACTTAAATTCTAAAAAACTTCAGGTTTTTGAGTGGAAGGAACTAGATAACAGCAACATGTAAAGAAGCAGTCTGGAGGCAGTGGTTAAGACAAATTAGTGTGAAATGAGACTGTAGACAAGGAAACACCTAAAGGCTATCGAATATGAAATTATGAGCCCTTTTAAAAAGGCTATAGGGAAATGGCTATGATGAAATAAATCCCAGAGATGATACAGAAGAATACCTATGCTCTTGTTAGGAGTAAACAAACAGGTGTAATAAAACTTAACAAGCTACACTACAATGCCAATTTTACAAACATTAAGAATATAATCAGAACCCTGGCCGGGTGGCTCATCATCCCATAAACCAAAAAGCTGTGGGTTCAATGCTGGATTAGGGCACATACCTAGGTTGCAGGTTTGATCCCTGGTTGGAGCATGTACAGAAAGCAATCAATGTTTCTCTCTCTCCCTTCCCCCCCTCTCTAAAATCAATAAAAACATGTATCTTCTGGTGAGGATTTTAAAAAATTCTTTAACAAAAAGAATATAACCAGAAAAACAAACTCACAGAATCAAGGCAGCACAAGAGGTATAAATATGGTATGCAATTCCAGTAAGTGGGCTTATACTTAAGAAATCCTTCTTCTGGTCAAGTTCTGTAACTTTAAAGGCCAACCTGCCCTTTAAGAACTGCAGGCAATTGCAGGTTACTATTCTTCTAGCTGGCTGTTTTTGGTGCCTATCTAAAATTGGTTGTTCCTCAACTATCATCCTCAATATGGGACGACAAAGTGATTTTGTAGTTTACAAAACAGAAACACTATCAGTGCTTCAAGGGATGCTTTTCACAGAAGTAGAATTTCCCAGTTCTTGTTCCCCAGAAATAAATTCCAAAAGGTTAAAAACAATAAGCAAAGATAACAAATGCAAGGTTCCATTTTCCTCATGGACAATGACAGTACCAATACTCCAAAGAGAACCAGATTTCAAGACCATTCTAAAAAACACAGAGCCCTGGCTGGTGCGGCTTAGTGGATTGAGTGCCAGCTTCGGAACCAAAGAGTCATTGGTTTGATTCCCAGTCAGGGCACATGTCTGCCTTCCTGGGCAGGTCCCCAATAAGGGTGTGCAAGAGACAACCATGCATTGATGTTTCTCTTCCTCTCTTTCTCCCTCCCTTCCCCTGTCTAAAAATAAATAAATAACATCTTTAAAAAAAATCATACAGCAGCTATTTTCAATCTTCTTCATCTCATGGCACATATAAACTAATTACTAAAATTCTGCAGCACACCAAAAAATACATTTCTTGCCAACTAACAAAAAGGTAGGTATAATTTTGATTCATTCACACCAGACAGCTCTTGTTGTGTTGGCTGTCATTTTTTCATTTGACAATCTAAGGGAAAAGAGGTCAGTGACTGACCTCTTAGTCAGGTATTGGATGTTTTAAAAATTCTTTCGGCACACCAGTGTGCCACAGCACATGGGTTGAAAATTGCTGTCATACAGTAAGACTGAACACTACCCTGCCAGGAATTAAAGACAAATATGTGCCTCCCAAGAGTTAACCATCCTCTTCAATAGCGTTGGAAAATCTTCAGAGTACAGACACATAGACTACCATTTTTTCTAATGATCAGGGTGACAGGTTATATTTAAAGTCATTCTAAAATGAAATTTATCACTAAAAAGGAGACTAATATGAGACTGTTTCATTTTTACTGTTTTATAATAATCTATTTTAATTGGGCCATTTAATTTACTGGTTACATTTCTTTCTATTTAAAAAGTCAAATTTAGTATTAAGTTTCTTTAAATTTCTTCTACTTAGAAGCATTGTATTATTCAGAAATGATGCAAGAAAAAGCTGGGATGGTTTAACCATGAAAGGGTTCAGTTACCCATTTTCATTCATAAGGTGTGTTTTTTGCCAAGTCACACTGTGCAATTTTTTTCTCTCTTAAAAATGAAAGAAATTTAACTCACCCAACCCCCTCCCAACAGGCCAGCTCCCCAAGTGAGCAGTCCTTCAGTAACTGAATCTCAGCATAGGGCATGCTGGGAGCAATCACAGGCAAATGGGAGCCGGCATGGCTGGACTCGGGGATCTGAAAAAGTGTAAAACCACTTATGTGCGAAGCGTCTTCCCTAACCCCCATTCAGCGTAAGTCATCTTCTGGAATAGTGACTAGGAAGGGAGAAAAGAATGGGCAGCTGGATTGGAAGTATTATAGTTTTCCCTTCCTAACTGCTAAACATGAAAAAATATTTCTGTCTTAGCAACATGAGAGGCTGTAAGAAAAACAGTATATACAATACTATACTTGTTCCCTATCACCTGGAAGAAACCAATACCACAAAGAAGAAAATCTAGTAAATAAGATAACAATTTTAAAAATCTTTGAAGCAGCTCATTCAGACGCTAAATTTAACTTAATAGAAGCACCAAGAACCATAAAGTAGAAAATTTTGGCATTCTATAATCCGACTCTTATTTCATTCTTCTCATTCACCCAAGGAATCATGTTAGACGAGTTTCAAGGCAACATTCACATATTGGTCTTGTCTCAATCTCTAGATGCCTTTATCAGTGAATTTGTGAAATTACTATAAAATATTCTTTTAATATTTTATTTATTTTTAGAGAGAGGGGAAAGGAGGGAGAAAGAGAAGGAGAGAACATCAATTGGTTGCCTTTCACACACCCTCAACTGAGGACCCAGCCTGCAACCCAGGAATGAGCCCTTGACGGGGAATCAAACCAGCAACCTTTTGTTCTGCATGCCACTGAGTCACACCAGCCAGGGCAGATAAGAAACATCTTTTAAAATATATATTAATTAGATCATGTGCCTTCCAGTGTAACTCAGTAGAGAAGAATACAACATCATTTCTGTGGTATTTCTACCAAAAATTCATAGTCTGAATTTAATCATGAGGAAATAAACCAAAATTAAGGAGTATAATTGGTTTGTAAAACAAACCAATTTCATCAACATCAAGACAACTTCAAAAACATCAAGGTTTTTAAAAGACAAAGAAAAGCTAGGAGCTAAGTAAATGGATCCTCATTGAAACCAAAACAAAAAAAATTTTTTGGCTAAAAAGACATTAACTGTGATAAATGGCAAAATCTGAGTAAGAAATATAGGTCAAGTAATAGTATTGATTCAATGTTAGTCTACTAATTTTGATAACAGTACTTGAGTTGTATTAGAAAATATTCTTGTCTTTAGGAATCACATAATGAAGTATTTTATAAAAGAGCATCCTGTCTTATAACCTACTCTCAAATGTCTCAGAAAAAAATAATGTATGTGTATAAAGAGAGAAAATAATAAAACGTGGTAACAACATTTGACAAATCAAAGTGAAGAGTACAATCTACTTGAAGGGAAATTATTGTATTTCGTCAACTCTTCTATGTGAGATTATTTCAAAATAAAATGTTTGTAAAATGTTTTAAGAGGAGTACTACTCGGCCATAAAAAAAGAAGAAAATCTTACCCTTTCCGGTAGAGTGGATGTACTTAGAGAACATTATGCTAAGTGAAATAAGGCAGTCAGAGAACAATACCTTATGATTTCACTCATATGTGGAATCTAATGAACAAATCAAACTAACAAAGAAAATGTGAACAGACTCATAGATGGAGAACAGGACGACAGCTGGGGCAGGGAGAGCTGTTAGGGAGTGAATGGACTGAGCAGAAAGGAAAAAGGACTCACAGACATGGACAACAGTGTGGTGATTGCTGGTGGGAGGGGAGTATAAGGGGACTAAATGGTAGTGGAAAAAAATACAATCAAGATTAAATTTAAAAATGAATAAATAAAATGTATTAAGAACCATAATAAATTAGCCCACATTATTTCAGGATTCCAAATGTCTTTAAAAGTTCTATTTTCTTGTTATGTCTCTATCCAAAAACTTCCCCACCAGGATATAACAGTTAAAACTAGGAGTTCGAGTTTTAACTAGATAGGATAGGATTATGGATAGGATAATAAAATACTAAAGCTGCATGTTTTACAAGAGGGAAATGAGCTAAGATAGCTGATTTCATCTTAAATGAGTTATTATCCAACTACCTTATTAATCATTTCTCCAAGTCATTAGGCCTACAAAAAACTGTTATCCCTAAACTCTGTCAGTAGCATTTTTCTCCTTAACATGCAGAATTTCTTAAAGAAATGAATTCACTAGCCACTTCACTATTATTTTTTAGACGTAACAGAATATAAAATGAGTAAAAGCTTGTTCTGAAGTCATTTATATTCTCGAGTTTGCAAGACAACACCCTCATCATGCCACTCAACCCTACTCAAATGACACTTCAAAATTCCATACCTCTAAATTAATTTTCCTCTGCCACTTAAGCTCTCCCCATCACTCCTTTCCTAAAAAAATTACTCAGAACTTGCTTCCTCTCTCCAAGCCTCATCTCTCTTAACAATAGTTGTAGTTCAGCAGCCTAATAGAACATTAAATTCTATAAAAACCAAAGACAACAAAGACAGAAAACATTTTTTTAACCTACAGCCTTTAAGATAGGTGGAACACGTGTGATCACTCTCATTTTTAATGCATTAAATGAGGAAAGTATCCAAAAGCACTGTTTTATGGTCTATTTTTCTATGCCTTTACTGTATTGTTTTGGCTGAGATGCCAAAAGGTCTTTAAGAAAATTTATTTTACAAAAAAGAGAAAAAAACTTTTATGCAAAACTCAGAAGACAAAAGTCAGTGAAACATCCAACAGTTAATATTGAGAAATAATAAAGTCTTGTTGAAGACAGGAAGAATATGTAAAAAGATAATGTGTATGTGCCCTTAATTTTGTAGACTGGGTATTTTACATGGGTCTTATTTTCTCTTACTAAGTAGAATTACTATCTTCTCATAATAATTTAGTCCACACAAGTCTGTACTTCATAGTCTCAATCTGAATTATAGACAAATTTCATGAAGTTAATATTTTAAGCCCTCATTAGAAAATCTAACTAGCTAAGATTTCTTTAGAAATTGCTTTTCAAGATGTAAGTTTCTGTAATCCAGTCTGACTCCTACAAAAAGTATGAATCAGTTTTTTCATTCTAATAAACCAGATTTTTTACCCATAAATACTCAAGTCTTTCACATATTTGAATTACTACTAAAATTACATAAAAGAGAACTATAAAATAAAAAATAGGAAAACATTAAAGGACTCAAATGGCCTATGAGTCTAAAACCCATTCACAGATGATTTTATATAGAACTCTCATATAGTAAAAATAGTAATCTCATATAACTGCCAAAAGCTGTATCCAGTTACAAATATTACAGCAATGAAATTACAATGAATTAAAATCCCCTCTCAGGAAATAAAAATATTCAGGAAAATATTAATGCCCTGGCCTGGTAGCTCAGTTGATTAGCACACCGTCCTGATATGCCAGGGTTGCGGGTTTGATCCCAGGATCCTGGCCCATTGGTTAGGGCACATAATAAGAATCAACCAATGAGTGCATAAATAACTGTGACAACAATTTTTCTTTCTCTAGTCCCCTTCTCTCTTTCTAAAATCAATATATAAAAAAAAATTTTTAAATACCGAGGGAAAAAATTTGGGTTTACTATAATTGTGTGGAAAATTTAGTCTGATCTAGAAAAAGCCAATTAATTTCTAAATTCTTCTAAGTAAATAATAAAACTTCAAAGAGCACAATAAAAAGCTAATGCTTGACCATGCTGTTCTAGAATACAAAAACATGCTAAATGTTAAACCATGGTTAGAGGACTTTATCAGTGTTTGGAGAAATAAACTTATTTCTCAACACACTTTTGTCAGCAAAATCAAACTAAGATAATTTAAATAATTTAGTTATGACTGAAGATATCTTTTGTTTTTCACAATTAAAAACAAGAGACGGGGGAGAAATCCTGCAACTCACTTAGTTTTAATGGACTAGCAGCTCTCTCCTTCGCATTCTGGTCCAGAAACCCAGATGAAAACATCAGTGTGAAAATAAAGAAATTTACCAAACATAAATACTGTCATAACCTACATTAAAATCTTACCTGAAAAACCCTAAGATGGAAAAGACTATTAGAAATTGGAGGCCAATGTCTTGTCTTTTGTCATTCACTTACTATTGCTTCTAATTAGACCAGCCTACATTTTCCCATCTGGAAAGTAAGACTAATGTATTTATACATACCATAGAACTTCATAAGAATGTTCTGAAGATCAAATAAGATAATTAAAGAAAAAACGATGTTTCAAAAGGGACATGCTAGATTTTCTACTAACCTGTTATACAAAGCAATACTCATTCCAAGTCCTTTTCAAGGCGGGCAGTCTATTTGATCATCTTTTCTGATGTATAAAATCAGTTTTCATCTTTAGGATTCAATTTGCAAAATATTTTTTTGTGTTTATACCATACCTCATTCCAAGAAGGATCTGAGGCAAAAAAGCACACGTATGTATTTTTTTTAATTACATAATCATAGTAAAAAATAAGTTGAACTAGGGGAGATACTCAATGTATCCTCTCCCCTACCAACCTTACACAACACAGAACCTACATGAAACAGATTAAATCCAAAAATGTTTGAATTCCTTATCTGGTGTTAGAGTTCAAAATTTGCTATAAATCTAATACTATTGAACCCATCTGAGAAAATAAATTCATCTAAGTGTTCTATCCTGCTGTCCAAAAATTAATAGTGACCTTACCTTGTATGGATCAAGTAAAAAGTCACTGAACTTGCTCGGCAGGGAATATTTCTTCACCAGCTCATCTTCTACCACCCAAGGTGCATTTTCACCAGTTCCAGCCCGTAAGGCATTATGCCGTATAAAATATCGAAGTATCTCCTTATTTGGTGGGCGTTCTGTACGGATCAAGCTGTCTGCTGGCACATTACTGATGATCTAGGTTAACAAATATAAATAACTCATCACAGGGGTAAAGAAGCTATTAATCAATGAGAACAAAAATTTGTGCTCTCTCCAGAAAAATCCTAATTCCATCCATAAAACATAGGTATAAAATAGGTAAAAAGAGAAGGAATCATTTTCACATACAGAGTTAATTAATTAATCCCTAGGCAAGTTTTCAGTATGTATCAAAGCCCTAAAAATGTGTATACTCACTGAACCAACAATTTCTCTTATTAAAAATTTAGAAATAAATGGAGAGTCATCATTAACTAGTTAAAAACAAAAAAGGGGGGTGACTAAAAAGGTACATTGATAAGGGATTCACTTTTTAAATTAAAATACATCCATATAATGGATACCATGCAGCCATAGGAAAAAACCACATTTTTCAATTAGGACAAACATCAGAATCATTTGGGGTGTGATTAAAATGCATATACTTAGGCCTCACTACAAACTTACTGAATCAGAGAAATCTTTGTCAGTGGAACCTGGGATTCCACATTTTTATTTTCTTCTGTTTTTACTTTTATAATTGATTTTATACTAAATATCCTCCCAGGCCATAAGTTTTTATTTCTTCAGTTGCTCCTGGGATATCTTTTTCTTCTGTGCAACCTCCTCTTTTGGTTTAGAAACAATCTGCTCCTTTTCAGTAAGGATCATGTCAATGTGGTAGGAAGAACTCACATGTGGATTAAACTACCCATGAGCTCTGTAAGCTGTGTCACATCTGGGGAAATCTGTTCACATGGTTGTGCTCTATAACCAGAGAACCTACATCTAAACCCTAAGTTCAGCATTACTCTCTGCATATTTAAGCATGTGGAGCAAAAATTCAGCACTTTTTGGGCCACTGACCCTGTGTCCAGCCTCACTGTTGGGCCTGGGCAAATATATCAATTCCACTGTAGTAAGGATGGAATGGCACACATTGCTTCTTTAAAGTGACATCCTTCAGATACTTAGTGGCTTTTCAGATATGCATACCCTTGATGGCCTAGGCAGTTTCATGAGCATTCTTAAAGTGAACATGAAGATGTGAACCTCTTGATTTGCATGATTTTTGTGGGGTTTTCTGGGTCAAATGAGTAGCACACCATTTCAAAGGTAACCCCTCACTGCTTTGGGGAAGAATTCCATTTTTCATGAACTCCCATGATAACTATCATATACACCACATCCCAAGACTATTATTTTGGAAGAACATATAATTATATTACAGATACTTACCAGACAGAAAATGAAAAAAGCAAGCTACGAAATAGTATATATAGACTCTTCCTACTTTTAAAAGTCAGTGAAAAGCTAACCACCATTAACGACCCCATTCATCAATTATCATCTCTGAATATGGGATTAGAGATATCTTTTTTCTTATTTGTACTTTCTGTCTTTCTATGAACAGTATTTATTACATTTTACACTCAATTTACACTCAATAATAATACAAATAATAATTAGGAAAGTGGTTCAGACTCCCTAGCAACGTTTCAACTAGCTACCTTGCCGAATGGGAGGGAAGAAACTTAGTAAATAATTGTACTTACGATCTAATTTTAAAATATAAAAAAATCCTAATAATCCAAGTACGTATTCAGATCACTAACTATAAAACAGAGTCAAAATGAAATAAGACTTGTCAACATCCTGAAGTAGAAAAACAACACCCTAAAGAGGCAAAAGATCTGGGTTATAATCCTTCCCAATCTCATTTACTAAATTAGGAACTTCAATAGAATTATTTAATTTCTCAGGCCATAGCTCCTTCCTCCATAAAACAGTTAAACAGCCCTGGCTGATGTGGCTCAATGGACTGAGTGCCAGCATGCGAACCAAAGGCTCGCTGGTTCAAGTCCTAGTCAAGGTACATGCCTGGGTTGCAGACCATGGCCCCAGTGGGGTCACATGAGAGGCAACCACAAATTGATATTTCTCTCCTCTCTCTCCCTCCCTTTCCCTCTAAAAATAAATAAATAAAATAATATGAAACATGAACACCTTAGAATCAATAAAACACAGTACTCAATTATTTTAAGGGTATTTACTACTTTAGGTTATTAATTCCACAGATTCCTTATAAAAACACTGATTATTGTTGACTCAGTTTCTGAATTTAATTACATTACAAATTGTTCTACTTTTAACCAGGAAGAGCTACCACCTTGGAAAGTCTGTAACTGCTGGAAACAGGTTCTTATTTTTAAGACTAAGTTTGAAGCTCAAAAGCAAATTACTCTTAACCCTAATAATTCCTATTAAAAGGAAAAAGTGTATAATCTCCTAGTAAATAAAATACAATCTAAAGTCATAATTACTAAGACTAGAAAACACTCAGAATTTTTGTATTGTAAAAACACGTTCATTTACATTTTTCTTTAGCACATTTTTCTCTTACAAAACTAACCCTATGATATTTTCTTAAACAGCATCTACTCCATGAAAGAGGATTAATATAAAGTGCCAACTAACCTTATCTTCATTTTGTAGTTTCACATCATATTTGTGAGGCAGAAATTTTGGAGGAGCCCATTTCCTTTCGCCTTTTTTTAATGAAGTAGGTAGTTTTCGTGGAGATCTACGTGCTCTGTCATCTAGTCAAATCAATAGAAAATTAGTGAAAGACATAATTCTTTTAATTCTATCCATTCATTAATTAATAATTAATTTTACTGAACACCTACTCTGCACCGGGCACTGACTGATGGGGCGCCAAGATGAATCATAAAATTCTTACCTCAACTAACTGAAGTCTATGGGTAGAGTCAATCATAATTATAATAAAACGTGGAAATTCTATTATAGGCATGGATACAGGAAAATAATATGGAAGAGCAGCAAAGTCTAACTTAGGGAGATAAACAGAAAAGGCCTACAAAAAATATGACTTGGCCTGTCCAGCATGGCTCAGCTGGTTTTATCATCATCCTATAGACTGAAAGGTTGCAGGTTCAATTCCTAGTCAGGGCACATGCCTGCATGGGGGTTCAGTCCCTAGTAGGGGTGTATATGGAACACCAATAATTGTTACTCTCTTATGCCAATGTTTCTCTCCCCCACTCTCTCTAATCAATAAGCATATCCTCAGGTGAGGATGAAAATAAAAATATGACTTGTTCAGAGACTGCAAGTAACGAGGTATGGGTGAATATAATCTAAAGTATGGTAAAAAAAAATCAAATTAGGAGCCCTGGCTAGTGTGGCTCAATGGATTGAGGGCCAGCCTGTGAAACAGTCAGTTGCAGGTACGATTCCCAGTCAGGGCACAGGCCTGGGTTGCCAGTCAGGTCCCCCAGTAGGAGGCGTGGGAGAGACAACCACACACTGATGTTTCTCTCCCTTTCTCTCTCCCTTCCCCTCTCTCTTAAGAATTAAATAAAATTTTTCAAAATAACTTAAATAAATTAATTAAAGAGGTAAGTACAGGGGTAAATATAAAGAACCTTGTATGCTGTTTAAAGAGATCAGAATTTGTCTTGTGGGCACTATGGAAACAGGATTTTGGTCTAACTAATGAAATAGGCAGCCCCCATCCGACAGGGACTTGAGGTACAGAATATAGATAAAAGGAAGTATCTTAAAACCACCACAATTGGCCTGCAATGTGAAGAGAAACAGAGATTACAATTTGCTCCTCCTACTCTGACCTAGCTACTTGAGTACCTAGGTCTGTGAACACAGATTTCTGACAAGAGGAAATGACTTCCCAGGAGTCTTAATTGTGTAGGGTGATTTAAGTCTTTACTCACTTTGTGGATATTTTAGTTATTTTCTGAATCATAAAAAAGCATGTCTATCTAGCCACGAAACTCAATTACAAATTTAATTGCTAGAGAACCTAAATGATTTGTGTATAATAAAATAGTCACACAGGAAAGCTAGCATCATACATACTAATATTTTCTCTCCTTCCTTCATCCTCTTTTACATTTGCCTCCTTCTTCTGATGCTCCTGAGCGATTTGGCTAGAATTCTCTTTGTCACTTGAGGGAGAATCACAAGCACCATCAGATTTCTTCTCAGTGGCCTCTTCATCCACTTTCTCCAAAGGATGAATCTTTACAATCCTCACCTTGAGCATTTTTTCTTTTCCAACCTACAAATACAGCAATGAAATTCAGAGATAATCAATAAGAACTACAAACCTAAAGATAATGTCTAGGATACATTATCCTAGATATTCCATCCCACTTAAAAATTCAATGAAACTCTGAAGTACCAAGTACAGTGATTTTTCAAATTTTATTTGTCAGACTTCTAGATTTAAAATGACATCTTTTCCCCCCATGCATTCATTCCTTTATTCTTTTTCTACAATAGCTAGGTACTTCTTTTTATTATTTTTCAATTACAGTTAACATTCAATATTGTATTTGTCTCAGGTGTACGCATAGTGATTAGACATTACAAAGCGATCCCCTGATAAGTTCAGTACCCACCTGACATCATAATAGGTATGACAATATTATTGCCTATATTCCCTATACTTTACTTTATATCCCTGTGATTATTCTGCGTAACTGCCCATTGGTATTTCTTAATCCCTTCACCTTTTTCACCCAGTAAAATGACATCTTAAAAAATAAAATGCACAAAATCTAGTTTATAATTCATGTATCAATGTACTAAGCCCAAGGGCAATCACTGCACAAACCACAAATATGGGTAATTACTGTTCAAGAATTTCCATTTTATAAAAAATCAACTATACATATGGATATACAACTATTCCAGAACCACCTATTGAAAAGACTATCTTTTCTTCACTTAATTAGCTTTCCACCTCTATCGAAATTCAAAACAATTTCACGGTTTTTTTTTAACTTTAGAGAGAGGGAGGAAGGGAAAGATAGCAAGAGAAAAGAAACAATCTGTTGTTCTTCTAATTTATGCATTCACTGCTTGATTCTTATATGTGCCCTGACTGGGGATTGAACCCACAAGCCTGGAGTATCAGACCAACATTCTACATAATTGAGCTACCTGACCAGAGCCCACACTGTCTTTTTTTTTTTAAGAGTTTATTTATTTAGTTTTAGAGAGAGGGGAAGGGAAGGAGAGAGAGAGGGAGAGAAACCTCAATGTGTGGTTGCCTCTCACATGCCCCCTGCTAGGGACCTGGCCTGCAACCCGGGCCTATGCCCTGACTGGGAATCAAACCACGACCCTTTGGTTTGCAGGCCCGCGCTCAATCCACTGAGCTATACCAGCCAGGGCCCCACACTGTCTCAATACATTAAAATTTACAGACTCAAAATCAGACAGTTATTAGCCCTCTAACTTTGTTGTTCGTCTGCAAAGTTGTTTTGGCTACATTTTTTGCTTTTCCAAATGAATTTTACAATCAACCTGGCAATTCCTACAAAAAAAAAGCTACTGGAATTTTATTGCAATTATATGGAATCTAAACACCAATTTTAGAAAAATTGACACATTAACAATATTAAGTTTTCTGCCCTGGTTGGTATAGCTCAGTGGACTGAGTGTCTGATTGTAAACCAAAGGGTTGCCAGTTTGATTCCCAGTCAAGGCACATGCCTGGGTTGCGGGTCAGGTCCCCAGTAGGGGGTGCTCAAGAGGCAACCACACATTGATGGTTTTTGCCTTCCTTTTCCCCTCTCTTCCCCTCTTTCTAAAGGTAAAATCTGTAAAAAAAAAAAAAAAAAAAAAAATACTACATTTTCTGACGCATAAACAAGAACTACTTCTCCATCATTTAAGTTCTTTAATTTCTCTCGGCGATGTTTAATAATTTTTATGTACAGTTCATGTATACCTTTTGTCAGGTTTACTCCTACAGTACTACTTTCTTTTTTTTTTTAATTCTCACCAGAGGACATTTTTTCATTACTTTTATAGCAAGAGGAAGGGAGAAAGAGAAAGACCAATGCAAGAGAGGTGGCCTCCCATATTTGCCTGGACAGGGGATCAAATCTGCAACCTGGGCATGTGCCCTGACCAGAAATTAAACCCACAACCTTCTGGTTACAGGACGACACTCCAATCAACTGAGTCACACTAGCCAGGGTATACTACATTTTTTTTTAAGATTTTATTTATTTGTTTTTAGACAGAGGGGAAGGATGGGAGAAGAGAAAGAAACATCAATGTTTGGTTGCCTCTCATGTGCCCCCCTACTGGGGACCTGGCCCGCAACCCAGGCATGTGCCTTGACTGGGAATCAAACCAGTGACCCGTTGGTTCATAGGCCAGCACTCAATCCACTGAGCTACACCAGCCAAGGCATGTGTTTCATATTTTTTTATGTTAAATAGTTTTGATTTTTAAAATTCAATATAAAGTTATTTGTTGCTAACACATAGAAATAAATACAAATTGGTCTTTGTGTGCTATCTTGTATCCTGCCACCTTGCTTAACTCATGGATTAGTTCTAGTAACTTTTAAGGTAGATTCCATGAGATTTGCTACATAGACAATCATGTCTGAAATAAAGACAATTTTACTTCTTATGCTTCTTCTTTTCCAATTTGGGTGACATTTATTTCTTTTTCTTGACATACTACACTGGCTAGAACCTCCAATACAATGTTTAATAGAGTAGGAAAGCAGACATTCAGTATTTTACCACTAGGTATGATGCTAATTCTAGATAATTCTATAAATATCCTGTCAGGTTGAACAAGTTACTATTTTTGTAGTTTTAATAGAAATTGATGTCGGATTTTGTCAAGTACTTTTTGTTTGTAAAATTAAGACAATCATATAGTTTTCTTGTTTAGCAAAAAGAATTACAAATTTAAAACAAACTGTGCATTCCTAGAATAAACCCTTTTAGTCCTAATGTATTATCCTTTTAATACATTGTTAGATTTCATTTGCTAAAATTTTTATTAGACTTTCTATATCTGTTCATGAGGGATTTTTCTGTGAATATAAATTTTGTTTTCCTTAGACTGTAGTTTCTTTCTTGTAATGTGTTTACGTGGTTCATGCTGATCTAATCTCATAAAATGAATAAGAAAGAATTCCCTTGTCTTCTGTTTTCTGAAAAAGTTTGTGTAGAATTGGTGTTATTTCTTTCTTAAATGTTTGGTAGAATTCACCAGTGAAGACATCTGGGCCTGCAATTATCTTTGTAGGACAGTTTTAACTACAAATTCAATTTAATAGATATAGGGATATCGGGGTTTCTATTTCTTCTTGAGGTTTTGGTTATTCTTATCTTTCAAGGAATTGTCCATTTCATTTAAGTTGTTGTCATTAAATTTACTGTCATAAAACTGTCCATACTATTCACTTATTATCCTACAAACATGTGTAGACTATGTAGTGATATCACCTACTTCTTCATATTGGTTCACTGTGTCTTCGCTTTTTTCTGAGTTTGGCCAGAGGTTTATCAATCTTGTTAATTTTCAAATTGCCACCTTTTAGTTTCATTGATTTTTCTCCTTAGTTCTCCTGTTTTCTTTTTTATTGATTGCCACTGATATTTACTAATTCATTTCTTCTTCTGTTTCCTTGGAATTTAATTTGCTCTTCTTTTTCTTAGGTTTTTTTTTTTTCTTTTAATTTCTAAATTTATTCTTTTATTTAAGTACAGTTGTGGTTTCCAATCCTATATTGGTTATATTAGTTTCAAATGTATACAATACAGTGATCATCCCACCAGTTCCAGCAAT
>CM052540.1:106542614-106596837 GCA_028533065.1 Trachops cirrhosus | reverse complement strand
CATTTCCGCACTTTCTCGATGGCCGCCATCACTTTCTTGATGTCGTCCTTGGCTCGGCTGCGGGTCTCGGCCCGGACTGACCTGCCCGACATGGCGGCGGTGGGAGCGATGGGAACTGGGGTATTGCTCCCAAGACGCGGGGAATCGCGCCCCTCACGCGCCACCACCCTCCCGCCGCAGCAGCGTCACCGCGGCCGTCACCCCCTCCTTGCGCGCGTGCGCGAGGAAGCGCGCGCACCCGCCCGCCCCTTGGGGCTCGAGGCCTCAGCGCGCCTGCGCGCCCGCGCGCGCCCCGCCTCTGGTGACTAGGTGCCCTGGGTGCCCTGGGAGGGAGCGCCCGTAGCCCTCAAGTAGACCGGGACCAGGTAGCGGCGGCACGTGCTGTGGGCAGAGCGAGGTGCGAGGCGCTGCCGTGGAATGAATCACTGATATTTTCCCGGAAGATTTGGAAGTGGGCACCTTCATTCTCAGGCCAGGTTTGCTCCCATTACCTGTCTGTTATGGACTTGATCTTAAGGAGACCGCGATTCTGCATCATCCTGTCCTGCTGCCCGCGTCCTACTTCCCCAGATAAACCGCTGAGAATTTCACACCTTTCTTCAGGAGGCTTTACAACCTTGTGCACACGTGTTCCTCACTAGAGTAACTGACCACTTTGGTACTCTCCCAACATCCAAGTAAACTGAGAAGCATTCACCTGACATCCTGGGGTTCCACTTTGTTCATACTCAGCACTCTACCTCACTGTCTTATTTAGCAATTGTTAATTAAATGTTGCTTGTATTGAACAATGCTCTGTGCTAAGTGCTGTGGGCAAAATCTGGGATTTTGCTTTCACAGAATTTACAATTTAGTAAAACATACAGACCAGAAAATAGGCATTAAAATGCCATGACCTTGAAGTTGACTTCTGAAAATAGTGTAGATGCAATTGGTCCAAGGCATAACTGTGTCCACACACAGTGTAGATGCACAATAAATGGGTGAAGGCTGAATATTCAGTGCAACTCCCACCAGACAGGCATTTATCCATGCCTGCAGTAGTATGCAGGGAGGGTCCTGTATCAGCTGTTTCAGGAGACAGCAGGTGACAGTTTACATTGGTTGGTAGTGACTACTTTTGTCACCTCTAGAGAAACTTTCCTCCTGTGTGCCCCAGAGAAATACCTAGCTAACCCTGAACTTGACACAACCTCTGTCTATGACTGTTCAGCCTTTCATAATTGACCAATAGCATGGCTTGATAAGCATATGTTGTCTTGCTAGTGAGAGGCTTGGGAATAGTGTCTGCCTGACTGAGGAGTGGAGTTGTGGAACCAGCATATGGAGGGAAGGAATGATTCTAGAAATCACGGGATAAAAGGTGGCAGGCACACCTGTTTCTCAAGCCCAACTGATCCAAAATAACACAAGCACTGCCTGAGCACCTGCTATACACCATACAGCAGTGGACACTGGGTGACGCACAGATGAGTAGGACACACTCTCTACCCTTGAGAATAAGGAAGAGGCAACCAGAAAATAAGACACAAGGCATAACGTGGTAGGTGTGAGAGAGGCCAACTCTCTAGACCTCTCCAGTTCTGTTAATAGGTCCCCCTGGTCTAGGCACACAGTTCAACTCCTGGCAGTTGTTTAACCTCTCTCATTCATTTCCACATTCCAGCCAGCCTCCTGGCTGAGATTTCTTTCCTATAGTTTGTCTCTGCTACACAGCCCACTGCTTGTCCTGGCTGCACTAGCCTCCACCCCTCTCTCCTCCAGCCCACCCTGCTGGTCAGTCACCTTCCTTGGTAATCCCTGGCTCCAAAGACTTAGTGATCTACCTGTTTTCTGCCCACATTTGTCCACCTGGCCCTACATCCCTCACCTTCTCTCCACTGCAGTGCTCTCTGCCTAAGATAGTGACCAAAATGGGCACCTAACAACTATATGCCCTGCAGGCCACACAAATGCCATCTTTTGACATACTTTTATTTTTAAAAAATTGCACCTTGATATTTTCTAGGTGAAAGCCTTATGCTAGGTGCTGAGACAAGCCAGGCCAGACCTCTGCCTTGAGCAACTTGCATTAGAGGCAGTGGATTCCCTTTCTCAGTAAAAGCTACAGTGGCCTCTAATGCCCCACCTGTCTCCACACCTATGTTAATTTTCTGACCTCACTTCCTACAACCAATTTTGTCTGTCTCTGCTCCAACTAGACTGGCCTCCTTGCTGGTCTGAATACACCCAGGAAAACTGCCTCAGGACTTCTGCACTGTAGGTTCCTCCCCTTGGAACACACATCCCACACATATTTGCAAGCCTGTCTCACCTCCCTCAGGTCTTTTTCCAGTGTCCTTCCAGAATCCATGATCTTGAGTACTTTTTAAAAAATATTTTTTTAGGTCATTTCAAAGAGATCTTATGGGACCAAAACCAGGAGCTCTTAACGCTTCGACCCAAGTTTGACGTTCTCCATAGGATGTAATAGACACTCAATAGTGCTATGTTTTCTTGTGGAGATATAAAATTTAAAAAAATAAAAATAAAAATAAATAAAATAAATATTTTACCCTAGCTGGCATGGCTCAGTGGATTCAGTGCTGTGCTATGAACCAAAGGGTTGCTGTTTCGATTCCCAAACAGGGCACATGCCTGGGTTTCAGGTGTGGTCCCCAATGGGGAGTGTGTGAGGGGCAGCCACACGTTGATGTTTCTCTCCCTCTCTCCCTCCCTTCCCTTATCTAAAAATAAATATTTTTTAAAATTATATTTTATTGATTATGCTATTACAGTTGTCCTGTTTTTCTCCCTTTGCCCCCCTCCACCAAGCACTGCCCACTCCCTTAGGCAATCCTCCCACCATTGTTCATGTCCAAGGGTCATGCATATAGGTTCTTTGGTTACTCCATTTCCTACGCTGTACTTTACATCCCCATGGCTATTCTGTAACTACCTATTTGTACTTCTTAATCCCCTCATCTCTCCACCCATTCCCCCACATGCCCCTCCCATCTGGGAACAATCAAAAGTCCTTCATGTCCAGGATTCTGTCTCTGTTCTTGTTCACTTAGTTTGTTTTATAGATTCAATTGTTTATAGGTATATATTTTGTCATTTTATTGTTCCTAGTTTTGATCTTTTTCTTAAATAAGCCCCTTTAACATTTCATATAATAATGGTTTCGTGATGATGAACTCCTTCAGTTTTTTTGTCTGGGAAGCTCTTTATCTGCCTTTTGATTCTAACTGATAGCTTTGCTGGGTAGAGCAACCTTGACTGTAGGCCCCTGCTTTTCATGACTTTGAATATTTCATGCAAGTTCCTTGTAGCCTGCAAAGTTTCTTTTAAGGAATCAGCTGACAGACTTATGAGAACTCCCCTGTAGGTAACTAACTGCTTTTCTCTTGCTGCTTTTAAGATTCTCTCCTTATCTTTAATCTTTGGCATTTTAATTGTGATGTGTCTTGGGGTGGGCCTCTTTGCATCCATCTTATTTGGAACGCTGTGCTTTCTGGACTTGCATGTCTATTTCTTTCACCAAATTAGGGAAATTTTCTTTCCTTATTTTTTCAAATAGATTTCCTTTCCTGCTCATTCTGTTTTCCTGCTGGCAACCCTATGATGTGAATGTTGGACCACTTAAGGTTGTCCCAGAGGCTGCTTATACTATCCTCATTTTTTTATTCCTTTTTTCTTCTTGTTGTTCTGAGTGGGGTTTTTTTTTCTTTCTTATGTTCCAAATCATTGATTCTCGGTTTCATCCACTCTACTGTTGTTTCCCTGTAAATCGTTCTTTATTGCAATTAGTGTATCCTTTGTTTCTGACTGGGTTGTTTTTATGTTGAGGTCCTCACTAAGTTCCTTAAGCATCCTGATAACCAGTGTTTTGAACTCTGCATCTGATAGATTGTTCATCTCCATTTAATTTTGCTCTTTTTCTGGAGTTTTGATCTATGCTTTCATTTGAGCCATGTTTCTTTGTCTCCTAGTTTTGGCAGCCTCCCTGTTTGTTTTTCTATATTACATAGAGCTGCTTTGACTCCATGTCTTGGTAGTGTGGCCTAATGTAGTAGGTGTCCTGTAGGGTACAGTGGCACAGTCTCCCCTGTCACCCAAACTGGGTACTCAAGACGTGCCCTTCACGTGTGCTCAGTACACTACCTCTTGTAGTTGAGCCTTGGTTGCTGTGGGGAGATCAATGGGAGGGATTTATTTAATATATTTTATTGATTATGCTATTACAGTTGTCCCATTGTCCCCCCTTTATTCCCCTCTTCCCTGCACCATCGCTCCTCCCACCCACATTCTACCCCCTTAGTTCATATCCATGGGTCGTGTATGTAAGTTCTTTGGCATCTCCATTTCCTATACAATTCTTTTTTAAAAATATTTATTTATTTTTAGAGAGGGGGAGGGGAGGGAAAAAGATGAGGGAGAGAAACAGCAATGTGTGAGAGATACATGGATCTGTTGCCTCTTGCATGCCCCCAACTGGGGATTTGGTCCAAAACTCAGGCATGTGCCCTGACTGGGAATCACTGAACCCTTGATCCTTTGGTTTGCAGGCCTGCACTCAATCCAGTAAGCCACACCAGCCAGAGCGAGTACCTATAAAATTCTTAACCTGCCCCAGTCTATTTTGTACCTATCATTTATGCTTCTTATTCCCTGTACCTTTTCCCCCATTCTCCCCACACCCCCTCCCCACTGATAACCCTCCATGTGATCTCCATTTCTGTGATTCTGTTCCTATTCTAGTAGTTTGCTTAGTTGGTTTTAGTTTTGTTTTGTTTTAGGTTCAGTTGTTGATAGTTGTGAGTTTGTTGTCATTTTACTGTTCATATTTTTGATCTTCTTTTTCTTAGATAAGTCCCTTTAACATTTCATATAATAAGGGCTTGGTGATGATGAACTCCTTTAACTTGACCTTATCTGGGAAGCACTTTATCTGCCCTTCCATTCTAATGATAGCTTTGTTGGAGAGAATGAATCATCTTGGATGGAGGTCCTTGCGTTTCATGACTTGGAATACTTCTTTCCAGCCCCTTCTTGCCTGCAAGGTTTCTTTTGAGTAATCAGCTGACAGTCTTACAGGAACTCCTTTGGAGGTAACTGTCTCCTTTTCTTTTGCGATTTTTAAGATTCCCTCCTTATCTTTAATCTTGGGTAATGTAGTTATGAGGTGTCTTGGTGTGTGCTTCCTTGAGTCCAACTTCTTTGGGACTCTCTGAGCTTCCTGGACTTCCTAGAAGTCTATTTCCTTTGCCAGATTGGGGGAGTTCTCCTTCATTATGTTTTCAAAACAGTTTTCAATCTCTTGGTCTTCCTCATCTTCTTTTGCCATCCCTATGATTCAGATGTTGGAATGTTTAAAGTTGTCCTAGAGGTTTCTAAGCCTCTTCTCATTTATTTGAATTCTTGTTTCTTCATTCTGTCCTGGTTGAATGTTTACTTCTTCCTTCTGCTCCAAATTGTTGACTTGAGTCCTGGTTTTCTTCCCTTCACTGTTGGTTCCCTGTACATTTTGCTTTACTTCACTTTGCATAGCCTTCACTTTTTCCTCTATTTTGCAACCATACTCAACGATTTCTGTGAGCATCCTGATTACCAGTATTTTGAACTGTGCATCTGCTAGGTTGGCTATCTCTTCACTGCTTAGTTGTATTTTTTCTGGAGCTTTGATCTGTTCTTTCCTTTGGGCCACATTTTTTTGGTCTTGACTCACCTGTTAGGTAGTAAGGCAGGGGGAGCCTTATGTATTCACCAGGGCGGGGCAATCCATGTTGCTGCATTGTGGTGTTGTATGTATGGAAGTGGCTGGAAAGGGAACAGTGGTGCTTGCTCTGCTCTCCACTGGTTTTCAGTCACTTCCCCCACTTCCCACAAGCAAATCAGGCCCTTCTGGTGCTGAGACCTGGATTGTTGGGTTTGTGTACATTCTAGAACACTTTGGGTCTCTCCAACAAACTCTCCTGTGAGGCTGGGAATTTCTCCTGCCGCCACAACCCCCTCAAGTTTTTTCAGTAAGAGGTTTTGAGGCTTTATTTCCCCACACTGAAACCCTCGGTTGCACTGTCTTGCTCCCCAGTTGTTCCTCCCAGTTTATCTGCACACAAATGTGGGACATCCTGGTCAGCCAGCCACCTCCACCTGCCCCAGTCCTCCAGCCACCACCTCCATTGCCAGTATTCTCCACCCTGGCTGCCCATCTCCACCCCTCCTACGGGTCTGGATGAATGTTTCTTCTTTAACTTCTTGGTTGTCGGACTTCCATACAGTTCTATTTTCTGGCAGTTCTGGTTGTTTTTTGTTTTTAAATTTGTTATTGTCCTTGTTTTGGTTGTGTGAGGAGGCACAGTGTGTCTACCTACACCTCCATCTTGGCCAGAAGTTCAACAGGAGGGATTTACCCAGGTCAGTCAGCTGCAAATACTGGCTGTGACCACTTACCACCAACCTCCGCCCTCCATGGGGTTTCAGCTGTGCAGAGGCAGGGTGGTGGTGCGCTGGTGTGGTCTGTAGTTGTTCACTGGGTGCCCTTGCCCTGGGGTTTCCTGGGTGTTGCAGGCCAAGGTCAGCCCCCACCTATGTTTTTCCCAGGGCCACCCTGCCTGAGCTAGAAAGCAATTTGAAATGGCTACTAGCTGTACTGGGGTTAGAGATTCCGAGGCAAAGCCAAGCTGTGAATCTAAGCTGGCTGCTGCTAGTGCTGGGCCTGGGGTTCACTGAGGCCAGCTATTGCTTGTTTGATAGGATTTAAGAAGTTGTGAAGCATGAGCCAAATCAGCCATTCTTGTGGAAAAGCATTTTGGGTGGGTAGTAAGCTGGGTGGGGCAGAGTCCCTGGGGATCTCCAAGGCAGGTCAAACAGTGTTAGTCAGGTTGATGGAGTCTTAGATATGGCACCAGTTTGCCAGTTCTGTGGAGGGAGGGTTTAGAAAAGGGACAATGGCCTCTGCTCACTTTGATGACAGGCACTTCAGTCTCTCCCTATATACCACTGGTGCCTTTCAAGCTGCTACTCTAGTGCTGGAGTGCATAGGGAGTGAGTCTGTGTGTGGTTTAAGAGGAACTGCCTGCGGCTCCAGAAATGTCTTCCACTGACACAGTCCCCACTGGTTTGCAGCCAGAAGTTGTGGGGACTTATCGTCCTGGCACTGGAACCCTGGGCTGGGGGTTCTGGTACTCCTCGCTCCTGAGACATCATCCCTCCTGAATTTTTATCTACCACACCTGGGTGTGGGACCAGTCCATTCCACATCAGCACCCCTCCTACCAGTCTGGATGGATGTGGTTTATGTAATTCCATCATTGTCAGACTTACATTTAACTTGATTTCTGATGGTTCTGAGTGATGGTTGTTCTATATTTTAGTTGTAATTGTGATCCAGTTGTGCAAAGAAGCAAGCCATGTCTGCCTATGCTTCCATCTTGACCAGAAGCCCAGGCTATTAATTTTCTATTCTCCATAATAAACTGTTACAAACTTAGTGGCTCAAAACAACACATATCCAATAACGTTCATTTCTGTGGGTCAGGATCTCAAGTATGGCTTACAGTCAACATCAACCAGGGCTCAGTTCTCATGTGCAGGCTTGATTGGTGAGGGACCCACTTCTAGACTCACTCTGGTTGTTGGCAGAATTAACTCCTTGCACTTGTAAGACTAAAGGCCTCAGCCCTCAACTTCTGCAGGCTGCCCATATAGCCCTTCCATAGACACTCTTACAAGCCAGCAAGGGAGAAAGTGAGTCTGCTAACAAGGAGTCTTATATAATGTCATGTAATGACCAGTGATATCCCATGTCCTTTGGCAGATTCTGTTAGTCCTAAGCAAGTCACAGGTCCTACCCACATTTAAAGGGAGGAGATTAGATAAGAGGCATGAACACCAGAGACAGGAGTCATGAAGAGTACCTTAGAGCTATGCCCACTGCAGCAGGAGAGGAGACAGTCCATCTAAGCTGAGAGAAGGCCCAAGTGTTGTTCTCCATTGTGCAACAACTTGCTGAATGACCTTAGGCAAATAACTCCAACAGTCTGAGCCTCTATTCTGTAAGATGAGCACTTGGACCCATTGGTCCCCAAGTTCTCCTTGGTCAAAAAAGATAGAAGATATGTGGGTAGGGGTGTGTGTGTGTGAACCTCTCAAAAGTGGAAAGCAGGAAGGGGCTGAGAAGTTGGTAGAAATATGGGGGACCCCTGAGAACAAAGCAGGAGGCTCCTGATATCCCAAGTTCCCAGACTAGGAACTAGGGGAAGGACATTTTATCTCAGTACGGGCTTAAGTGGGGAAAGAATCCCTGAAGTCCTCCCCGCCACACACACCCCAAGTACTGGACATTACAGGGAAGGGAGAGATCCCTGGAGGCAGGTGTAATTCCCTGAGGGTACCAGCCAAAGATTGAATAAGACCATCTGGGCTATGCCTCCTGCTTTTCCCCAAATGGTAAACCAGATTTGTGTAGAGAGGTAATGGGTTTTTAATACTTCACAGTTAGTTGGCTTTCATTTCTATTTACCACAGTTTTCAAGAGCAACCTGTGTGAGGCAGAGCCAGGATACAACCCAAGACTTCTGATTTCCAGTTCTGTGGTCTTGTGCCTATTCCAGCTGCCTGTAGAATCAGCCAGGGTAACTTTGAATTAGAAGAGGTGTAACAATTGGAGGGGTGGGGTGGAGTAAGTGGTTTGGATCTCATAGCTTAGATTTACAGAAAGCTGGCTGCCACACTAGCTAGTTCCTGTACCCCAAGCTCAGAGCTTGCTCAGGAAAAACACTCCTGCTTCTTTCTCTAGTGTTCTCAATTCCAGTCGCCATGGGTGTCCTATAATTTAATAATTTATCTACCTGAAGTACGGATCAGATCCCATAGGTCAAGGGCTCAGTCCCACAGGACTGTCTCTCCCATCCTCACTTCAGAGCCAATGGAAAATCCAGGTTGTCCCTTGTGATTCTCACCCACTGGCTGTAAATTGGAGGTTCCCATAACTTCCTTCTCGGGTTTTATTAAATTGCTAGAGTGGCTCACAGAACTCAGGAAAACAGTTTACTTACTAGACTACCACTTTGTTATAAAAGAATACAACTCAGGACAGCCAGATGGAAGAGATGCATAGGGCAAGGGACAGGGAAAATGGCACAGAGCTTCCATGCCTTCTCTGGATGCAGCCACCCTTCCCCATCTCCACGTGTTCAGCCTCCCAGTAGAGCTTAGAACTACTTAGGGCTTTTTATGAAGACTTCATTATGTAAGCATTATTAATTAAATCATTGACTTTGGTGATTAAGTTTATCTCCAGCCCCTCTCCCCTCCTTGGAAGAAGGGAAGGATGGGACTGAAAGTTCCAACCCTCTCATTACCTGGTTGGTTCTCTTGGCAACAAGCTGTCACCAAATTCACAGAATTAATATAACTCAGGTGTGATGGAAAGGGTGTGTTTGAATAACAATACACACCCATTTCACCTCTAGAGCTATTTCCGAAGTCAAAACCAAATACTATTCTAAAAGCTTCCCCTATTGCTCTAATCACTTAGGAAATTACAAGGGTTAAGGAAGCTGTGAGTCAGAAATCATGGAAAAAGACCAAAATAGGTATTTATTACTATAAATCACATTCACAGGTTAAATGTAGAGATATTCTGTACTAAGTGTAATAGGATAGGCTGGCTGCTGTAACAAATGACCCCACACATTCCATGATTTTAATACAGTATAAATTTATTTCTTGTCCATGGTCAAGATACAATGCAAGGCCCATGCTCCCTCCATCTATTGGCTCATTCATGCTGGCATGTCCAACCTTTTAAGCATCTCTGGGCCACACATTAAATACACAAACACTAATGAAAACTGATGAGCACAAAAAAAAAAGGGTTTTAAGTAAACTTATAGTTTTGTTTTGGAGCTCATTCATAGCCATCCTGGGCCACATGCAGCCTGCAGGCCACGAGTTGGACACCCCTGATAGAGCGTCAGCAATCTCCACTGAATCCTCTGCTCCCAACTAGCAAAGAAAAGAGGGAGCAGGGAGAACTACAGGAGGGGTTCGAGAGGCCATCCCAGATTAAACTGATCACCTCTGCACACATTCTAGGACTCAACATATGGCTTCATCTAATTGCAAGAGAGATCGTGCAACATCACGATGGACTCTAGATGTTCCTCATTGATCCCATCAGCTGACACCCTGGAATCACTACATGGGGAGACCATGGCTCCGGGTTCCAGAATTCCCGGGAAGTCTTGGAGAGACCAGGGGAGTGAGCAGGTCTCAGGGGTCTGATGAACTGTAGATACCCTCACCTCATCCCTAATGTATGGGCATGAATGCTTCTTTGTAGCTATTGACTTTTCTTGCCTGTGTGGAGAGTTCAAATCATCTGGTTGTGATGGAAGTGAGCTGAAGTCCTGGCAGGTTCTCAGGAGGCTGTAACCTCCTAACCCCAGGGACTGGCCTTTCAATTCTGCAGCCTTAATGTTATCTTCTTGCTCAGGAGCCATTAGTTCTTGGGAGTCACATGCTACTTTGTGTGAACTCACAAGATGTAGTAACCCCAGAAAGTAATAGAATTTCTATTGGCAGCACAATTGCATGGTGGATGAGGAAGGGGTGTGATAGGGAGCTCATTTACTATTGAGCAATAAGTATATGCATTTACCAACAAATATGAAGTATCTGCTGTGTGCTCACTTATGTGGTGCACCAGGGATAGAAAGAGATGCAGTACAGACTCCTAAGACCATAAAGTCCCTGCCCTCAAGGAACTTACCTCAGATGGCAAGGTCAGAGTCAGTGTGGGGGAACTCCAAGAACAAGCTTGAACTCTATACTCAGTTCCAGGGTTGAATTCTTGCTTGCCACTTAACCTCCAAAGCCTCAGTTTTTCTTCTGCAATGTAGGGATAATAATTGATCCCTCATAACAGCTGCTATGAAGCAACTGGAAAAATATATATATAATGAGAGATTATTATTCTTTCCATATTATCATGATCTTACTGATTTTTATAAAAGTGCATGCTCATTGAAAACAGACAATACAGAAACAAAACTTTACCTTTTCTCAAGATGTAAGTATCTGAAACATGACTTTACTGGATGGAGTAGCTATAATTATAAACACATGTCCAGTGAGACTAGGTGAAAGAGGTGAAGGGATTAAGAAGTACAAATTGGTGCTCACAAAATAGTCATGGGAATGTAAAGTACAGCATAGGGAATATAGTCAATATTGCAGTAACTATGAATGATGCCAGGGGATACTGGAAATATCAAGGGGAACACTTTGTAAAGTATATGACTGTCTAACCACTATGCTGTACACCTGAAACCAATAGAAAATGATATTAAAAGTAAACTGTAATTGAAAAATAAAAATAATCCCTGGCTTGTGTGGCTCAGTGGATTGAATGCCAACCTGTAAACCAAAGGGTTGCTTGTTTGAATCCCAGTCAGGGCACATGCCTGGGTTGTGGGCCAGGTCCCCAGTAGGGGACATGCAAGAAGCAACCACACATTGATATTTCTCTCCCTCTTTCTCCCTCCCTTCCCCCTCTCTAAAATCTTTTATTTTAAATAAATAAAACATTTTATTTTTAATTTTTAAAAACATTTTATTTATTTTTTTAGAGAGAGGGGAAGGGAGGGAGAAAGAGAGGGAGCGAAACATCACATGCCCCCAACTGGGGACCTCACCAGCAACCTAGGCATGTGCTTTATCTGGAAATCAAACCAGCAACCTTTTGGCTCACAGGCCAGTGCTCAATCCACTGAGACACACCAGCCAGAGCAATAAAATCTTTTTTTTAATATAGTCTTATGTATTTTAATAACAAACTTACAGGAACAGCACAGAAGACAGACAACAGTAAAAACATACTTGCATGTAGGACAACTCAGAAAAGTATAGTGTATAGATGGAATCTACTGTATGATAAAAATGCTACAAACACCATTTAGTTGCCATCAATAAAAAAATTTTTTAAACAATTTACTTGTTTTAAAAAATCCAAATGCTGGCATTGTCCAGAAAAATTTAACAGGTTTATTTATATTATAAAGTTTATTTATATTATAAAGTATAATATAACTTTATATTATAAAGTTATAAAGTTGAACTGCTTGAAACTTGTTTACTGAAACACCTTGATTTGCATTAATGCTTTATATCCCACATTTATATTTAAAAATTCACACACAAATGAAAATGGAAAAACAGCCAAAACCTGATTTCTGTCCCCTATTTTCCACTTGCAATCATATACTTAGGTACCTTTTTGACCCCATGGAAAAAAAAATATCTAATGTTCAGAACTACCAATAACAGAAAGAAGAGAACTTTTTTTTAAAGAATGAAATGTTTCCCATCATAGTGGATTCTTAAGCACGTTCTCCACATACGCAGCGTGCTAGCTGGATGTCGTTTGGCATAACTGTTATTTAAACATTTGGCACGGATATAGCACACAGGTTGGTGTCTTCAAAAAGGCCAACCAGATAGGCTTCACTTGCCTCCTGCAAAGCACCAATAGCTGCACTCTGGAAGCGCAGATCAGATTTGAAGTCCTGAGCAACTTCTCGCACCAGACGCGGCAAGGGAAGTTTGCGAATCAGAAGTTCAGTGGACTTCTGATAAGGTCTAATTTCATAAAGTGCCACAGTACCAGGTCTGTAACTGTGAGGTTTCTTCACCTCTCCAGTAGAGGGCGCACTTTTGCGAGTGGTTTGGGTAGCCAATTGCTTCCTCCGTGCTTTACCACCCGTCCATTTGCAGGCAGTCTTTGTATGTATGAGCCATAGTATAGGGACCTCTTTACTTACCCGCTTCTCCTTCGACTGGAGCTTGGTGAGCTGGAGGAGGTGCTGGCATTAGAGAGCGATGGTGGCTGTGAACACCGCAATAAAATCTTTAAAACACACACACACACACACACCATGTAAAACAAAAGCTTTGCATACACAGGAATTTTTTTTTAAAGAAAACAAAGAATGCAAAAAAGAAAACATGTCCACACATATGACACTATCCAGGGCTTCAGTATCATACAAAGATCAGCAAATGCCCCTGGATGGTATGGCTCAGTGGACTGAGCACCGGCTGGAGTGGCTCAGTAGATTAAGCACCCGCCTGCGAACTGAAAGGTGCCAGTTTGATTACCTGTCAGGGCACATGACTAGGTGTGGGCTGGGTCCCCATTTGGGGGTGAACAAGAGGCAACCAATTGATATTTCTCTCCAACATCGATGTTTCTCTCCCTCTCCTTCTCCCTCCTCCTCTCTCTGAAAAATAAAATCTTAAAAATTAAAAAAAAAGGAAGAAAGAGATCAACAAATGGAGGATGCTCCTGAGGAGCTGGGTGCAAAAACTGGGAAAACCATACTGCCCATGGGAAAGTACTCATAAAGAAGGGGAGGAGGAAGAGAAGGGTCCCTGGGATGTAAGAGACCACTGTTCCGATGAGAATGACATATTAATTTCTCCATGTATTGTGTGGTTTTTTTAAAATATATTTTATTGATTATGCTATTACAGCCATCCCATTTTTTTCTCCCCTTTATTCCACTCTGCCCTGTTACACCGCGCCTCCCACCAGAATTCCTCCCCCCGCCTTAGTTCATGTCCACGGGTTATACATATAAGTTCTTTGACTTCTTCACTTACTACAGTACTCTTAACCTGCCCCAGTCTATTTTGTACCTATCATTTATGCTTCTTATTCCCTGTACCTTTTCCCCCATTCTCCCCACACCCCCTCCCCACTGATAACCCTCCATGTGATCTCCATTTCTGTGATTCTGTTCCTATTCTAGTAGTTTGCTTAGTTGGTTTTAGTTTTGTTTTGTTTTAGGTTCAGTTGTTGATAGTTGTGAGTTTGTTGTCATTTTACTGTTCATATTTTTGATCTTCTTTTTCTTAGATAAGTCCCTTTAACATTTCATATAATAAGGGCTTGGTGATGATGAACTCCTTTAACTTGACCTTATCTGGGAAGCACTTTATCTGCCCTTCCATTCTAATGATAGCTTTGTTGGAGAGAATGAATCATCTTGGATGGAGGTCCTTGCGTTTCATGACTTGGAATACTTCTTTCCAGCCCCTTCTTGCCTGCAAGGTTTCTTTTGAGTAATCAGCTGACAGTCTTACAGGAACTCCTTTGGAGGTAACTGTCTCCTTTTCTTTTGTGATTTTTAAGATTCCCTCCTTATCTTTAATCTTGGGTAATGTAGTTATGAGGTGTGTTGGTGTGTGCTTCCTTGAGTCCAACTTCTTTGGGACTCTCTGAGCTTCCTGGACTTCCTAGAAGTCTATTTCCTTTGCCAGATTGGGGGAGTTCTCCTTCATTATGTTTTCAAAACAGTTTTCAATCTCTTGGTCTTCCTCATCTTCTTTTGCCATCCCTATGATTCAGATGTTGGAATGTTTAAAGTTGTCCTAGAGGTTTCTAAGCCTCTTCTCATTTATTTGAATTCTTGTTTCTTCATTCTGTCCTGGTTGAATGTTTACTTCTTCCTTCTGCTCCAAATTGTTGACTTGAGTCCTGGTTTTCTTCCCTTCACTGTTGGTTCCCTGTACATTTTGCTTTACTTCACTTTGCATAGCCTTCACTTTTTCCTCTATTTTGCAACCATACTCAACGATTTCTGTGAGCATCCTGATTACCAGTATTTTGAACTGTGCATCTGCTAGGTTGGCTATCTCTTCACTGCTTAGTTGTATTTTTTTCTGGAGCTTTGATCTGTTCTTTCTTTTGGGCCATATATTTTTTTGTCTCAGCACACCTGATATGTAGTAAGGGGTGGTGGGGAGCCGTAGGTATTCACCAGGGCAGGGCAACCCCATGTTGCTGCATTGTGGTGTTGTATGTATGGAAGTGGCTGGAAAGGGAACAGTGGTGCTTGCTCTGCTCTCCACTGGTTTTCAGTCACTTCCCCCACTTCCCATAAGCAAAATGGGCCCTTCTGGTGCTGATACCTGGGTGGGTGGGTTTGTGTATGTTTTAGAACACTTTGGGTCTCTCCAACAAACTCTCCTGTGAGGGTGGGAGTTTCTCCCACCACCACAATTCCCAGAGGTCTTCACAGCCAGAGGTTTTAAGGCTTTACTTCCCCGCACTGGAACCCTGGTCTGCGTGGTCTGTCCTGCTCCCCAGTTGTTCCTTCTGTTTTATCAGTGTGCGGATGTGGGACCACCTTGTCTGCCAGTCCTCCAGCTGCCTTGCCCAGAATCCACCCAGTCTGCCAGTCCTCCACCCAGTCCTCCACCACCTCACCCACCCAGTCCTCCAGCTGCCTTGCCCAGAATCCTCTCCACCCTGGCTGCCCATCTCCACCCCTCCTACCAGTCTGAATGAATGTTTCTTCTTTAACTCCTTGGTTGTCGGGCTTCCATAACAGTTCTATTTTCTGGCAGTTCTTGTTGTTTGTTGTTTCTAAATTTGTTGTTGTCCTTCTTTTGCTTGTGCGAGGAGGCAAAGTGTACCCACCTATGCCTCCATCTTGGCCAGACTCAGATTGCTCTTCTGTATTGTGTGATTTAAAAGTCTGCAAGCTAAGTCTGTTCCTGACTCTCTTCTTAAAGCAGACTTAGGTTCTGGGAGTTTAAAGGACATGCCCAAAATCACGTGCTGGTTAAAAGCTGCACTATACCTGGGTTAGGTGTTATAAAGGGGCCCTTCAGAAGGGGTGTGTCCAGAAAGGCACTCAAGGGGGGACTCAGTGATTGCAAGGCCCGGGGCAACTGGGGAAGGTTCTCAGGAGGTAGAAGTTCTTTTATTCAACTAACTGGCCCTGTGTTAGGCTGTAAGGATACTAAAATTAATCAGAACTGTCACCTGCCCTCTAGATAGTCACAGCACATATAAATAACATTATAATGTGGTGTCCTCCAGACAATCCGGGGACAGACAATACAATATGGAGAGATGGAGGAATGTACAGGCTTATGAAAGCACTGAGAAGCCTTTAAGTTAGTCTGAGGTACTGGGGGAAAGGCAGTTTCCAAAGACTTCCGAGAGAGCCAAGGTGATGGCCATATGACCAGGGACAGGAGCTGGGGTTTCCACTGACAAACAGGGAGTGGGACAGTCCCCTAGAGGGTCCCTGGATGGCTCCCCTGCAGTTTCTCTTCCACTGGGCACAAGCATGGAAACGCTCACCTGTAAGTATAGGAACACACTCCCAGGCAGGACAGTAGCTTCTGAATAACATTCAAAATCAAGGCAGAAGAGCATGGTTGCTGTGGTTTCCAAACTTTGGTATCAGAATTACCTGAGCTAATAAAGAACACAGAGGCCTGTTAAAGCAGGATAGGAGCTTGGTAGATATGCCCAGGTCCCAGGTGATTCTGATACTGGAAACCGTTAGGAACCTGAGCTCTCTGAACCGAGAGACTCTGTGGGTTTAAATCCCAACTCAGCTATGCACCTCCTAAGTGACCTTGGCAATTATGTAGATTCCCTATTGATGATGGGAAAGTTATAATAGTACCTATTCTCATAGAAGTGCTGGGAAGGTGAGATGAGTTATTACTACAGCACTGAGGATGGTGTCTGAACTATAATGAGAACCCCACGAGTATTTGCCATTATTACCAAATATTTCAGCTATGGCAGAAAGGTGCCACTAAGGAAGAAAAAAAAGAGTAAAAGAGAGGATGAGAGGTTAAAACAGGGTATTCAACAAGGAGTTGTACTGAGACTTTTTACAAAAACAAAAAAAACCTTGCTACTCAATTAGCTAGCATAATTTACAAGTCAGTAAGCAATTTGAAGTGTTTAAGTGTGAAAAAGCTGAGTTTACTTGCTGTAGTGACAGCGTCTATAATGAAAGCAGAGCGACAAGTTCTATCAGTTTATTAGAGACAAAGCTGGTATGCTCAGCTCCCCTGGATTCCTTCTTGTCAGACTGATCCTGGGATGTGATAGAGGAATGATACAGGTGTGACTGTTTCCATACTGGTACTCTGGCTGTGGCTCGTCTGTGTGATACTTGGAAGAACTTAGAGAAGAGAACGGAGAGCCAGTAATCAGGGCACAGATACCAGTTAAGAAAATATACAAGAAAAAAATATATACAAGACTATGTATCTTGAGATACATCTGGCTAAATCTCCAGAAACTCACAATACTGTATTTCTGACGTATTGAGGAGAGCTTAGTGTAGTGAACTTGAAACTGCAGGGGAAAAATGAAATGTGGTTAACAGTGTTAGACATGGGCAAGAGGACTCCTTCTGGAGGGGTTTGTCTTGGCCCTCCCCCTGCCCTGCCCTTCCCCATGAGGCATAGACCTTGCAGGACCACTCAGAGCTTATGTCACCACTTCACCCACCAGACCATGGTCCAGGTACCCAAGACCTTGGAATCCCTGCACCAACAGACCCAAAACTGCTTCCAGGCCTGTACGAGCCTTCTCTGGGTCATTCCTACAAAAGCAGTGCTGCCATGTGCACACTATTAAGGATCAAGTGGTGAGGGGCTTTTAGGGATATGATGGCACCTGGGAGGTGTGGGCTGGGGTATCCTTTGCAACGTGGAAAAGAAGCAGGTAGGGACAAAAGAGAAACAGGCCTTGACCATGGGATGGCCTGCTTTGACACCACACTGTGGCAGGCCTGAGTTTGAGAATTCTAAATTCAAACTTGGCTTTCCAGGATGTTGTGCTTATCAAGATAGGATAGAGCATATTTGAGCTTAGTTTGATTTATAACTTTTAGATATTAAGTGTGGGGGGGCTCCACCTGTAGCACCCCCACCCCCGGTTGCCAAGGATGAGAATAAGTCTACCAAGACATGATCTGCTTGGGGAGGGAAGGTGGCCAATCTCTCGAAGGAGAAGGGCCAGGAGCCCGGTCCTCGATGGGCTTTTATTGGGTTCATTTGCACAGGATTACAGATAAAGCTTATTAATCATTGTCAGGCAGTAAGGATCAAACAATAGATAACAAAGAACTCTTGAGGGCCTATTTTGTGTCAGCGTCAGATAGCTAAAGAGCTGTAAAGCTTTGAGGAACAAACTCACTTCTTGCTTGGACCCTTATCATTTAATTGAGAGCATTCTAAACAAAGCAGGGTCCACAGGATTTTACATATTCTTTCTTAGGCCTGATTGCCCAGGAACCCGCCCTTTCCAGCACAGGGCTGCACCACCCTGCCATTGTTTCAGAACTAGGTGGAGTAGGGGAAGTAAGGCAGCCAAAAGATTAGGAGACTTCTTGCAGACAGAATGAGGACTTGGGCTTTGTCAAAGCCGAGGGGTGAGGTTCCTTTGCTCCCCTTTTGCTGTACCCCTCAAATTCCTTCCTTGGGGGCCTCCCACATGATCGTGCCTGTCTTAGGTTGTTCCCCCTTGGGGAATCTTGCACGTCATTGGCTAACTGACCAAGCACTGGGGGCCAGTTATGGAAAGAGGAGCAGAAGCAGCACTCCTGCCAGGAAGATAAGCTTTTGTCTCCTTGGTGGCTTACGGTCCCAGGTCACTCCCTCAGCCTTAGCCTTGGTGGGGGTTACAGCTTCTGAAACCAGGCAGGGCGGTTCCCAACAATTAAGAAGTGGCATATGGGCCTCCATTTGTATTCTTGCCTCTGGGGATGGACCTGGTAGTTAAAGGTATGTAACTTAGTAGCAGACAGGCCTAAACTTAACTATCAGGGCATGCCATTTATTGATTATATGCCTTGGACAATTTACTAATAATATTAATGTAAAGCTTTTTTGGTTGCCAGTATCCAGATTCAAATTGACTTAATCATAAACAATAAGTTACTGTTTTGTAACTGACAACTGTAGTGGTGGAAACCTCAGGCTTCCCTGAATCTGCCAGTCTAAACAGCATCCTCAGCATGTGATCTCTCTACATCTTTGGCCCTATTTTCCTGTATTAGCTTCATTCTCAGACAGGACTACACATAACAAGCTTACATCTTACTAAGCAATCCCAGCAGAAAATGAAAGGTATTTTCACTTTTCTAAAGTTCTAGCCATGTCCAGGGATCTGCTGATTCATTATATGCCCACTATGGAGCATCTGGGTCTATCCTCTGTAAATCATATGGATTATGAGTCAGGGAAGTGGTAGTTCACCAGATAAAAACATGTGGTTACTAGGAGAATGGCTGAGGCAAAACCAGTAGCAAGTTGGATTAAATGCTTAGCACTCAATGTTAGCCAGTATTAATGTGATCAAGAAAATGCAGATAGGCTCACACTGGGTTTGTATACTGAATAGAAAGCAAGTAGAAACCACATTCACTTTCCAGCTGCCCTGAGCTCTGGAAGTTTGTAGCCTGAAATGAAGACTTGGAAATGCAGTCACGATCTCAGAAGACATTCACAATTTTGTGCGTATGAATCATGTTTTCAGTTGCTGTGGCTGCTTCTGCAATGCCAACCTGTGCCCATCTGTGGGCTTCCACCTGAAGAGCTGTGGGTGGAAATCAAGCCATGCTCACAAGAAAGATCCCTATTCTTGGAATTTTTTAGGAGTACATGAATTCCTAAATTATTAAGTTCCTAGATATGAGGCCAATTTAGGACAGTGTTGGGTCTATCTAGCACTATATGAAATAACCTAGCATCACTGATAACTCATCACATTAGCATGTGCTTCCTACTTACCTCCTATAATCTCTAATTACAGAACAACCATTTAAATATAATTACCTTGATGAAAACTGCAGTTTAAATGTTTTTATTTTTAATAACTGATAAAATAGGCTGTATACCACCATTTTTAACATTTCCCCAACTTTTTATTTTGAAAATTTTCAAATCTACAGAAGTTGAAATAGTAATATTAAAATATTATGCTGCCTTCATACACAAGGATTTTTGATCAAAATAACACAGCAGTCTCTCTTCTACATTAATATCCAGATAGCTTCCCCATGCTTACAAGAGAAGCAGGCTCATTGTTAGTGAAAGGAGCTTTCTGTCCTCATGAAGTCTCTGTAATCACTTTTTTTTGTAGTGCTTTCACTCAGCTCATCAGAAACACAGCGACAGGATTTATTCCCATTTCACAGATAAGGAAACAAACTCAAGAGTAGTCAGTGGTCTATCACTCAAGATCTCAAGTCAGTCTGTGATGCAGCTGAAACCAAAACTGAAGACTTCCGACTTCAGTAACTCAACACTTCACAATGAGGAATGCCAGTGCCAAGCAGATATGCAAGGAGTTTTAGTCTCATTCTTCTGACAATCAGAAAGCTAATATTCACCAGGACCCATGTGCATAGCATTACCAATCAGAAATCTGTTGTTAGGAACATAAAACCACAGTGGAAAGCAAGAGTGGGAAGATACTCACAGAGGGTACTGGACTTCCTGTCAAATGCACTGGTTCGAGTTCATTTATTGAGGGCTTTTTCTGTCCCAGATATTGTGCTTGGGATAGAGCAAATCAGAAAGACAGGGATTCTGCCTTTGTGGAGCTCACATTCTAGTGGGTTAATGAACAATCCAGAAGCTGCCAATTAAGAGAACTGGTGGGCTGCATCTGGCCCACATTAGTGTTTTGTTGGTCCATACAGTGCTTAATTTTTTTCTTTTTATAACAAACTGCCAACTTCTAGCTTCTCTGAAACTGGCAACTTCTGCTGGATTCCTAAATAAGAAGTAGCAGCCAACCCTGCCCCTTACCCAGGACACATGCCCTCTAGAGAACACTTCAGTCCCTACCATCTTACACCCAGAAGACACCCAATTCATGCATTTACGTTACCCACTTGACATCCATAAGCATTTACACTGAAACCCCTGAAGCAAACATATCCAAACAAGATAATTTTGGATAGCACTATGAAATACAAAATAAATAAAATGCACTAATATGATGGATGTGATGTGATGTGAAAGGTGAAAAGGGTTAATTCAGATTGGGTGGTTAGGGACTGTCTCTCTGAAGTGTTAACTGAAACTGAGACCTGAATTGTGACAAGCATGACCACTCAGCCAAAAGAAAAGAAAACTGCTTCCAAGCAGAGGGAAGAGCAGAGGCACAAGATCCCCTTGAGGCTGGAAATAACTTGGCTTGGCTGAGGAACAGTAAGGTTGGGGTGGTTGGGAGAGTGGTAAAAAGAACACACAAGGAAGAAGCCAGATTACTTATGACCCTGTGGGCAATGGTGAACATTTTGGATTTTATTCCAAGTGTGATGGGAAGCCTTGGAGGGTTTTAACTGGGGAGCAATGTGATCTTGCTTACATTTTCAGATCACTCCGCTATGTGCAAAGTGATTTAATGAAGCAAGAAAAGAAGCAAGGAGACCAATGAGGAAGCTGTATTATCCAGTAGATGACAGTGGCTAGGACTAGGATGGTAACAGAAAAAATGGAGAGAAGCAGTAAATTCAGGATATAACACAATCTGGAGTGTCACCAAAATTTTTTGACGGAGTGGATGGTAGGAGAGATAGTGGGGCAGAGGGAGTAATGAAAGGGAGTAATTAAGGATAACTCTAAGGCTGTGGCTTGTTCAAACACTTATGTGAACTTGGGGTGAGTAAGGGAGGTCCCGTTTTAAAGAAAGGAAATAAGAATCTGATTTTGGATAAATTTTACCTAGACTCAAGTCTTCCTAGATTCCTCATTTCCTTTACCTCCCACACCAAACAGTCCTCCAATCCAAACATTCAAACTTCTAAATACCTAATCTGTTATCAAATCTGTCCCTTCAACTTCATCTTCATCTCCACTGCCTCTGTCCTGGTTCAATCCTCTTACCTTGACTTTTATAAGAGCCTTCTATAGCTATGAATAAATGAACAAAAGCACTCAATAGTAAATATTAAGCACTTAATAGACAAGTGTCCCACTCTCCTACCAGCCATCTCTGATGGCAGAGATCATGTCTTGCCTTGAGCTGTGCTGGGCAGGCTGGGTACTCAAATGTTTAATGGACTAACAGGGGTCCCCTCCAACAGGATATAACCTCCTGAAAGAGAAGACTTCATTGTGGGATTCTATGATTCCTCCACACAACTTAAAGCAGTACCAGATACGAAATGTATGATCCCAGAAACTTTACCTTCCCAACAGATGTGTTTTTTCCTTTCTAATTTAGTTTCAGACTACAGTGTTCGAGACCCTCTTTTACCCAGTAGTCAGTAAATGATATTGGATAACAGGTAACATGTATTACTACTCTTTTTACTTCTCTTTCAGATCTAGGGACTTTTTACTCTCATATCCCCACAACACCTTTGTGAGGAGGTCAAAAGATTATTCTTCATTTTACAAATAAGAAAACAGAGGCACAGAATGAAATCCCTTACTTTTTAATAGTGTTATCTACTCTACCTGGATTCAGACTAGCCTTTTCCTCACCCATACCACAGTTATGTATTTGTAAGATATCCCAATCTCCCACCCCTGCAACACTGCTGGTTAATACTTGAGCATTCTTTAGATTTTGCCTCCACGATTTAAACTTCTCTGGGTATCGGGGTTTGCTGCCACAAGGTCAAAGACCATGCTCCCCTTCTCTTCTATTTACCACTCTCCTCAGTGCCCAGTGAAGACAGATTCCACCCCTTGGGCCCAGGAAAAAACACCCTGGTCATTACCCTGGGAGGTCAAGTAAGGCCAGGAGTCACAACCAGCAAGAAGTGAAAGATCTAAGTAGGTAAGAACAGATTCAATGGGAAAAACGAGGGGTCACCATTAAAAAAAATCAGGATACTCCTTTCAAAAGGCTTCCAGTTGGGGAGTACCTGGGAAGGAAAGTAGCAGCAGTGGTGGCAGCAGCAGGCCAGATCCTTCCTGCTGCAACCTCTTAGAGTCATTTCTTCAAGGCACCCAGGCTCTTCAGGGCTTCCTGGGCCTGGGTCAGCTGCTGTTGCAGCCTCTGGCGGGTGCTCTCATTGGAGGCCCGCTTCAGGAGGCCCTGCATTTCCTCTACCACTGCCCGGTGGCCAGGGGTGTTATGGAACAGCCGCACTGCCCGGTCCCCACAGGAGGCCAGAAGCCGGCCAGTGATGTCAAAGGACAAGTCAGTGATATACTCCCCATGGACCTGCTCAAAGCATTCCTCCTTCTCGCCCCGCCGGGTATTGTAGAGATGAATACTGTTGCCACTGGCCAAGGCCAAGACCTGGGCATCAGGGGAGAGTGCCAGGCGGCATGGCATGCTGCTTGCCTCTTCAAAGCGACCTGTCCTCAGCAAGTAGGGGTCCTGCTGCTTCTTGTATTCCACATCTGTGTCCCACAGTTTCCATGTACCATCCTTGGAGACAGAGGCCATCCTGCGGCATGGAAAATCAGAGCTCTAACGTCAACACACCTGGAGAAGAGGGCACTGGGACAGCACTAAGGGTTCCAACTAGGAAGCCAACTCCACTACTATGTCTACTTCCTGCTGAGGGTCAGGCATCCCACCCAGTTCAGGGCTACTACAGAGATAGGCAAAAAGACCCTGGTTACTAAGAGGGGCTGAGAGCCACTAGTAAGAAATTAGAGAATTCACTCACCTTCGGGAGTCATTGGAGAAGGCAAAGAAGTGGACAGCTGCCGAGTGGCCCTTGAGTTCAAAGGCTCGTACAACCTCTTGGAATTCACCTTTTTTCCCAAAGCAGACTTCCCAAACTTTGACATCTGGGGTAAAGCCACATGAGGCCACAAACCTGTCATACAACCCAGGTTCCTTTAAAACTTAATTTTAAGGGCATCTTATTTCTGCAAACCCATTAAGCCTCTTACTTAAGAAATATAATCTTATATCTAAATGACACCATTTTTTAAAAGTGCTTTTATATACATGGTCTCAGTTCATCCACAAAGTCATGCTATAAGATACACAGTACCCCAACTCAACCTTTTAAAAAAGTACAGATGAAGAAATAGAGACTAAGGACTTAAATCTAGGTGTCCTGATTCCACACTGTATGCTCTCTCCACTATCTGTAGCTGGTTCACTGCTCTGTCCCTAGTCCCCAGCCCAACCTCTATGCATCCCAGATGCCAAAGTCCCTCCTTCCTCACCTGCTACAAGGGGATATAGCAGCATGTGTATTGTTCATCTGGTTGGTGTTAATGGTAGACAACACCTGACCTTTCAGATTCCAAATGAGGATAATGGTGTCACTGGAAGCAGTCATGATGAACTTTCCTGAGAAGTGAGGGGAGTGACATAAGCTGAGGTCAGTTTTACCTGACCAACTGTCAATCTTCAATGAAACACGTATGAAAGCCACTGCTGCCCAAAGTACCCATGCTCCCCTCCCAGGTCAAGGGTCAATGCAGATAAAGGCTACTAAAGAATGTGGCTCTTACCTGCCTTACTTGGGGATTTACTATGGTTCCCAGACTCCAGGGAAACACAGAGCCAGAGTTCCTTTATCATGCTGAGGCTGAGCAAAATGCTGAGAGGCAGCATTAACTCATTCAGCATTTATAACTAGAGCCATTCCCTCCTGCTTTAGGCAAGCTCCACCCTCTGAATGCCTCTTACCAGTGTCAGCAATGCCAATGTTGATGACAGGTGCCTTGTGCTTTTTAGGAAAGTCCTCTGGGGTGGCTGTGAAGGTATATCCGCCATCCTCTCGCTTGCTCATCTTGAAGACACGGAGGGTTTCTCCATTGGCCAGCCAGACAAGGAAGGCTCTAGAGACAAGGAGCAGACAAGTAAGTCACACACTCATTTGGACATGGACCCTGTGTGAGCCAAGTCCTATACTACAATAGATTCTAAGGAAAATCAAGATCTCCCTTCATGCCCTACAGTCTAGTGTTATAACTTAACCCCTTGGTTCAAAATATAAAACTCTTTACTAGATAGAACTCTAGTTTTTGTTCCTTTAGTTTCTTCCCAGGGCTTAGAAAATCATTATAGCTTCCAAGACTAATCTGGAAGCCAGACTTTGGTTCTTCCCAAGTTACTTCCTTGCTATATAACTGCCTAGTCCTCTAGGGAGCCCCAGCTAGTGCTCAATCTGTCTGGATGCTCTCTTTCTGATACCCCAAGGGGAACCGTGAGTCCCCCCTCACTATCCCAAACCATGTATGGGAAGGCCATAAGCCTCAGGCTAAGCTTCTGCAGGCAAACCTAAGGCTCCATCCTTTCCCACCTGCAGTCAGGGCTGAAGCGCACCAGCGTGGCATGGTCCAGCTCCACATTGGCTCTCATGCTGCGGTGCTCCCGCTGCGGAAAGTCCTTTGTGCTCCAGATGCGGACGGTTCGATCATCTGCACAGGTGGCCAGGTATTTGCCATTGCTGCTAAAGTCCATGCAAGATATGTTCCCACTGTGGCTCTAGGGGGAAAGGTTGCACGTGTGAACAGGAACCCCCTGGGCAGATGGGGAACGCCAATGTGCAGCCACGACTCCAGGGCTCAGCTGCCTGGATTAATAGCAAGGTGCTGACGGGATGTGGTGAGAAGGGATAGAATGGGGCATACAGATTGACTCTGGTTAGAGACCAAGGGGTCTGTAATATGCACAGAATACTACAAAGGAAAAATCTGTGTAGGGGTTTAAGTCTTTGTATGTGTGTTGTGCATGGTACCCATGTATGTACCTTCAGGGCCGCAGCCAGGAGGCGGTGGGTGAAGTTGTGTTGTTGAGGCTTCTCCTTGCGAATACGCTGTTGCTGTTTTTGCTTCTTCGATTTCGAGGACTTGTCAAGTGGAAATCCATTTGCTTTTTGGCCTATAAGGAAGGGCCATGTCATGCATCTATTTCATTACTCACTCGATAAACATTTACTGACCCCTATAGTTGGCCAGGCATTGAGAGGAGCAACAAGAGATGACCAGATGTGGACCCCATGTGGACCCCATCCTCAAGAGAGAGTGATGCAGGCAAAAAGAGAAGCTTTGGAATCAGACTTGGGTTTGGATTGTGATCTTGAGGAGGCTGCCTGCTGTTAGTCCATATAGCACCTCAGTGCAAATTAGAAAAGGTGCCCCGTCTGGGCTGGTACAGCTCAGTGGGTGCACAGCATGGCCAGAGTGCAGATCCTTGGCCAGACATCCCTACACAGAGAATAATGTGCACCCAGCAGCCCCAATCCTGGGTAAGTTACTTAACTACTTTGGGCCTTGGTTTCCTTAAAGTTGTGAGAATTTGATAATATACACAAAATGACAAGTAGAGTACCCGAAACAAGCATTAAAGGCCCAAAGGACTCAGAGAAAACTGAAGAGTGAGAGGCAGTTAGCACACATTGAGTTATCCTGCCCCAGAAATGGCACAGGTCACTTTTGCATAAAATAACTAATATAATTGAGAATCAGGCCAGGCACAAAGTCGGCAGGTGTTAGATCACTGCATACACTCAATTCCTACAGAAAAAAAAACTCCTGAGGCCCAAGTACAAAGATGGCCACAGTCTGCCCTCTGCTTGGCTCTCCAGCCTTGCCTAACAACCCCTACCTTCGCACCCCCTTGCCTCTCACCTGCCACTAAAGTCATAAATGATGTTGAGGGCTCCCTGCCTTGTGCATGCTGCCTTTGCCAGGGATGTTGTTCCTTGGCCTCCTGGCAAACTCTTACACATCTATGCTTTAAGACCGCATCTCATGTGTTGCCTACAATCAGCGAAGGTTTCCTTGACAGGCACCCCACCACCACCAAAAAGGCAGGCCTGGCCACTGCCACCACAGGGTTTCCTGTTTCTAGTACTGACCCCTTCTAGGAAACGTATTACACTGTATTTTTTTCGCTAATACTTTTAGATGTTCTTCTCCATTACCCCAGAGTGGACTCCCCAAAGGAAAAGACCCCTGTTGAAATAGTAGGTACACAATAAATCAAGGAACTGGTCAGAGTGCTCACAAGTGAATGTCGGTCCGTCACTCCCTCACCTCCCCGTCCATTTTCATAAAATAACGAACGAATAGCATGCTTGGGAGTTTACAAGCCACCTCGCAGCCACCCCGGAGACAAGCTGAGACTCAAAAGGCAAAGTGGCACCGAGGAAGCCGCAGAGTGGGACCCAGATTCTAAAGTCTTCCCGAAGGGGCGCGACCAGCCGGGCCAGGCAGCATCTCTTGTTGAAAAGCGAAGCTCATTCCACAAGAGAAGAAACTGAGGCCCGGAGGGACCCGGCACCCCCGCGGGCCCAGACTGCCGGTCGGAAGCGAGGTCCCCGCGGGTTACCCCTGCTCGCCATGGCCCCACTAACCGGCGGACCGGCTGCTTATCTCCTCCTCTGCGCGTAGCCACCCCCGCGCTACTGCTGCCGTCGCCATCAGGGCCAGCAGCCCTAGCAACAACGACAGACCCATCAGCTCCGGCATCTGTGGTAGTTCCATGTTGGCTTGGCTGCTGCCACCTCAGCCTCAGGCTACGCAGGCGCCTGCACGTCTTGGCGGGGAGACGCACGCACGCGGGGCGGGGCCTAACCGTTAAATCCTCTGAGGGGGCGGGGTCTGCCCATTTGAGGGTCCCAAGGGGCGGGGCCTGGCCTTTAGGGGAAAGTTTTCTGAGCATCAGGGAATTCCGAGGGGCGTCTACTATTAATGGAGAAGAGAAAAATTAGTCCTGGAGTTAGAGCGTGGAACAGCCTCAACGAAGAAGGATGGATGCTGCTGTGGCTCAGTGGATTGAGTGCCGGCCCACGAACCAGAGTCGCTGGTTCCATTGCCGGTCAGGGCACGTGCGAGGCAACCACACATCCATGTTTCTTTCCCTCTTCCTCCTTCTCTCTCCTTTTCTCTAGAAAACCTGGAGGTGTTTGCTAGGATCCAAGAGGGATTTGATAAGGGCCTGGACTTAAGGGTGGCCGAGGGAGTGGAGAGGAAGTTGAAAAGACGATTATTTTAATAACACATTTCTTATTTTGAAATAATTAAAAGTTAACAGGGAGTTGAAAAAATGAACGGGAAGTTTCCGTATACCTTTCACCCAGTTTCCCCCAATGGTAACATCTTGCATAAATATATTGTAATAGCAAAACCAGGAAATTGGCATTGATACAATCTATACAGCGTATTCACATTTCAGCACAAAGGATGATATTCTGAAAGGCTAATAGAATTTGAATTAGATCTATTTGGCTGGAGAGGGAATAGTTCCAGAACAGGCATGCTCTGTGGGCCTCCCAGCCCTGAAACCCACAGCAAATGGAAGTACCAGGGTCAGAAATTCATGATTCAAATATTTTCATGCCTACCAGGGAGCCTCTCCTGACAATGCAGACCCTCTGGTCTTTAGAAAGTCCGCCTGAGGGGAGAGGCTGCTGCAGAGACTAGATGACAGACAGACACACCCACACCCACAGCTTTGGTGAGGAAGCAGGTCTAGTCAGAGAGCAAATGGAGCTGCCTCATTTCCTTCCCTTTTGTCTTGTGCACACGCGCCCTGGGGTCTACAGAGCTGTGAGCAGTGGGGTAGGGAGGGCTGGAGGGAGTGTCCAGAGCATTCTGGAGCTTTTCCACCTTAATTTGCTTTTTTAAAAACTTATTTTCTATTAATGATTTTAGACAGAGAGAGACAGGGGGAGAGAGAAAGACAGACAAATGTCAATTTGTTGTTCCACTTATTTATGCATTCATTGGTTGTTTCTTGTATGTACCCCGACTGGGGACGAAACCCACAACCTTGGTGTATCAGGACGGTGCTCTAACCAACTGACCTTAATTTGCTTTTTTAAAAAAATATTTTTTATTTAGTATTGATTTTAGAGAAAGAGAGGAATGGGGAGAGAGAAAGGCAGAGAAACATCAACTTAATCAATTTGTTGTTCCACTTATTTATGCAGTCACTGTTTCTTGTATTTACCCTGACTGGGGATCAAACCCCCAACCTCGGTGTATCAGAATGATGCTCTAACCAACTGACCTTAATTTGCTTTTTTGAACTGTAGGCCCAGCCAAGAACCACTTTCTCTACCACCTAGAGACAAAGCTGTACTTTTAAGAAGAATTTAATTTATTAAGCATTTTGCATGTGACTTTTTTTTTTTTTTTAGAGAGAGGGGAAGGGAGGAAGAAAGAGAGGGAGAGAAACATTGATGCATGCAGGAGAGATACACCCACTCGTTTCCTCTTGTACGCTCCAAACTCCAGGCCTGGCCTGGCATGTGTCCTGACTGGGAATCTAACCAGCAACCTTTTGGTCTGCAGGCCAGCACTCAATTCACTGTGCCATACCAGCCAGGGCAGCATGGTATTTCTTGATCCAAGAGCTTTGCATTTCACTTAATCTTCTCACATTCTCATCGCACAGATTAGAAGACCGATGCTCTGGAGATGCTCATTAAGTGACTTCTCGGAGGTCACACAGGTAAAGAGTGAAACTGGGTACACACGCAGGTCTGTGGCTCTAATCTATTGATGTAGGGGGCAGAGAGAAGCAAGAGTAGAGGTCATCTGTGTACAGCTCAGTCAGGGATACAAGATTCTTTCACATCATTAGTTCAGTTGATCTTTATAAACCTTTCAGATGCTATGAAATGACGTTAAACAGGTGAAAAAAAAACTAGGCTCAGGTCAAGCAACTTACCCAAGGTCAACAAGGAAGTGAGGGATAGAGTCCAGAGTCAAACTTGTGTCTGCAGCACTCCTAATCCATACTCCTCCCACCACACCACTGGGCTGTGGTAAGGAAGGTCTTGCTCTGTCCTCAAGCCCAGTTAGAAGCCAAGGTCAACAATCAGAAGTGTAAGTAATGACACAAAGCAGGATTTGACAAAGCTGAGCGGATCAGGGAGGAAGATCAGCCAGTGGATTTTGAGGGGTAGCAAAGCCCGGCTGTACCTATAGAAGTGGACATTTGGACAGGTGAAGCACAGTCCAGGAGGGATTCCAGGTGGGAAACAAGGCGTGAGCAAAGGTGTAGAGCAGGGGTGTCCGACCCGCAACCTGCCGGCCATGTGCGGCCAGAATGGCTATGAGTGCGGCCTAACACAAAATCATAAATTTACTTAAAAGATTACTTAGTTTTGTTACTAAGTTTCATACTAAATTTTATTACTTAGATACATACATTTTCTACATTAGTGGTCACAAACTTGGGACCTGCTCAACAATTTTAAAAGAGTATAGAAAGGGCTGCTGCATAATCGGGGTTATTATGTGAGGACTTTTTTGCTTACCTGTGATGGTGAATATCACAAAAATTATGCATGGACCTTTTTTTTTCTTCATCAGTTTTCATAAGTGTTTGTATATTTAATGTGTGGCCCAAGACAACTCTTCTTCTTCCAGTGTGGCCCAGAGACCCAAAAGGTTGGACACCCCTGGTGCAGAGGAAGAAGTAACTGGTTCCTGTGCAGAAGGGGGTGACTGTGGTGGCCTGTCTGAGTGCTGCAGATGGGGTCGGAGGAAAGGATTCGGGAGGAAGGGGCACGTACGGGAACACGGCAACGGCCTTCTTATGACTCAGTGATTCCACTTCCAGGGCTTTACCTGAAAAAACCCACAATACTAAATCTAGAGAATATATACACCCCTATGTTCATGGCAGCATCATTTACAATAGCCAAGCTATGGAAGCAAACCAAGTGCCCATCAATAGGCAAGTGGATAAAACATCTGTGGTATATACATACAATAAAATATTACTCAGCCACAAAAAAAGAACAAATTCCTACCATTTGTGACAGCATGGATGGCCCTAGAGGGTATTATGCTCAGTGAAAAAAGTCAGTCAGAGAAAGACAAGTACCATGTGATTTCACTGATGTGTGGAATCTAAAAAAACAAAATAAAGGAAGTTGAAATAGACTCAGACACAGAGCATACTGGTGGTTGCCTGAGCGGGAGGGCATTGGGGGACTAGGTTTTCAAAAGATGGGAGGGGGATTGGGGATGAGTGAAAAAGGTGAAGGAATTAAGAAGTACAAATTGCTAGTTCCAGAATAGTCAAGTACAACATAGGGAATATAGTCAATAATATTTTAATAACTATGGTGTCAGCTTGGTACTAGATTTATTGGGGTGATCACTTAGGAAGTTATATAATGGTCTAATCATCATATTATACACTGAAACTAATATAATACTGTATGTCAACTCAAATTGAAAAATTAAAAAATTATTTTTAAAAAGTTTAGGTCTGCCTCCCTCTTGGGCTGATCAGGTCTTTTAAAGGCAAAGCAGAATGATGCATCCCAGGAACCACTGGAGTTTTAAGACCCCTTGGAATTGAACGGAAGGAGGCTGTGGAAAGAAACGAGGCTGCAAGGGTAGCACAGACCAGTCACAAAGAACCTGGAACATCTGTTCAAAAACCTGGACTCACCAGAGGGGCGCAGGAGCCAAAGAAGCAATTGGAGCCTTCCCTACCTCTGGCCTGTGTTAGGTGAAATGATCAATTTCATCATGGTTTAAGCAGTAATTTTCAAAGTTGGGGCTCTAGACACAGCATTGTTAGAAATGCAAGTTCTTACACTGCGTCCCAGACTTGCTGACTGAGAAACTCTGGAGGTGGGGGCCTGGCAATCTGTATTTTAATAAGCTTGCTGAGTGATTTCTGATGCACATTAAAGTTTAAGAACCAGAGTAAACTAACTTGGGCCCCAGACATATATAATTTGTAGCTCAAAGCCTCTATTACAGTGGTTCTTACCTTGGCTGCATATTGGATTCACCTTAAAAGGTGCTGATGTCTTAAGTCCCATAGTCAGAGGTTCTGATTTTAGTTCACACTGGACCTGGTCATGAAGATTTTTAAAAGTCCCCCCTCCCCCAATTATTTAAATGCACATTTATGTTTGAAAAGCAGCTGTAAGGGACACAGGAAGTAGGCTCATGCAAAAGGTGATGTTCTGTTGGACCAGGGTGTTGGCCGTGGAGATGGATGCTTACAACATCAGCTGGCCAGGCCTTGGTAAGAGATACCATAAGGTAGTGGGGTGTGGGGAGGAGGAGCCAAGGATGCAAGCAGCTTGCATGAGAGTCTGAATGGTGGCACCTTGCCTGGGGATGTAGAGTACATGGAGAGGACCAAACTTAAGGGGGAAGACCATGAGGCACAGTCTCAGGAATAATGAGTTCTGTTTTGACTCCTTCAAGGTTAAGGGAGCTGTGGAACTTTCAGAGGGAGGGGTCAGGGTAGCAGTCAGATATGTGGTTATGTAGCTCTGGGGGGACAGCAAGACAGATAAAGGATGGAGGGTCCTCAGGAGAGAGGCAGAGGGTATGGCATTGCCTGGAACTTTTCAGAGTGAGAGGGAAGAGAGCCAGGGAAAGGGGTGGGCGGGAGAGGCGGCTCCCACATCAGGAAGGCACTGTCGGGCAAGAGGAAGGAGAGGCTGGCAAAAATTTTGGATTTGAAAGAGTGGTTCAGGAAGATGGTCTGAGGGCCCGGGGAAATACAAGAAGAGCATGCAGAGTGGTCATTGGGTTTGGCCATGAGGGAGTCAAGGGGTCTGGGTGAAAGAGCCAGTGCAGGAGTGAGGCTGGGGTGGAAGGTGGGAGGAGGAGCCCAAAGGCAGGCTGGGGGTAAGTGGGAGGGGAGAAGGGAGAGCAGACGACTCTCTCAAAGGAGGGTGGCATCTAGAAGGGAACACAGAATCAAGGGGGTGGCTTATGGAGATCTTCCTGGTGGGTTATGAGTGGGTGAAAACAACATAGTGTAAACTGCCAGGATTTTACCTTCCAAGGAGCCACTTCAAACTGTGGTTTGCAGCAGCGAATAGCACTTACAGGCTGGGTGCACCTGTCACCACACGGTAAAGAGAAGTGGCTAAAGCAGAGACTAGAGTCAGACAGCCTGGGTGGGCACCTCGTTAAGCATACAACCTGAGACTAGTTAACCTCTCTGTGCCTCAATTTTTCATCTGTAAAATGGGGATGATAATAATGATAACCCTTCCCTGGCTGGTACGGCTCAGTGGATTGAGTGCTGGCCTATGAACCAAAGGGTCACTGGTTCGATTCCCAGTCAGGGCACATGCCTGTGTTGTGGGCCAGATCCCCAGTCAGGGGTGTGTGAGAGGCAACCACACATTGATGTTTCCCTCCCTCTCTTCCTCCCTTCCTCTCTGTCTAAATATAAATAAATAAAATCTTAAAAAAAATAATGATAACCCTGACATATGTAGTGTTCTTTGCCTGGCACTGTTGTGCTTTATATATATAGGGCCTTGCAGAAGTTAAGGCCTGCTTAAGTGTGGTTGGTAGGGTAATAATATGGGTGTAATAATTTATAGTTTTAACTTGAACATTTCATGTAAAATGTCATATGGTGTGCTTGAGTGTGATATTGTTATGTTACAGAAGTACATGCTTATGATTTTGTAATAAAAAAGGGGGCGTTATTTGTGCTGGACCCTATATTTACTCTTTAAAAATCACTTTTTAAAAAGATTTTATTTATTTATTTTTAGACGGGGGGAAGGGAGGGAGAAAGAGAGGGAGAGAAACATCAATGTATGGTTACCTCTCACACACCCCTGACTGGGGACCTGACCCACAACCCAGGCATGCGCCCTGACTGGGATCAAACCAGCAACCCTTTGCTTCACAGGCCAGCGCTCAATCCACTGAGCCATACCAGCCAGTGCTTTTTATAGTTTTTAATTAGTTTTAGAGAGAGAAAGGGAGAGAGGAAGAAACAGAAGGAAGAGGAGAGAGAGAGTGAGAGAGAGAGATTTGTTGTTCCACTTACTTATGCATTCACTGGTTGATTCTTGTATATGCCCTGACTGGGGATCAAACCCTCAACCTTGGTGTATTGGGACGATGCTCTAACTGAGCTACCAGGCCAGAGCTTATATTTACTTTGAAATCCTCACAATAGGCCTGTAAAGGTAGATATTGTAGGGACTAAGAGAGTTAACATACATAAAGCACTTAGAATAATGCTTGGCACATAGTAAACACTGGACCGATGTGCAGTTATTGTTATTATTCTACACGGATGAGAAAAGGGCAAAGCTCATGGAAGACTGTGTTCATATCCTGCAAATGTATCCAGAAGTTCTGAGATGTGAGAGGACTCGGACTTGCCAGGCCTGCACGGTCAGCTCTGCGAGGAGAGGGGTGCGGCTGTGAACAGAATCCCATGAGCAAAGACAATCTCCTCGTTCATGGTCGGCACTCAGGGAGTATTTGCTAAATGGATCAATGAAAGGATCAATGAAGTATTTTACCTCAACTCTATCTGAAGTATCAGTTCCTTTTGAGACAACCCAACAAAGCGGCCATCCAGTCTGCTTGCACGTTTTGCACAGTGGGGACGTCACCACCCCCTGCGGCACCACGTTCTCCTGGGTGGTTCTGACGAATGGCCCTGTACTTTTGCTCCTTGGTTCGCTAGCTCTGCCCTTTTCCAACTTGGAAAGTGGCGAGCCTCTCTGAACCCTCTCCTGGCCATAGAGGGAGGACTTCCAGGACATGTGTCATCGCTCGCCTGGATGACAGCAACAGTCTAAATCTGGCTGCCCTGCTCCCACCATTGCCCCACAGCGGCCTATTCTTAACTCAGCACGTGAAGGGATCCTGTTCACAAGTTAACATCTGATCTTGTCCCACCTCTAGTCAAAACCCTCCAGTGGCTTCCCATCTCAAAGGAAAAGCTAAGGTCCTTTCAAGGCCACCGCCCACTGCCAAGTGACTCTCCATCCCAGAGTAAGATACACGACAGTCCCCAACAGTTTTAATTTTTATTGGTCAAGAATTCTTTACAAAACCCGCACGCATGCATCCACACACACACATACCAGATGCCTGCTTTGGTTTGGCCACCCCCCTGCTGTGCGCCCTGCTGGGATCAGAACTTGGCCTCATCTACCCAGACCTGCAGCCCCCCAGGTTACTGGTGAAGGAACAGAGAGAGGGAACCTCCGTTCTTGTTCCTCTGTTCAGAAACAGAGGCCCGCGCCCTCCCTGTTGGGGAGCAGGCGGGAGTGACAGGGAAACAGGATTGTCCTGTTCCCTCCTTCAAGCTCCCTGAGTTGCCAGTTTAGGCCCCCAAGTGTCACAGCTGCTGAGGTCTTGGGATCATCTTCTGGCTGAAGCTTCCCTACCCGCTTTTTGCAGACTGGAAAATGGAGGTGCAAAGAGGGAGCATGACTGTCCTAGGTCACAGTGTGAGTTGCTGGCAGAACAGAGACTGGAACTCAGTTCTTCCTGGCTTCCAGGAGGTAGGAAAGAGACTAGGGTCCTGCTTCACTCTCAGGAAATAGGACAGCCAGGGCCTGGGGCAGGAGAAAGAACCTACGCACAAGGAAAGTAGACCCAAGGCAGTTGAGTGAATGGTGGGGTCTGGTCAGCACTACAGTGGTTTGCCAGGGGTGCCCTCTGTAACTGCCCGTGTGGCTTGCTCGGCTATACAGCCTGGGTCCGTCAGGATGCTGGTAGATGTGCTCAGCTGGCGGAGGGAGTTCAGGACAGCTAAGAAAAGAGAGAGAGAGACACCTCTTGAGGTCAGGGCCCTGCCCTTGGATGCTAAAGACAAAGGAGTAGGGGGAGATGCTAGTTTGCATGGCTGTCTGTAGGTGTCCTGGAGCATGGTGGGATGGCCAAAACTCTAGGCTATTTTGAAGGCAGGCTGAACCTGGAGTCTGAGCAGAGTGCAGCCCTCTGCCCTGAGCCCTAGACATCCCACTGGGCAGGCAGCTGGCTCACGTACTTGGCCGGAGAGCAGGCAGGGAGCAGTGTTGATCCAACCAGGCCAACGAAGTCTGACGAAGGCTTTGCAAACTTGCCGTGGACACCATTCCATTGAAGGATTCAAATAGAGGCCGGATGAGGATGCTGAACTGGCCCAGGTCAAGGAGCAGGCCTGCTGTCCAGCCAGTATCCTCACCCACCTCACATGTAGCCCTGGCATCTGGCCCAACCAGGGAAAAGGCCTGGCAATTGTGAAGCCTTGACCCCCAAGGACCCCCACTGCAGCCACCCTCCCTCCCATCCTGTGGTGCTTAGCCCCCTCCCCCAGCTGGGCCATCCCTCATCCCTGGGCTTCCTGCCCTGGCTCAGTCAAGAGCTTGACCAGGTGAGGGGTGAGTGATTCCATGTCTTCCCCAGGGCCCATCCCACTAATGCCACTCAGAGTTTAGGTCCCAAACTGCCCCTGGGACTTTCTGTAGGCGAGGCTACGGTCCCCCTGCCCAGAGGCCCCTTCCTCAGTTTCCCTCTGCATCCAGCCCATCACTGGCAACACTGCTGGCCAAGATACCGAAGCCTGGAAGGAGCGAGTAGAACTGGAGTCCCTTCCCTGGGAGCAGCTCTGAAACCCTGCCTGGCCTGTGAAGCCGAGCCTGCAGCCAGGCACAAGCCAGTCTGGCTGCAGCACTCACCCTGCCACTGGCCAAGTGAGGATACTACCCAGAACTTCCAGTTTTGCAGTGTTCGGGTCCGGACATAATCATCAAACATGTCTCGCATCTGGTCAAAACGCTGGTGTGTGATGGGCACCCCAGTAGCCGGTAGCTGCTGCTGGCACAGGCTGGGGACATGGGGAGGGTCAGGGGTTGAGTCAGGCAAGAGGCCTCCCGTGCCCCAGCACCTGCAGGTCCCTGCCTACTTAATGGCAGCGTTGAGCTCCTCAATCTGGTCCCGAAGCTGCTGGGCCTCCTCCTGCAAGGCCGCCCGCTCCTGCTGCAGCATGGTGATGTACTCAGCTGTCTTCTGCAGGGTCGTGGCTTTGCTGACCTGTGGGCATTGCCAGTGTGGGCTCAGGTGCTGGGACCCACTGAGACACTCGGGGGCGGGAAGAGGCAAGTGGGTATCTGGAGGGTCCTGGGATTTAGTCTTAGGTAGAGGGCCCATGAAGGGCCCTGTGGCTCCAGGGCTGCCAGTTTGGGTTGGGGGCTCACCTTGAGGCTGGGCTGGGTGCTGAGCGTGCTCACCAGCCCATGCAGGGTGTCAAACCCCAACTTGATATTGAAGCGCCGCTTCTGCTCCGCAGAGATGTGTGTGATGCGCCGGTTCTCAGTCTTGGGGGTGCAGAAAGTGGGGTGAGCCTAGGAAGGAGTGTGGGAGCTCTTAGGGGTAGCAAAGAGATATCAGGGTGCCGGGATAGTGCCACCTTGTTTTCTGGACGACCCCTGCTCAGGACGGATTGAGGAGTAGAGACTCGGACCCTCGGAGTCCCTGGGCCCGGGGCAGGGTCAAGTTCCCCGGACACTTGCCGCTCGCCACCTGTGGCAGACAGACAGACCCACAGACAGACCAACAGAGGGGAGAGGGTCCCATTGACTTGTCCCTCTCGTCCTGGCCCCAGACATCGACCCCCCTCTTCTTTCCCCTCCCTCCAACCTCTAGTGTCCTCCAATCCCTGCAACCCCTCTTTACCGATGGGTGCTGGGGGTGACAGCCGCTCTACTTTGGGGACAACCAGGGGCCTGGGAGGGGCCAGTGTGGCTTGGCCCAGAGGTGGCCGGGGTGGTGTGGGGGCCGGAGTCAGGGGAAAGAAGGTGCAGGGGAATTCAGGGACCGTCTCCTGCTGGGGTGGAGAAGGGTGGAGAGTTGGGGTGAAGCTCTGAGGCTACCCCCCACTCCCATTGCACGCCATCTTACCGGGGATTCTGGGGGCCCCAGGAGGGCGCTGGACACAAGAGGTGGCTTCAGGGCTTGCTCAGGCTTGGCTGTGCACAGGCAGACTGTGAGGGCCTCTGGGGTCATCTCCCAAGATCCCATCTCTCCATTCCTAGTAGCCCACACCCCGTTCCGGGTTCAGGACCCGTGGTGGTGAGGAATTCCTGAATTCCTCACCACCCTGCCTCCCAGCTGAACCTGCCCCTTAACCTTCACCCTCTGCACCCATAGGCTTCCCACTTCTGCATTTGCTTCCCATCTCTCCCGCTGTCAGCCCTGCCCCTCCTATCTCACCTGCTGTGAGCAGCTGTGTGAGGCAGGAGCTGTTGCCCCCGGCAGTGCCAGGGGCCAAGGTGGGAGGGCTGGGCTTCCACCCCCTAGGAGGTGGGGTGGGGGGCTTGCCTCTGGGCTGCACATCTTGGGGCACTGTGAAGTGAGGCCCACATGGGGACTCTGGATACCCGGAGGATAGAAGGTCCATGGGGAAGGCGGCAGGGGCAGGGCCTGGGCCAGGCTGTCGGGTGGAAGGGAAGGTTGTGGGAGCAGGCGGTGGGGACACTCCTGATGCAGGGGGGACAGAAGGGAAGGAAGATCTGGGAGGGAAGGGAGTTTCTTCTTGCAGCATAGCAGGGGGCAGAGCCATGGAAGGGAAGAGGGGGAGGGGACAGGGCTCAAGGTCAGGCCCTTTAGCAGGGCCAGGGTACTGGAGGAGTGGTGAGGGATGGGGTGGGAACTTAGGCTTGGGGTCTTCGGAAAGGAGGAAATCAGAGCTCAGGAAGGCGCTGGAATCCAGGGAGCCGGGGCAGCTGCTCCGAGCCTGGTTGAGGGAACAGAGAGCAGGGGAGAAAACTAGCCTTTATAGCCATCCAGGCAGCTCCCTGCCCTGGCTGAGCTCTGGACTGGGCACTGGAAGAGATGAGAGAAATGATCCCTGCCCTTCAGCACACACACCAGGGAAATTATAATCTAATAAGGGGAGACAGTGGAACACATTGATGCACAAATTAGGCATGAGAAAGAGTATTAATCTCCCTGTACACTCTCTTATTCACTAAATAATTAATCCTCCCACCATCCATCCATCCATCCACGTATCTGTTTATTCTCTCACCCATGAGCCAGCTCATCCATCTTTCCACCAGTCCACCAGGTACTAACCCTTTCACCAACCCATCCAATTATCTGTACTTCCTTCATTTATCCACCATACATTACCCAGCCGCTTATCTACCCACTAGCCCATTTGTTGATCCACCAACTACTCATTCATCTATGAATTCATTCATCAGCCCATTCATCCATCCAACCAAGCACTCACCTGCCTTTATATACACCAACTCATTTAAGCATCTAGCCCCATCTACAACTCACTGTCCATACACCAACACACCCATCCATCCATCAACTCATTCATTCACTCACTTGCTCAGTCATTGGGCAATCATTTACCCAGTGCTGTTGGTGTGTTTGAATGGTGCTAAGTACAGAAGACGCAGTGGTGAGCAAAACATAGCCCTTCCAGCAAGAAGCTCACTTTCCAGTCCAGCAGAGAAACCCCTCAACAATAACTGCAATAGTGCCTGAAAAGTCTGCCGATGCCTCCATCGGAAAGACGCCTAACTCTGCAGCAGGGAGACAATGTCCGAATTGGGTCTGGGAGTTCTTGAACCAAAATGGTAGGTTCAGTGTTTTCTAAACACACACGCTCAGTTCGCTGCCTTCATGCACTCGTCTGAGCTTCTCTCATCTGACTGGCTCTCTACTGGTCTCTTCTTCTGTCCAAACCCGACCTGTACACTAAAGTCCAGAACTCCCCCTCCTCCAGGAAGCATTCCACAAGCAACCCAGCCCTTGGTAGTGCTGCTCGTGCTCTTCCGGCCCTCAGCCTAACTCCCCCGTAGCCACCTTGTCGGTTCTGCTTCATGAGGGTCTTTCCTCCCCAGATGATTCTCACCCTTCAGGGGTCTTTCTCCACCTCCAGTCTCACTTGGTGGACTAAGCAAGCACAGGACTGGGCACCCAGAAAGTACCCAGAATACCTTGTGGACATAGACAGGTGAGCTGGGTGGGGCAGGGGGAGCTCACCTGCAGGTGGTGATGCTCTGAGAGGTGGGTCACGCCCCAGGAGGCAGGGGGCATCTCTGAGCCCAGGATCCCACTGCTGAAAAGGGAGTCAGCCGTGGGACTGAAGCTGGGGGGCTCCAGGAAGTTTGAAGGCGTGGCTGTCTGTGGGGGGCGGTAGCTGGTGAAGAAATCTGTAATTCAGACATACAGAGTGGCAGCAGTTAGGGCGAAGGCCATGGCTGGAAGCTGTGGGAGGAGAGCGGGCCTCGTGCCCTGTCCCCAGGCTGGGCTGGGGAGGGGGGGCTTCCACAGGAGATTGTGAAACTGGGAGAGTTTCTGTCTCACTCAGGGGAAGCAGCAACATGGGCTCGGGTGGGATGGGCCCGGGTGGGAGACAGCAGGGGACTGTGTAGGGGTGTGAGTAGGACTCCAGAAGTAGCCCTCCCACTCAGCCCCACACTTGGCTCACGATGTCCCCCATTCCCATCCCCAGGCCTGGGCCCTCCCCTTGTCTACTGCTGTCACCAGCCCTGCTGGGGACCTAGATGTGAGGGAGGGGAATAGAGTATGCCAGGGAGTGAAAGGGGTGAGGTCCAAGGGAGGAGGCCCAGGGTGACAAGAGTTCAGGAGGTGAGTTAGGGGTGAGAGGGGTCAGGCGGTCAGTGTGTCTGCCGGACAAGTTGGTTTGCTGGAAGGCCAACGAGCGGCGCCTCAGTGGTGGAATCCAGGAGTGGGGTGAAGGGGCTAAGGGGACCATAGCAGGGGTCAGAGGATGGGCTCAGAGTGGGGCTGGAGTGAGGGGGTTCTGGAAAGCTGGGAAGAGTTGGTGGGGAGGAGGCAGCCAGATTGTTTGAGGTGCAGATTGTGTAAACCCTGGGCTATTCTGGTTTTGGGAAGCAGCTGCCTGTGGCCTGACCACATCCCGGGCCTGGGCGCCACCCGCCCGCCCACCCGCTCCCTTCCGGGCACCTTTCTCTGACCCTGACCAGCCCTCAGTCTGTACCAGCTCCCAAGGCCTCCTAGTCTGGTCAGACCCAACCCCATGAGCCTTGATGGACCCCAGACCCCCAACCAATGGAGCTGGTAAGGCCTCTCCCTGGAGGGCCCCCTCGAAGGAGACCTAGGAGTGGGACAAAAAAGACCACACCAAACCTTGAGCCTGACGGGGGTCACACCTACGTGTGCATCTTATGTGACTCTGAGGCCCACATGTCACTGGGCAGCCAACTCTGCCTGTCAGTGTGTCATCTCTAGCAGCCTCCGTCTGTCTGTCTCCCTGTCTGTCCCACTGTCTGTGGCTCTAGGTCTGTGTGCACCTGCCCTGATGTGAGCTGCTGGGCGCGTGCATACCTGCCCTGTGCCCACGTCTGTGTGTGCATGTGTTTTCTCAGCCACACAGTCACAAGGGATCTTCTTGCTGTCCTGCTGCCTCCTTTTAACGAAGGGACTGAATGGCAGAGGGTGAGCAGTTACTGAGCCTCCATTCTCCAGCCCCCAGGGACCATGGGTCTCCTCATGAGCCCCCCTGAAGCCTGGGCTCTGAAACCAGCCTCGTCCTGAGTCTGGTCCCAGGATGCTGAGGGCCACAGAGCAGCTCCCTGCGCACTGCTGTTGCTGTCTCCCCAGGGCTTGGCAGGCCTTATGGAGCAGCCAGTCCACCTCATCACTGAGTCACCACCATCCCCTTATCTGAGACTGTGGACATGTCTCCACCCGGCCTTGAGAGACTCTGCTTCCTAGCCGTAGCCACCCACTGAGTCTCTCCCTAGTCTCTGTTCCCTCCACCGACCTGCCATCCTCTCCCAGAGCCCTTCTCTTACCCAGGCTCCCTCCCCTTCTCTGAGCACCCCTCACCAAACCCTTTACCCCTCACTGAACCCTGCCCTCTCCAGCCCCCTCACTGGATTTCCTTTCAAGTGAGGAGCTCTTAGGGAGAATCAAAGAGGCAGCCCAGGTAGCCCTAGTGCTCCCTGCCCTCCAAGTGCATGGAGCACTGTAGGGGCCACACTAGCCATCTCTTCTGCATGCCACCCCCTACAACAGGTTGCCCACACTCGACCCCCACCCCAGCAGTCACCCTGGGCTGAGAGAAGTCACTTCCTAGCCCCAGGTTTTGCCCAGATCCCAAAGTGGAGGTGGTTGAGCTCCTACCTGTGACAGGGGTCTGTGTGCCCAGGCAGGGCCGAGGCCCTCCCAGGCTGGTCTGCTCCCAGGGCACTGCCATCAACACTTCTGCCCCCTCAGCCCCCACCCCTGTCCAGGGCTGAGGCAGGGGTGGGGGTGGTTCCTCATTCCCTAGTCCCCGCCCCATAGGCCTCCACCTCTTGACTGACAGGCCCAGGACCCTGTGGGGAAGGAGTGAATGGGTCACGGAAACTAAGGCTTTATCCCAGGAACCCCTTTCTGCCCCTCGGCTTGGCTGAGCCCCAGTGTCTACCTGATCCCTAGAATGGCTATGAAATCCCCTAAGTGTATGAATATCGGGCAGTCTTCAAGATCTACAGCTATGTGAAGAAAGCAATGTGGGGACGTCTACTGTAGAAAAAAAAAACAGACATTTGTCCACGTGTGCTCACTTTACACAGACATGAGCATCTCTGGAAGGACTTACTCCTGTGACCTGGTGGCCCGGGGGTCAGGAGAGAGAGGCAGGGAAACATACTAAAAATGCTTTACTAGACACAATTCCTGGGATTTTCTTAAAAATAAAATAGGAGAGGAGAAACGGCTGGTGTCTAGATAAAACAAGACTGGCCAAGAGTTGATAAATATCGAAGTCGGTGATGGGTACATCACTATGGGTACAGTACGTGAGGGTTCATTGAACTCTCTCTCTATTTATATGTTTGAAATGTCATTTAATAAAGTTTTTTATGAATTATTTAAGTAAATAAACACAAACAAATCACAGTCCCTCTGTCCCCTTAGAGAGTGCCAGCATCCGCTGCTTTCCTGGGAGCTCCCAGAGTCTAAAGCTTCGATGACTCTGGTCCCCTGTCCCCTGCCCAGCTACTGGGCCTGGCCCTGCTGTCACCTGAGGCCACACTAACTTCATCCCAAGGCCAGACAAAGGGACGTCAGGAAAATCCCTCAGAAGTCACCCAGACCATCCCCTCTTCCAGAGGGGCATGGAGCTGGCCTGAGGTCAACACGGGGCTCTCCTCACACTGACCCTGCCCTTCCACCCAAGGGGCGGGGCCTGCCCCACCTGAGATCTCCATGAAGTCATCCAGGCTGGGCTGCAGAGGCGTCAGTTCCGGCTGGATCATGTCAGCGTTGCCAATGTAAGCTGGAGGGGGCAGCGGTGACGTCAGGAGCAGCGGGAAGGTGGAATGGGCGCACCTGTCCTGGGCCACCCTCCCTTCGCTGCCTGATTCTCACAGGCCTCCTTTCCCAGGTACAGGCCTCACCGTCCTCGGGCGGCAGCTGCAGGGGCGTGGAGCTGGGCTGGGTCATGGTGAAGAGTGTGTCGGAGATGTCCGACAAAAAGGAACCGAGATCCAGCATCTGCCGCCCACCGGGCTCCTCCGCGGGGCCCCCCAGCAGCACGGGCACCACGCTGGAGAAGAGCTGCTCACACCATCGCTCCGGTGGCTGCCACTCCCCCTCCGTCTAGGGAGACAGAGGCGGCAGTAGCAGCCCGAGGGTTCCGCTGTCCTCAGACTGGGGACACATGGGTGGCCCACTGCCCTGGCCCTTCCATATCACCCCCTGCCTGGGGGATGAAGTGGCAACCTGCCAGAGGGCCTCCCTGTCCAGTCCCTCCTCGCCGCTCTCTGGTGGACCCAGTTTGCTGCCTGGAAGGCTAGGGTCGCCCCGTTGGCTTCTAACAACTACCCACAGGAGGTAGACCGGGAGAGCTACTGAGGAGATACAGGTACTCCTCCCGCCTTCTCTATACTTTTTCCTGCCAGGGGTCTTAGTTTTTAGGACTCCCCACCACTTGCTCAGTCAACCAAAAGGCTTAGGATCTTCCCACCACTGCTCCAAGGGGAGAAGGGCTCAATTAATAAACCAGAGGATGGGGCCATGCCCACTCCCTTCATGCCCCGCCCTCACATCCTGCCCCCTTCACCACTGCTTCGCCGGCAGAGGGAAGCTGTTGATTTTCTGGCTCCAGGGAGCACCCACCTGTTTTGGGGCCAGGAGATCCCCTTCCCTGCTGGACTTACGGAGCTGCAGGAACACAGAGACGTGAACACTGGATTCTTTGCCCCTCCTCTATCACCCCCGCCAAGGTCTCCCCTATTGACAAGCTCCCCCAAATCAACAGGCTCTCCCACTTTCCTTAAGGAGCTCCTCTGCCCTGGGAAGTAAGGAGACTGCAGGAATAGCCACACGGTGGCGCAGTCAGCCTGGGTCTTACAGGAGGGCGGGGTCGGAAGTTTGGGGAGCTCCTCTAGGGGTCTTCGAAGAGAAGCAGTGGCCCAGCACCTGCAGGGGTAAAGATCTAGGGCATTCCCTGAGGCCCCCACTGACCCGTTTCTTGTAGTAGATGCGCCACTTGTGGTACTCGCGCATCACCACCTCGATGCGCCGCTTCCAGTAATTTCCCTCCAGGATGACAGCCTGCGGAAGGCGGGGAGGAGGCTCAGTGCGAAGGGTAGCACCGACTTCACCCCTCACTCAGTCCCGATCTGGGCCTGGCCCTGCGGCCCAGTGCGGGGAGAGACTGGAGCGAAGGGTCGGGTTTGGTGGGGAGGCAGGTGGACGGCGGTTCCCTGAGTCTCAGCTACCTCCGGTTTCCGGTGCTCATCAGCCTCAGGCCCCTGCAGGGGCGTCACGAAGCCACACACGGGGCTCTTCCTCGTCTCCACATCTGAAAGAAGGGTCCAGATCAGGAGTGCCTAGCTCCCTCTTCTTTCACCCCAAGGGGACTGGAACTTGTGTCACCCTATGGAATTCTGCCTGGCCTTCAATGCTCAGATTAAGTGCCACTTCCTCCAGGAAGTCTTCCCACCTTCTCTAGTGCTACCAAATCCTCCTCTTCTGCGCAACCCTGTGAAACTCACCCAGTCTAATAGGTGTGAAGGCAATGCTTGTTGAATGGGATCGAGACCACAGGGAGTGAGCTGTCCCAAGAACATCCTGGTTAGACTGGCAGGCCAATGGCCGGGAGCCCTTGGTCCCCTGCCTCAGGCTTCTTGGCACTGCCCACTCTGACCTCAGAGAACCATGCCTGTCCACTTCAGGCCACCTACCTGAGCGCTTTTTTCACCTCCTCCACTCCCTTCCCTGTTTCTAATCCTGATCTCTCTCCAGGCTCTTTCCTTTGTGCCTGTATACACATTCCAGGTTCTCCTTTACCTCCCAAGCCTTCCCCTTCCCTATGCTACCCAACAAGCTAACCCTTTTGCTCTCCCCTTGGCTTTCCTTCCAAACTCCAGAAGGGTTGTCACTTGCCACCTCCACCTCTACACCTCCCAATCTCATCTTCGCCTCCTGTCACTCAGCACCTGCCCCCACGCCCACCCCCAACCCACCCTCATCCTGCCCCTTTCCAGCTTCAGACCCACTTCCCAGTTGCCTATGGGCCCTCCACTAGGATGTCCCAAAACTTGCCACTCTCGGGTGTTTGAGAAATTCCCTCTCCAGCCCGCGCCTCCTCTGGGCTGCCAGCACTGCCTCCCAGGCACTAAAACTCCCACCGATTGCCAGATTCCTGTCTAATCCACGGACTAACCATCTTAACCCCAAGGATGTAGGACCTTTCTTCCAGTGTCCCCTCCCCTCCGTATTCTCACTGTCATTTCCGAGTCTGGTGTCATTTCTCACCTTGACCTCTCTGACCCCAGTCTCACACTCCCCAGCCCATCTTCCCCCTGCAGTTAGGTCATTTCTTCCTACAGCACAGGTAAGGCCAGAATCCCTCCAGGGCTCCCTAAACCTCCATCATAAAGCCCGTATCCCCGAGCCTGGCTTTCCATCCCTCTGTGACTAGTCCCATGCTTCTCCTGCCTTTCTGTCTCCTTCATATGACCCACCTTGAAGCCAACAGCTCCTCCACACATCCCACCCTCTCGTTTTTTCCTGCCTCCTGCTCAGCTGCCAACCTGCAGGGAGAGCCCAGAGCAACTTCTCTTCCAGAAGCCTTCCCTCCTCTGAAACCCCCTGGTCACGTCTGCCTCTATCTCCACCTGCCGTGACCATTTTTCTGCATGCTGGCCTCCCCACAGGGAGTGAAAGCGGGAATTGTGCCCTGTTGCCCAGAATCCCTGCGTCTGGCACAGAGCAGGTCTTCAAAGCCCTGGGCAGTGACTTTTTCTGGCAGTCTTGACAAAAAGGACTTCAGGGGTGCCCATGGGGGCCCATCCTGCTGAGCCCTCAGCAAACTTCCTCTGGGACAACTGACACAGAGGAGCGGGACTACCCAAACATGACCTTTCTTGGGACTCCAACATCATTTACAAAGTTCCGCCCTAAATGTCATTCTCCAAAATGATCCCTGTGAGACTGGGGAGGGTTGCTGAGCCCAGCTTGGACTGAAAACAAACGGATAGGCCCTTAGGTGCGTGGACTTCTGCAGGGTTAAGGGTCTCAAAGAGCATCTGCCTGGCTTTCCAGATGAGGAAATGAGCACCGGGAAAGAGTGAGTTTGCCCAGGGGCCTGGGAGAGTCAGGGCTGAGCAGGCCTGGCCAACTTGGCCCTCCCCACCCAGGGGCACTGTGCTCTCCACAAAAGGGCAGGCTTTATTTAACCATGAGAATTCCATCCATTCATGCAGCAACCTAGCCCCTCACACCTACCCTGGGGTAGATGCTGAGACACAATCCACGGATGACTCTGGGTCAAGATGAGGAAACCACACACATGACAAGTGCTAATATCAGATGGAGGGCCTGCCCATGAAAGGGGCATAGTGTTCTGGCACTCAGAGGAAATTGAGCTGATCTGGGGGAAAAGAGGGGGTTCTGGAGGCCAGGAGCCTGCAGAAGAGTGGCAGGTGGGGGGTGAGGTGGGGATGAGCCAGGCAGCCCTCCAGCAGTCACCACCCCTCTCTCTCTTCTCCCCCACCCCTCCTTTTTGAAGCCCGCATCCAAACCTTGGGTGCCCAGGGAGAAGGAGGAGCCAACATTTGTTCTCTGCCTGCCCATGCTCTTGCTATTATCGCAATAGCAGTGACAGACCCCAGGGCTCACCCTCAGTGAGCCCCTGTGTGTGTCCACCTGGTGTGGAGATGGGATCACACTGAAAACTCACAGTAGACCTCAGCAGTGGGACCTATTATTGTGCCCAATGTACTGATGAGCAAGTTTTGGCTAGGCGAGGCTGGAAGTCCACATAGCTAGGGCATACTAGAACTCAACTGAAACCCACCTCTGTCTGACTCAGAACCTGGGGTCCTTCCAGCAGCTTGTACAACAGCTGGAGACCGAGGTCTGTCTGGGTGAGCGCCCTGGGTTTGCATCCCAACCAGCTTAGTAGGGAGGAGACAATGATACTGACTCCCCTGGCCCACCAGCTTCCGGGCTCCGACAGGCCAGTTCCAAGGTGAGGACCGGGAGCCAGCCAGCAGGGTTCAGTGAAAGGAGTGCTGGGTCCAGAGTTGGAGAGCCCAGGATTTCCCAGCCACAGTTCTGCTCCTTTTATGCTCCGTGACCCTAAGCAAGTCACTTGCCTTCTGGGCCTCACTTGCTCATGTATAAAATGAGGGTAATAATACCTATTTCCCAAGGTTGCTAGGAAGCCTCAAATAAGATGATTTATGAAAGTGCTAGACACATAGATGAATAGAAACCAAAAACACTCCCTCTTTCTGCCTAGGTGTAATCTAGTGGGGCCCCCCCGCCGTGCAGAGAACACCGTGTGTGGTCCCCCCCCCACCATCTGTTTCCGGGTAGCCTTTGATCACGGCAGGACCTAACTGAGCTTGACAAGGTCCCTACACAGGGCCAACTAGTCTGACGCCTCTCAGCCTCTGCTGCCTTGCCAGGGGGCAAGGTGGGGAGGTCTTGTATCCTCAAACGAATGACCATGACCTTCTCAAGAGTACCTCAGATTCAACTATCATTCACTGAGCACTTTGCACCAGCCTATTCATATCCGTTATTTCCACATCAGTCCTGAAAAGTAGGACTATTGGCCTCATCTATAGTTGAGGAATTAGGTTCAGAGAGGTTAGAGAACTTTCCTGCCATCGCACGGGGCAGAAACAGGGTGGGAAACCAGCTCTGTGTACTCCAAGTCTGGAGTCCCTTCCACTCTACCACATGGCCTCTCTGGGCTCCCCTCTGTGAAATTCCACTGGGGGCACTTGGTGGGGGTTCAGTAAGTACTTTAATGAAAGGCTGGAAGAGACCCACGCAGAGTCCTCAGTTTCCCCATTTGCAAAGTGACGGGATTGACCCAGATAGTGTCTAACACCTTTTTCGAACACTAATGGGATGCAGAACGAGCCCTGAACTGCCCGCCAAATCTCTGCCCACCGTAGGACTTCCAAGAGTGAGAGCACTCTTAGAGACACATTTCCCAAGACTCTCTGGGGGTCAGAAGCCATCTGGGGTGCTGGTGCTGGAGGCTTGGTCTCCCCCAAAGCACTCTGTTGGTGCTAGCTGGGGATTCCTGGGCAGCCACCCCCATCCCCCTACCCCACACCCCACTGCAGCCCTTCGCTGGACACACCCATGCACCCACTCACACTGGATATACCAGGCCCTCCAGATGGCATTGTTGAGGCGGATCTTATCTCGGCAGAGCAGCTTGAGACCTTTGAAATTCTTCCACTTGGGAGACACCAGCTTACCACTGTCAGAGGGAGAGGGCTGGGTCAGGAGGGTGGCAGAGAAAGGGGAAGGTTGAAGGGGGTTTCTGCAGGGGCTGGCCCTATGCTCTTCTCATGCACTAGGCACTCTCTATGGTGGGCAATTTGAGGGACCCTCTCAAATCTTGCTCCTCGTTCTAACCTGCCTAAAATCCCATTCTTGACCGTCTGGCCTTTAAAACACCCTGCCGGGTCCCCACTAGGGGCCCTTGTGTTCTTTGGTGAGATGTGCTTGTTAATCTACTACCAGAACTAAGGCAGGGGCTGGGAGATATTCATTAGCTTAGTCCTCATTACAATAACACCCAGCGGCCTCACAGGCAACTAGGGTGGGTTCTGAGATACAGTTCTTATGAAGGAAACTGAGGATGAGGAAGGGAAAGGGACATGCCCAGGGTCACATGGCAGAGACTCATTTGGGCTTTTTCTTTGCCAGTCTTGCTGGCCTCCTCAGGTCCAGGGGATGGGCAAGGTTTGTCTGGGTGGAGAGGAGGCCTCTTCACCTGAGGTAAGCTCCAAGCAGTCAGTTACTGCATTTTCATTGCCCTTCTGGTGTCTGCCAAGCCCAGAATCCTGGGATGGCAATCTAGACTGAGCTGGAAGGTGTGCCCCTTCTCAGGGGTGTGCCCAAGACAATACTATTAGGGCCCAAAGGAAGGTAACTAGGATGGTGGAGCGGTGAGCAATAGGGAGACAGCATCCTGACCCTGACCCTAGCAGTCAGTCAAATCCATGAGAAAGGGCTCTCTACACAGGTGAGGGGCTTGACCCTCAGGGTCCTGCTAGGCACAGGCCAAGTCTGCCACCTCCAGGGAGCTGACCTAGGAGGTTAAGATATTCAGGGTCTTAGGCCCCTGCTTGTCCCTCCTTCCTCATGGTCTACTAGGCAGGGCTGTATACCAGTCCCCTCTGGCCCACCTTCTCCAACCCTTACTCACACAGAAGCATGAGGCCTCAAGGCTTAGCCTTGCAGAACACTACATCTGCTGTCTCCTGGGGCCTCTCCCTCATCCTGGGGGTAAGAGGTGGTGGTGGGGGGTGGTATTCTGACTCCTAAAGCCCCTTGGGTGCATAGATCACTGAATCTCCTCTCCTCTTTGGTCTCCAAGCTCCCGGACACACCAGGCTTCATTACCCAAATAGGGTACATAGCTTAAGTGCACAGGCCTGCTGGCTGGCCCCCTCTCTCCTAAGTTAGATAAACACCATCTGTCTGGAGAAGTGGGCGGGGGGGGGGGCACTCTCACCTCTCCTGGGCCAGTTTCTCTTGTAGCACTTGACGGGGAGGGAGGTAGCCTCCTGAGTTTATCGCCCCTGCCTGTACCCCAGCAACCTTCCAACCCACTCTGATCACCCAGTGTCCCATCCCCATCTTGCCTGCCCTTCTTCTTCCTGAGGTTATAGTGTTTGTGGTCAGGGCTAGGGGAGATGAGACAGTGACAATATCTAAGCCCAGGAGGAAAGGTGCTGGACCCGTTGGCTGGGAGGGAAGGAGAGGGGCCCAACCTGGAGCAAAAAGCCTTGAGGCCAGGGTTCAAGGACTGCTCCTGACCAGTAGAAAATCTGAGAGCCCTGGGGATGGGAGGGGGAAAACTCGGAACTGCTAGTTCAGTTCCTCCTACCCTGCCACATCTCTGCCTTGTAGCAATTCCCTTAAAGTCTCCTTGACAGGGTCCTGCTTACTCCCCTACTTCCCTAAGGCCATTCTTTCCAGAACTGTGATTATAGCTCTGGCCAGCTCTGACAGTGAATAAGTGTGTTCTTGGAACTTCTAGAACCTGCCTCCCTGGGGCTTCCACCCACAGAACCATGGAACATGCGGTTCCTCCTAGAAGAAAAGTCCTTCCTCTGCCCACACTGCCCTTTTGATGCTGAAAGCTGGCCAGGCATCCCCAAGCTGTCCTCCATGTCAAGCTGGCCAGTTCCTCCCAGTACCTGTAGACCAGGGTCAGGATGCTGTCTCCCTATTGCCCAGTACCTCTGCCTTGTTGTCCTATCCCATCCACTCGCTCTGTTGGGGCACCCTAGAGATTGCTTCCACAATCCTCTCCCCTCCAGGGAACCCTATAATTAGGGGCCTTAAGGGCTAAAACAGAACCCTTGCTGGTGTGGCTCAGTGGATTGAACACTGGCCTGCAAACCAAAGGGTTGCCAGTTTGATTCCCAGTCAGGGCACATGCCTGGGTTGCTGGGCAGGTCCCCAGCTTGGGAGCACATGAGAGGCAACCACACATTGATGTTTCTCTCCCTCTCTTTCTCCCTCCCTTTCTCTGAAAATAAATAAATAAAATCTGTTTTAAAAAAGAGTTAAAACACTGTCCCAGTCTGAGCTCCAGTTTTCTTCTCTGTTGAATGGAGGGACCCAAAGACTCCTCTAGTACTAAGCCACCTCCATCCCTGGAGCAGGCCAGAGGGAGCGAATATTCAGGGTGTTTAGGGAGAAAGCACAGCGCTCTCCATCCTAGCTGCCCCTGACTGGGATAACACCACTTCCCCTCAGCCTCTTCGTGGGAGCAGTTCTTGGAATCTGCTCTGTCCCCTACTTTGCCACCTCCCCTGAACCTTCCCTTTTGGACACCCATGGTCTGGGGTGGGGGGTGAGCATTAGCCAGCCCAGGTAGAAAGGTGTGTAGTGAGAAGCTGAAATTGAGAATGGGTGGGGAATGGGGGGACCCTGAGGGAGCCTGGGGAGGAGGGGAGCTGGTTCTCAGTGTACCAGGACCTTAAATGCCCTACTCCGGCGGTCTGTAATGGGGGTGGGGCAGGGGGTGGAGGGGCTGGGAATTTGAACTTTCCACATTGGTCTGGTGCCTCAGACGGTCAGGTTGCAACATGACCTGGGCCCGGGGCCAGAGCTTGAGGGCCAAAGTTACATGCCTCCAGCCAATGGGATCGTGGCTGGGCTGCCGCTTTTGGGGGTGGGCAACACTCCCCCGCAATCCCCACCCCAGTTCCGGCTCCCGGCTGGAGCAGCAAGTGCCGATCTGTAGACAACAGTTCTCTGAAGGGGAGGAGTGCTGAGGAGGAATAGGAATATTTGCAGAGAAAAGATCAAGGCCGGCCGATCCCCCTTCATACCCTGCGGTTTTCCGTTGATAATTTATCCTGGCCCCTCAGCTCTGGGGAACTTTGCTCCAGGGCAGTGGGCCAGGACCCAGGTTTGCACCCTCCCCGGGGACGCAGGCGTGGAGCTGGAGCCAGGCGGCGGCGCTATGCGGTGCACCAAGCAGGAGTCCCAGGAGGTCTTAGGCGCCCAGCCTCGCGCGGCGACTGGGGTATGCGAGCCCAGGCCTCCCGGGCACCAGCCCCTCATGGCCTGCAGCACCCCCTGCCCGGCCACGGCTGGGAAGCTCTGCAAGACGTGTCCCCCTGGGTTCGCCTGGAGAATCCTCCTCCTGCCACCCTCGACCTGGCTGGTCAAAAACAGGTGTCCGGGCAATTGGTGGAGGGCGGGGGTGCAGGATGAGAGACAGGGTTTCAATCGACGGTTGGCAACGAATTGGGATAACCGGGATAACCGTTGGGCAAGAAGTGTATCGCGACGGTGAAGAAATAGAGTGAGTGTGAGCTGGGGCTGCTGAGGAGGGTGTGGAAGGCTGCAGGTGATCGGGTACAGTGGCCCCCAGGTGGGGGAGCAGTGACAGGATGGTTTAGGGTCCTGAGAGCGCGAGGGATGCCTTGACATACTTATGGGCAGAGGAGTGGGGATGGGGAAGGGGCCCCTGGTGGGCCTACGGAGGTCAAGGTGGAGGGTAAGCGGTCTGCGCCCTGGGGAGAGTGGTGGTCGTGAGGGTAGGAAGCAGAAGGTGCGCAGACCCATTGGGGATCAGCAGGCTGGGCCAGGGTCAGAGGACGCTCGGGGCGGGAGGATGGGGGATCCAGGATGTGCCCATAGTCTTGGAGAGCAGCCAGGGACCAAGGTTCGGGGCGGGTGGGGTGTCCGGGGCCCCAGCGCGCGGTACCGCCGTGGAGGGCCGAGACCGTCGGGCCCAGGAGCCGCCCTCACCTGTAGGCCAGGCTCATGCACTCGAAGAGGCGAGTAAGTGTGGGGTCGATGCTGCGCGGCCCGAAGTCGGTGAGCCCCACGGGCCCCTTCTGGTCCCGCCGCCGGGTCAGCGTGTCGCTGTGCGGCGACGACACCATGAAGTGACCGCTGTGGATGACCTGGGAGCGATGCAGCCCGCCGGCGCTGCGGCGGGTACTCGGGTCCTCCGAGTCTGTGTCTGAGTCTGAGTCTGGGCTGGGACCGACCCGTGCGCCCTGTAAACCTGTGGCCAGACCTGCCAGCGTCCCGGTCGTGGCCATCTCTGCTGTCCCTTCGCCTAGGTTTGGTGGAGCCTCAGGGCCGCTACTGTGGCCCGACAGACCTCATTAGCATCGTCCCGCCCCTCTGTCCCAGTAGGTTGCTGGAGGAGGCGGGGCCGCGGGTACTCCGCGTGACCGAGCGGGCAGGGGCGGGGCTTAAATTAACATAAAACGTCACGTGGGAGCGCTTCGGAGCCCCTTACAGGAGTAAGTCCCTATCTTCCAAACGCCGTTCCTTCTGCTGTGATCACTTGGACTTTGGTGGAACCGCCCCTACTTTGCCGAAAAGATGTCTCAGGATTTGATTAGAAGTCATGCACACCTGAGCCTGAAAGCAGTTTAGTGCCTGGGGTTCCCGCTTTCAGAAGCCCTTCCCCTGAAGCCCCTCACCTAACAACTACCCTCCGGCCCTCTCTGATCTCTTGCCTCCCATTCACCGCCTCGAAGTCATCCACGCAGCTGGAAGCACCTCTCAGAAGTCTAGTGTGGCCTGGCCCACTGGAGGGTCTCAGGACCCCCAGTTGCCGTTATAGTCATCACTACACTGCACAGAGCCCCAGAGGGTTTTTTGAATGTGAATCCTTCGAGGCCAAGCAGAGTCAGTACCAGTGGTGATGGGTGACCGGCTCACAAGGTGGAGCCTTGCTCAGCTCCCCCTGGATATCCTCCAGGCAGGCCAACTGCTCAGGAGCTCTGAGGCCCCTCCTTTCACCCACCCTGAGGTCTGCCTTACATTCCTGTTTCTGAAGTCCCTCTTCTCATCCTGAGGACACAAACCAGGCTGTTTGGTCTGAGGAGACACCTGTCTCCTCACTGGCACCTTTCACAATCGTCAGAGGTGGGGTTCTTGCCCCACTTCACTGGGGCACTGGAGTGCACAGGAGTGGGGAAATGCCCAATCATCTGTAGTGGCAGAGCAACGAAGCCTGGTCCAAAAGATTTCCAGACTTCCCACCTAGGGCTATCCCTGGTGGGGACCGGGAGGGCTGGAGGCAAATGCTCACCCTCCTTGGCTTTGATGAGAATTCGGCCTACATGTGGTCACATAAATAAGATGGTCAGCTGGGGACTGAAGCTTGGGAAAGGTTCCCACACAGTGCTTTCTTCCATGGTAGGGTCACACAGCTCCCACAATCAAATGGCAGTGCCCCGGGAGTCCCTGACCTGGCTGAAATTGTTACCCAGAGCTGCTCAACAACTGGCCCTTCCACCCACCTATGTCCTTTGGCTGGGTATCCTCTGTCCCTGACAAACAATCACCTCACATTCCCAGGAGCCCCATCTGCTCTCTTCCACTCGTTGCTTGTTGTCCCATGTAGAGGGTGTACTCTCCCTGCCCATCCCTGTCAAATCCTGGGAGGACTTGGGTGCCTACCTCAGCCTGCCTCCTCTGGAGAGAGAGCCATCCCTCAGCAGCCCTTTTGGGATCCTTGGCAGAGACCAGCAGGGTCATTACTCTTTCTTAAAAAAAATTATTGTTGCCCTGGCTGGTGTAGCTTAGTGGATTAAGCGCGGGCCTGTGAACCAAGAGATTACGGTTCGATTCCCAGTCAGGGCACATGCCTGGGTTGCAGGCCAGTTCCCAGCAGGGAATGCACAGGAAGCAACCATACATTGATATTTCTCTCCCTCTCTCCTTCCCTTCCCCTCTGAAGATAAATAAATAAAATCTTTAAAAA
>CM052540.1:106495914-106542114 GCA_028533065.1 Trachops cirrhosus | reverse complement strand
CCTGGCTGGTGTAGCTTAGTGGATTAAGCGCGGGCCTGTGAACCAAGAGATTACGGTTCGATTCCCAGTCAGGGCACATGCCTGGGTTGCAGGCCAGTTCCCAGCAGGGAATGCACAGGAAGCAACCATACATTGATATTTCTCTCCCTCTCTCCTTCCCTTCCCCTCTGAAGATAAATAAATAAAATCTTTAAAAAAATTATTGTTGTTCAATTACAGTTGTCCCCATTTTCCCCTCATTACTATCCCCTGCCCTACCTACTGCCCCCACCTTCCACTTTCAATCCTCTCACCCTACTCCCGCCCCCATTGTCTTTGTCCATGGGTCCTTTATACATGTTCCTTGACTTGACCCTTAGGGTCATTACTCGTTATGTGCCTATCTGGCTTCTTCCCTGGCCAGTGGGTCCTGAGGCAGGACTGTGTCCCAGGGTCTCTGAACCCTCACACTGGGTACTCAGGGACTTGAAGAATGCATGGAGAAGGGCATGATGCTAAGAGGGACTGGTGGCCACCGTGGTGGGACAGGGGTAGAAAGCAGGGTCCTTTGGAATCTCCTAGCTTCAGGGGTCCTGGCTTAAGCAGAGACCTGAATTGATCCTGGCTCTGTCAGTAACTCCACGAATAACCCTAGGCAAATCTCTGTCTTACTGGCTCTCCATTTCTCCACCTATGAAATGGGAAACTGAATTCAGTGGTTTCTTAGGATCCCGAAATTTTCACTACCTCTGGCTCTAAGCCTCTGCCATCAGCATCCCAAGCTCACCCCATCATGTTCCCTCAGGCCTCCGGTCTCCAGGAGACAATCTCCCCAGTTTAATGTCCTTTGGTTGAAGAGACTTTCCCCTGAGCTGGGTCTCAGTAGAGTGGATCATCTCCCTCACCCTATGGCCTTCCGCCTCCCCAGCCACTAGTCGGCCCTCAGCAGTCACTGCACCTCATCTCTGCCCTCCTCAGGGCCTGATAACACCTTTGCAGAACTAAGCACTGAAAAGACAATCCCTACTGGTGTAATTCAAAACAAAACTCTAAACTGCACAATACATGCAATGAAGTCCATGAATTCTGATTTCTTCCATGACTACATCTTCCATTAAAATGTTGTGTGTGTGTATACATATACATAAAAATTACTGATTTTTCCCCCAAAAAACTAAATACTGGGCTTTGAATGTGTGCTTTGTCTGCCCTAGCTAGCCTCCCCCACCTATTTTTTTGGCCATCTAAGGAAGCACGCACTCCTCGTTCCCGGCACTGTGTTCAACACTTTCAGCCGTCATCTCTAACTCTACTGCAGTAAGTAATATTGCCTCCACTTTGCAGGTGAAGAAACAGGCTCAGAGAGGTGATATACTTGCTCCCCAGCTAAGAAAGGGCAGAACTGAGTCTGACTCTGAGGTCCAGTCCCCTTCATGCATGAGGCTGCAGCCCTCTGCTCTTAAAAATGGTTCTGGCCACAGTGTGACTGGAGAAGCCTAACCAGCTGGTGGTATGAGGGGCCTGGCACACCTGGCAGCGGGCACAGACGTTTCAGGGTGCTCTTGCCCAGATGACACCATAGGCTTGTGTGAGCTGACCAAGCTCACCTTCTTGCGCCCTTTCCCGTTTGGCCTCTATCACCCACTATTCTGCGTTCATAGCTTCTTACCACGTGAGTCCTGTTCATGACCATGAAGATGCAGGACAAGGTCCCGACCAGGTTGTGAACGCCTGCTTGTCCCGGTGATCCTGCCTGACACTATACCCTACCTCTCTCCCAGTCTTAGTCCTCAGGATCTGTCCTCCAGACTGCCCTTCCATGTTGGGAAAGCTCACCCATCCTAGAAGTGCCACCTACACTTCCCATATGTTCCGCCAGTTTCCACAACCCTTGCTCAGATACAACTAATTTCATCTGGCTCTGTGTTCACCATGAGTGGTGCACATACCTCTCTTTTCCACTAGAGGGCGAATTCCCTGAAAGCTAAAACCACATCTATTTCTCTCTACAGACCCTTTTCCTCTCAAGTGCAAATATGCAAACGAGTATTTGCTGAATGAATGGGTTTGTGCTACATCTACCTACTCAGTTGTTCTATCTATCCATCCACACCCACACAGATAACATTTATTAACTGCATATTATGTGCCTGTCCCAGTGTAAGGTATTTCACTTTTTTGAAAGTTAAAAAACAGAAAAGCAAAGATTCAGAACTTTTAACATCCACAGAGGTAGAAAGTACATTAGCAGTTGCTGGGGGTTGGGAGTAGTTTGGTGTGGAGAAATGGGAAATCACTGCTAAAGGGTATGGGGTTTCTTTTAGGGTGATGGAAATGCAGAATTAGTGTGATGGTTGAACAACTTTGTGAATGCACTACAAGTGATTGAAAGGGGTTACTTTCATAATATGTGTATTATGTCTCAGTAAAAAAATAGGCACTTTAATACACGATTTCATTTGTTGGTAATCCTCTCAACTGTGCACATGTGGGTATCAGTATTTTTATCACCACTTTACGGAAGGAGAAACCGAGTCTCTGAGGGGTGATGTGATCCGCTGGGTCACTGTGAGAGTTTACTGTAAATAGCCAATGTTTATGGAGCCTAACCTCACTGCTCTGTGGGATCTTAACAGCCCCCATGATTTTCAACCCATTTTGTAGACTAGGGAACTGGCTTTGCTGAAAGTCGAAAGGTAAGAAGAGAACTGGGATTCAAACACAGACAAGCTGACACCAGCCTTCCCCACAAGCACCTAGCTTCTTAAATTAAAAGGGTTAGTGATCATTTGTGGGGATGTGGAGCGAGCAGAACCTCATCATCCACTGCTGCCGCCAGTGTAACTTGGCACAATCACTGTGGAAAACTATTTGTCACTATCTACTAGAGCTGAATGCCCACACACCTTATGACCCAGCAATTCCAAAGAAATGTGAGTATACGTGCACCAAAAGACATGTACAAGACTATTCAGAACAACATTATTCTCATTAGCTCAATATTGGAAACAACCCAAATGTCTATTAACAGGCAAGTGGATAAATACATTGCAGTATGGGCGCACTAGAATATTAACACAGCAATGAGAGTGAACACTCTACAACCAAATGCAACTATATGGATGAATCTCACTGACAGTATGTTAAGCAAAAGAAGCCTGATAAGCAGCCCTGGCTGGTGTGGCTCAGTACATTGAGTGCCAGCCTGTGAACCAAAGGGTTACTGGATCGATTCCCAGTCAGGGCACATGCATGTGTTACAGGCCAGGTCCCTGGTAGGGGGCATGTGAGAGGCAACCACACACTGATGTTTCTTTCCCTCTCTTTCTCCTCCCCCTCTGTCTAAAATAAATAAATAAAATATATATTTTTTAAAAGAAGCCTGATGTGGAAGTGTATGTGCTATACAATTTCATTTATATAAAGCTCCAAAGCAGGCTAATCTGCGGTGTTAGGAGTCAGGGTTATGTTCAGCCTAGGTGACTAGAAGGGGTTTTCTGGGGTACTGCTAACATTTTGTTTCTTTATCTGGGTTCAGGTTACATGAGTGTGTTCACTGTGAATACTTATGATGTGTGCACTTTTTATATGTATGTTAGACAAACATCTTACAAAAGGGAAACTGGTTTGCACATGGATACATATACATAATCAGGAAGCCTCACTAAAGCCTGCCTTGGGGGGGAGGGGTATACTGTGTGCGTTGAGAAAGTAGAAGATGGGGAGGTGCACGAGAGTGAGGAAGGAGTCTTATCTTTCTAACTGGCGGCAAGTTGGGAAGTCATTTTCCCTGCCTGGGCCTCAGTTTCTGCCCTGGTGAAACGGATGAATAAACCATGAAGGAAAAGTGGATAAAAACGACCACATTAAAGTGAGGAAGATGAATTGGATTAGTTTTCATCTCAGGACTATCCATCCAATTGTTCTTTCAAAAATATAGGTCTCAACATATAGGAATGAAAAAAAACAACTTTTCTTTGCAAGAAAACCACTACTTCACATCTATAGACTTTCTGCTAGTATGTTTATGTTCAGTGACACTACAAGTAGCAGTCATAGTGTTTATATATTTTTAAAATCATTTTTTAAATTAATGTTTGAGTACAGTTGTCTCCATTTTCCCACCACCACTTTCCCCCACCCCACCCACCCCCACCTTCCACCCTCAATCCTACCCCTTTCGGCTTTGTCCATGGTCCTTTATATGTGTTCATTTATGACCCTTTCCCTTCTTTCCTCCATTATTTCTCTTCCCCTCCCCTCTGGTTACTGTCAGTTTGTTCTTAATTCCAATGTCTCTGGTTATATTTTGTTTGCTTGTTTGTTTTGTTAATTAGGTTCCACTTACAGGTGAGATCATATGGTATTTGTCCCTCACCGCCTGGCTTATTTCACTTAGCATAATGCTTTCCAGATCCATCCATGCTGTCGCAAAGGGTAGGAGCTCCTTCTTTCTTTCTGCTGTGTAGTATTTCATTGTGTAAATATACTACAGTTTTTTGATCCGTTCATTTACTGATGGGCACCTAGGCTGCTTTTAGCACTTGGCTATTGTAAATTTTGCTACTATGAACATTGGGGTGCATAGGTACTTTTGAATCAGTGTTTCAGGGCTCTTAAGGTATAACCCCAGCAGTGGAATTGCTGGGTCAAAAGGCAGTTCCATTTTTATTTTTTTGAGGAAATTCCATACTGTTTTCCACAGTGGCTGCACCAGTCTGCATTCCCACCAACAGTGCACTAGGGTTCCCTTTTCTCCACAACCTCACCAGCACTTGTTGTTTGTTGACTTGTTTATGATGGCCCTTCTGACTGGTGTGAGGTGGTATCTCATTGTGGTTTTAATTTGTATCTTTCTGATGGCTAGTGATGCTGAGCAGCCTTTCATATGTCTCTGGGCCCTCTGTATGTCCTCCTTGGAGAAGTGTCTGCTCAGGGCCTTCGCCCATCTTTTAACTGGATTGTTTGTCTTCCTGGTGTGGAGTTGTATGAGTTCTTTATATATTTTGGAGATCAAACCCTTGTCCAAGATATCATTGGCAATGTTTATATATTTTTAAACTATACAAATAGCAAGTTAAAAAATCCTATGTAGACTGTCTCTGATCCCAACTGACAACCAATATCTTTGTGCTCTGAGGTTGTGAGAGTGGAGGTCGAGGGAGAGGGCAGGAGAGACAGATGAGAAAGCACAACAGAGTGAAGCTCATGTGAGTAACCAGCCATTTGTCTGCCCACCCATTCATCTCTTCATCCGTCTGTCCATCTAGCCATTTACCTATCCATCTATCCGTCCTCAAATAGTCAATCCGTCCACCTATTTGTCCATTCATCTACCAGTCTATCCATTCATAACATGTTAACCTGTCCTTCCATCTCCTACCAATCTGTCCATCTGTCCCTCCACCCTTCATCCATACATCTACTTCACCTTCTATCTTTTCATCCATCCCTCCCACTCAAATACCCACTTATCTGCCCATCCAGCACATGTATTAACTGCCTGCTGATATCAAGTCCTCAGTTAAGCCAGGGGTGGGGTGTGTGGGGATGCTCAGATACTTATAACATGGCTTCTGCCTCCAAGCAGCTCTGCAGAGGAGAGTGAGCCACCAGTGACTCAGAGAGGGGCCGAGACAGTGCCCAGAACTGTGGAAGTTTCGTGGAGGGAGGGCTGATTTGCAGTCTGGGAGTATGCTAAAAGAGAGGGTATGCTTGAGGTGGACCTTGAAAGACCGAGCAGGAATTAGACATGCAGAGAGAGGAGAAGGTATTCGGGGAGGGGAGAGCAGAGGCAAGGCAGGGCTGGGGAACGACAGAGAGGCAAGTCATTCAACTGGCTGGGGTGAGAGCAGGCTGCCAGCAGCCTATGTAGCTGCCATGCTTCCTGGCAGCCACCCCCAGCCCTGCCCCTAAGCCTGGCTCCAGTGGGCACTGAGGCATCTGCACCAGTGCCACTCAGGGTGTGGCCCATGGGTCACTGCCAGGTCATGGATTCTCTCAACCAGGTCATGACAAGATAAATACATAGGTTGAGAGTGTTCAGAAACATTTACATTAGTTTAATAGAGTAACTTGATATCTGTTGAACATAATAATGAAATGTTGGGCTTATAGTTTGTCTATTTTTTCAATTTAATTTTTTAGAGATTTTATTTATTTATTTATTTATTTATTTATTTATTTTAGAGAGGGGAATGGAGGGAGAAAGAGAGGAAGAGAAACATCAATGTGTGGCTGCCTCTCACATGTTCCCTACTGGAGACCTGGCCTGCACCCAGGCATGTGCCCTGACTGGGAATTGAACAGAAACCCTTTGATTCTTAGGCCAGCACTCAATCCACTGAGCCATACCATCTAGGGTCCAATAAATTTTTCAAGTAATTTATTTTTTATTGCATTTTGCATACTTACATGTCCATGGCAGATTGAAAATAAAAATGGGCTCTTTGCCCATTTAGTTTGGGCTGCAGGAAGTCTGAGAAGCACTGGTGGCCAGCACAGCTTCCATTTATGTACCTTTTGCCAAAGTGGCTTCATGGTCACTCTCTCATTTCCCTGAGAGCAGGGCAGGGCAAGAAATATCATCCCTATTTTATAGCATGACTGGCCCAGGTTCTCACACATGGCAGGTGGCAGGGCTGAGATTTGAACCCTGGACTGATACCACATCAGGCAGCCTCCCATGAGCTTCTTCTTAGGCAAGGCTGAGCTGGGGAGTGGAGTGGGAAGGCTCCGGAGAGTAATGAAGAAGCAACTGGAGAAAGAACAGCAAACAGCGTGGGATCTAGTGTCCAGGGCATGTCCTAGAGCATCTGTGGGTGCTAAGGGCACTGAGAGGGGACAGGAGGACTTCCTGAGGAGAGCTGCCTGAGGGTCATCCTGGGCTTCCCCAGATGTTCCTAGAAGAACAAGGACAGGCCCGGGATCTCTGGGAAGAGGCAATGGAGCTAGCTCCAGGCCCAGCCCACTTTGATCCCTCTCCATCTATTGTACTTCCCTCCTCTTCTCCTCCTCCCCTCATCAGCCAGCTGGTGAGTTTCCTGAGGCCAGGGCCTTGGTCCATCTATCTGTGCTCCTAAAGCCCATCCAGAGTTTAGCCAACAAAACCACTGGGCTCCTGCCCTTGTCAGGAGCTACAGCACTTTCAGACACTCTCTCCTCTGTCCCTCAGGGAGACTAATGAACCAGGATTATGATTATTCCATGTCACTGATGAGGGAACAGGCTCAGAGAAGTTAAGTCACTTGGTTGAGGACACACAGAAAATAATCTAAGGCTCTAATTCCTGACCCTATGCGTTTTGACTGGTACAGTTAAGTAGGAGAGAGGAGAGGAAAGCTGGTCCCATAGGGCCCTGGGGTGCAGCGCACGGTGGGGTGGGAGCGGGGTGGGTGGTGTGCAGAGCCGGAGCTGGGGAGGAGAAAACAGCGGCATGTGGCATGACTGGCGGGGTTATCTGTCTAGAAAGAGACTCCCCCTTCTTCAGCACTTTGCCTGCCTCCTGGGCAGCCTTAAACCCCATCCCAGGCCAGGACGAGGCAGAAAGGACGTGGGCTGGGGCACAGGCCTTTCCCCTACTCTGGGGGCAGACAAGGAACATGGGGTTATATTTTTGGAGGACCACAGGCAGAATCTACTACTCCAAAACTGTTGGGACTCTTTGATCCAAGTTCAGTTGCAGGAATTTGCCCTATAAAATATTTCCATAAGTGTGTGAAGATGTATAAGGGTGTTTCTTATAGCACTGTTTATAATACAGAGACACAGGAGAATGGCTGAGTAAATTTTGATAAATCCTACAGTGGAATACTATATAGCTGTTAACAACCTCATCTGTAAAATGGGGATAATAATCATATCTACTACCTCTTACAGTTTTTATGAGGATTAAGTGAATTAATACCTGCAAAGTGCTTAGTAAACGCCAGCATTAGCACATAGGTATAGAAATAGGGAAATGTAGTTAAGATGCGATGCTGGTTAAAAAAGAAGTCACAATATGTGAATGTGATCCCACTTGAATAAAAACTAATACTAGTAAAACTAATAATTATAAAAACTAATAATAGTAAACATTCACTTATGAAAATGAAGGCACCAAACTATGATATTGGTGGTCTTTTGGTGGGTGGATATCAGAAACATTTATTTGGCAAATTTCTATAAATTTCATTTTATTTTATTGTTTTTAAAGATATTATTTATTTATTTTTAGACAGAGGGGAAAGGAGGGAGAAAGAGAGGGAGAGAAACAATGTGTGGTTGCCTCTCACACACCCCCTAATGGGGACCTGGGCTGCAACCCAGGCATGTGCCCTGACTGGGAATCAAACCCGCGACCCTTTGGTTTGCAAGCTGGCGCTCAAACCACTGAACCACACCAGCCAGGGAAATACACATTTTAAAGTTGCATAATACTTGTGTATTATTTTTGAAACTAGAAAAAAAACCTCCCCAAAAGTAAAGAAGCCTTGGCTGGGTAACTCAGTTGGTTAGAGCGTCATCCCGATAGTCCAAGGTTACAGGTTCTATCCCTAGTCAGGGCACATATAGGAAGCAACCAATGAATTAATAAACAAGTTCATAAATAAGTAAAAAACAAATCGATGTTTTTCTCTCTCTCAAATCAATAATTTTTTTAAGTTAAGAAAATAAAAGAAGATAGTGGAGTAGATGGTGGCATGGAAACCCCTTCCTCTCCTTCTCTCTAAGAGGACCCTGAAGTCCAGAGATCAAAGCTCTCTAAGCAACAGAAAACACTGCCTATTCGGCCGACCAGACACTGGGGAAGATGAAGGTGCAGGTTCCCACTCCAGCCTGTCTGACCCTCATTCTCATTCTATGAGAATGGGTCGGGGGTGGGGTGCACCTTCTCTTTAGGGAACAGACCCAGGAGGCTGGTTTGTTAGGGTCCCATGGGTCAGGCAAGCCATTTGCCCTCTCTGGGCCTCAGCTGCCCTCCCCATAACGTAGCATGCTGTGAACAGCCAGGGGAGGGGGGCGAACCGTCAGTATCACAGCAGTGCAGGGGGTGGGGTCCATCTGGAGTTAGTGTCTCACCGAGAAGAGCCGTTATGCCAAGAGTCTGTCAGTCTGCAAACATGTCTGCGGCCACCATTTACCAGTAGATGGTTTTTGCTCACAACACTTCTGACACCAAATGCATGATGTGTTTTCCAAACCATCCTCCAATTCTCCAACACCAGTCGGGTGTCCTGCAACTCAATTCAGTTCCGATATTATCTACCTGGAGTTAGCGACAGATCCCACAAGCTGGTGGCTCAGTCCCACAAGGCTGCCCCCGCTTCAGACACAATCACAAGCCCAGGTTGTCATCTGTATTTCTGACCAACAGGCGATATAAATCAGGGATCCCACGACCTCTTCCTCAGGTTTGATAATTTGCTAGAAAGGCTCATAAACTCAGGAAAGCACTTTACTTACGTTTACCAGTTTATCATAAAGGGTACAACGCAGGAAAGCCGAATGGAACAATGCACAGGGCAAGCAAGGTATGGGGGGCAGGGGTGCATGGGGCTCCCAGGCCCGCTCCAGGTACACCACCCTCTCCGCACCCAGCCGTGCTCACCAACCCAGCCAAACTACTTCCTTTAGAAGTTTGTATAGACCTTTCACTATGTAGGCATGGTTGATTAAATCATTGGCTATTGGTGATTGGACTCAATCTCTAGCCCCTTGCTCTTTCCAGGAGGTGGGGTGTGGGCTGATCATTCCAACCCTCTAACCACGCCTGATGTTCCTGGTGCCCAGCTCGCATCTTGAAACTATTGGGAGCCCCAGCCACCAGTCATCTCATTAGCATACAAAAAACACTCTTATTACTATGAAGATTCCGAGGGTTTTAGGAGTGTGCACCAGAAACCAGGGATAAAGACCAAATAGATACATTTGCCACTGTCCCACAACCAGGTGTCCCACAGGCTGCCAGGCCCTGTATACTGTGTGTCATGTCTAATCAACCCACTGACCGCTTGCCACTCAGGGCTGACGGGCCCCACCTCACGGAGCACACCTGGCTCAGATCAGAGACTTGTATGTGTGTGTGTTTCCCACACAGTAAACATACGGTAGAGAGAGCAGGACAGTTATCCCACGTCCCACAGGTTATAAGTAGCACAGCCTGGGTTTAAACCCAGTTGTGCCTAATGGCAGAGTGAAAGTGCGCCCCTCCGTCGGGCTGCTCAGAGGAACTGAAAGAAGGCGGACCTCCCCCAGATATCACATGTCAAGTGGACCCACCCAAGACGGAGCTAGGGGCAGTGACAAGGGTAGAGGGAGCCACCAGCACAGAGTGGGCGCTGTGTGAATGAGGGCCAAGTCAGCCAAGGACTGCAAGACCAGCTCCCTCTGCTCTCCAGGTGGGGACGTGGGGGTTAGGGTCACAGAGACTGTTCAGGACTCTCATCCTCTACCTAGAGTTTGGCTTGTTGGGACCTAAATGAGTGGTGAAAGTCAGCAAGGACAACAGGCTTCCGGTTACTCAGAGGGAAAGTAAGGCTCAGTTTGCCCCAGGGGCTGGCCTCACACCACCTGGCATGTCATGCCGGGGACCAAGCTCTGCTCGCTGCCTCCCAGCTCCGGGCCCTGTGCACTGCACCTCCGAGGTCTCATGAGAGAGAGCCCAGAGCAGTGGAGCAGGTCCCGCTGTGTCATCCACCTTTTCTAAGGTGAGGAAATGGAGGGCTGCAGAGCGGGTATGCCTGGCAGCATGGCCTCCTTCTGTGCCTCAGTGGCCTTCCTGGCCGCCTCGGTGTGCCGAGGTGCGATCTGTGCAGGGTTGTTCGGAGTCAGTCCCAGGAGAGTAGGAGGGGGGTGCCTTGGAGCGGGTGGAATGGTGGTCGAAACCTGGGGCTCCCTGCCCCCGCCAGGCCCCTGCCTACCCGGAGCATCAGGCCAGACGATGCCCGCTGTCTAGGGCTCCCTGCACAGAGGCATGGGGGGCAGGGGTGGACTGTGGTGGTCAACGCCGCCCCTGTCGTGTGACACCAGCCGCAGCAGGGCAGCAGTCTGGTAGACTGACACGGAAAGGGGTCCCAGGGAGGCATATCTCTCACTCAGAGTCACACAGCTGATGGAGCTACACATGGGACAAGAGCTGATATGATTCCCAGAACTACCCCATGGCAGGGGGCAGGGATTCTGGGCAGGGCAGAACTGACTGCCACCTGCCCACCCACCCACTTGCCAGCCTGTCTCAAATGCCAGGGCCAGTCAGGGGGGTGTGTCACTTATTTATCAGTGCCAAGCCCGGCCCCGGGAAGGTTCTGTTCCTTGCTGCCCTGTCAGGGGCCCCCTACCCATGGTCATCTTGCTCCACCTCAAAGAGGAAAGCCATTGTGAGCTGCCTTGCCCTGAAGCCCAGGAGTAGAAAAGGCAGGTGGTGGAGGTGGGCGCAGGTGGTTGTGAACAACCCTGAGCCCCAGGAGTACATCCTTCTTGTGTGATGTTCCCCAAATGCAGAGCACTCACTCACCCACAGCTGCTACTGACCATCCAGGCAAGCTTGCTTAGACCCCGGTTACAGATGAGCACAGTGAGGCCCGGAACAGACAGGGTCACCTAGGGGTGAGTCACAGGCAGCAGTGGGAGCAGAGATCAGAGCTTTGGGATCTGGCTGCCTGGGTTTGAATCCTAGCCCTGCCATTTTTAGGCTATGTGACCTTGAGCCAGTGCCTTGATCTCTCTGGGCCTCTGTTTCCTCTTCTGTAAAATGGAGAGAACATCCTTTTCCTCTCAGTTTATCAGGAAGAAGGAAATTGACAGAAAAGCACTGTAGAGTGCCTGGCACACAGTAGGTGCACAGTGATCTCAGTTCCTCCTCCCCTTTCCACCTATCCTGAGGGAATCCCCTCTCCTCCTCCTCTGCTTAAGATTCAAGCCCAAACCCCTTCTTTGGTCTTGACTATGGTGTGGGAGTTGGGCTAATGAGGGTCTCTCTCAACCCAATGGCTCCAACACAGGTCCAGCAAGGGTATTAATGCTTTGCCCCAACAGAGCCATAGAAGTGCCCCTCCCATTTGTCAGGTGGAAAGACTGAGACCCAGCAGAGGGGAAGCACAGCACAGGAACAGCAGCAATGGGAGGTAGGTGTGGTCTGTTGGAGCCTCAAGAGCATATCCCCTTCCGCTTCCATTTTACTCTGCAATTTGTCAAAGCTCATTATGCCTTCCACATTCAGTTTGCAATGCCACCTCCGCAGTGTTGCTCGCATATAGGCCAGATGATCCGTTCATAGCATTCCAAGTCCCCAGGTCTCGGAGAGCTGACCCCAGATCTCAGCGACCCTCTCACCTGGGTCCAGGTTATCTAGATCCCAGCCTGAGCCCCAAGCACAGTTCCAAACTGAGTCCTGACCTGGGGTAGATTGTGTCCTTGGGGTGTATGTGTGCGGATGGGGTACAAATGAGAAAGCTCATCCTTTCAGTGGAGCGGATCTCCTGGTTGCCACAGCCCTGAGTTCCTCAGTGGAATCCCCCTCTTTCCCCAGAAGCAGCCTTAGGCTGAGTTGAGTCTCCCTGGGTGGGTCTGGGCCCACTGCTCAGCTTCCCAGGCCTGAGGTTCCCAGAGCCCTGTTCTGAGCCTTGCCCTGGGTCTGGGGCCTGGGCAGGAGGCAGGGCAGGCTGGATGCTGAGAATAAGAGGAGAACTTGGGTGAGATGGAAGCCTGGGCTAGACCCCAGCCCCACCTACCACCTAAGCTGGCCTTGTAACCTCATCTCCCTTGTAAAGAACCCTTGCTTGGAGTGGGCCGCCCTGTCCTCCAAAACATCCTGGTGTCACATTTTATTCTGTCCATATCTCCACACTAGTGGCCCAGGAATAAGTCTTCCCATGTCACAAAAGGAGAGTCAGACTCAGAGAAAGGAAGTGTCCAAAGCCACACAGTCACACACAGACAGGAACCCAAAGCTGCCAACATGGCCCAGGTCTGACTACAGCCTCCCTGCCTACCTGGTGGCTTCAGGAGACACAGGTGGAGGCAGGGTGCCTGGGAGCCAGAAGGAAGCCCTGGCCTTCCCTGGCCCTACAGTGGGAATGCCCTTCACCACTTCCCTAGCCCCTACCTGTTGGCAGGAAGTCTGATGGGTGTGAATCTACTTGGCTTCCCTGCCCCACTATGACATGTGACTTCTCCATGCCCAGCAATGGGAGCCCTGGGTCCTTGCCCCAGATCTGAGGGCCCACCTGGAACCAGCTTCTCTACTGGTTCTTCTCTGCACCTGCAGGGCCGTCCCTTTGCCTTCCCTGGGCCCACACTGAGCTCCATGGAGAGCCCCTTAAACCTTGATTTCACCCCAGTCTGGCTCGTGGGACCCAGGAGGTAGCAGGAACCTGGAAGGGCAGGCAGGATGAACTCTTGGGATTCTTGATTCTAAGTCCTCTCTGGGGTAGAGCCTGCCTCTGCTCTCCCTTGGCACCTGAGCCTGAATAAAGGGGTGGGTCCAAAGGAGTATTAACCTTTTCCCCCAGCAGAGCCATAGAAGTGCCCCTCCCCATTTGTAAGGTGGAAAGACTGAGACCCAGCACAGGGGAAGCTCTGATGCTCCTCAGGCTAGGCACCTGCACCCACCTCATCCCTTCCACTCCTCTCACCTGGATTCTGAGCAATTTGCAGGTGGGTGGGTCCAATCCAGGGCCACGGAGTCCCCTGGGTTCCTAGGGATGCTCGGGACAGAAGCTGCTTTCAGGTGTCTTTTCTGCACCTGTGGCAGAGGGCTCTGTGTGCTGTACTGCACTGCAGCCCGGCTTTTAGCAGTGGGTGTGGATGCAGGCACTGCCTGTCCTGCCCTCCTGATGCCCATTTGGGTTGTCCTTTGCCCTTTGATTTGGTGCCTCCTTTTCTCCTTAGCACGTGGGTAGCAGCTGCTCACACTGCTGGCAGCCTGTGGGGCAAGCATGGCCTAGACCATGCACCCAGGTGCCTGCCAATCCCTGTCTGGGATCTGCTCGTGCCTGCTCACCTCTAACTCCCTCCTCTCACCAGGAACTTGGTGCTGGGCTCCCTGTGTGTGGGCTGGGTTTGAGAAGGGAAGAGCCACAGGTGTGGGGCCAGGCTCAAGTGGGCAGAGACAGAGCTGGTAACAACCTCAGTTACTTCCCTGAGCCCCAGCCCCTCTTCGAACCTCATTCTAGTCCCCAAGTGCCCTCTCTCTTGAGCTCCTAGCCAGCTCATGGAACCCCATTCATTCCCTGGGCACCAGCTACAACTCATGATCCCTTCTGAGCCCCCTTCTGGCCCTAAGTGCCCCCTCTCTCTTCCTGATTTCCCATTCCCTGAGCATCTACCTCCTTCTCACCCCCCCCCACACACACACAGCCTCTACCCTCCCTGAGCTCCCATTCCCTCCTGGAACCCCTCTTTCTGACTTCCTATCCTTCCCCTGAGTTCCTCCCTCCTCCTAAGCTTCCTTCCTCTCTCTGAATACCCCCAACCTGGACTCTCATCCTTGAGCCTCTGTCTCTCTCCCTGAACCCCACCCCTTTCCTGACCTTCCCTCCTTCACTCTTTCCAGCCTCCAGGAACCCACTGCTCTCCTCTCATGTAATCTTGGTCCTGGCTCCTCACATTCCTCTTACTCTTACATTTAGTAAACCAGTACACTACACACCCTCAAGGTAGCTGCCCAGAGAAAGCATGGGCCAGGCCAACAGTGGACAAGCCTCTGATTCTCAGAGTCCAGCAAGGACACATGCAAGTCCCTGGAGGCCCTGCTAAGTGGGCTTTACCTGGGAAGGGGGTATTCAGGGGACTAGTTTATCTGCCAGCTCCAAGGGGCTCCGTGGGGCAGAGGGAGTAGGGCCCAGGCAGAGCTAGGCCAGGAGCGGGCACTCTGGGGTGAATAGAAGGAAGAATGGCTTGTTGGTTGATGTTCCAGGTAATGAACAGCTTCTTCCCGGTCACATGAGCTTCCTTCTTTCTTTCTGCTGCTGAGGGTGGGCATCAGAGTTTGAGGGATCCTTGCTAAGGATGACAGGACACGTAGAGTCCCCTGCTGATGGCAGGAAGTAGAGTGCAGTGGAGACGGGGTGGAGGACTGGACTGGACTCAGAAGAGGCCTTGAGCTGTTCAGGATCCTGTTGCTGCCCCAGCCTAAATTCACGCTGCCCTGGGGTGGGTGGGCATCCTGAGGAGAGCAAATGAGGATGCTCCCCACTCCTTCCAAACCACTTGTACGTGGTGAGTGTTTCTGGTGGGTCAGCTTGGCCTTTCCTTACTCACTTTTCCCCTTCCTCTATGAGCTCCCTTTCTCTCATTGTTGGGCCTCAGTTCCGCTCACAGTCAGAACTCCGCTCACAGGAGCCAGAGAATGAAATCAGAGGCACGTGTGCATGCGTGTACATGCATGCTTTTGTGTTGTGTAAGACCTGGGGTATAACTCTGATCCTGCCATTAAATGGCTCTGCAACTGTGCAAGGTACTCACTCTGTCCCCCATGGCCTTAGTCTCCCTATATGTAGTGTTGCCAGAGGTAGCAAATAAAAATCCAGAATGCTCAGCTAAATTTGAATTTTGAAAAACAACAAAAATTTTATGTATAATTAAACCTCATGTAATATTTGGTGCATACTTATACTAAAAGATTATTCATAATGTTATCTAAATTTCAAATTTAACTGAGCATCCTGCATTTACCATATCCATATGTAGAACAGGGGAGGCAGGGAAGTTCAGACAAGATGTTCTCTGTCCAAGGCCCCTCTTGACTCCAGCTGTAAAAAACCTCAAGCTGGCCCGGAAGTGGTCTGAAGGTATTTGCATTTCTTGCAGAATAAGGGGAAAGCAAGGTGAAGATAGGGAGCAGGGCAGAGGGTATGGCTGTGGTCTTAAGGCTTTCACAGCAGAGAAAGTCAAGGGAAGGAGAAGTTCCTTGAAGAAATCCAGTCCTAGAAGGCTTCCTACAGGGGGAAGATGTTCATGGTTACTTTGATGCTGAGAGAGAAGGGTTAGATGGCCCCTGGTGGATGGCTCCCCCTTCCTCCAGGGAACCTTTGTTTAAGAAAGTCCTGCTTTCTGCTCTAGGCCCCAGTGGCTGTTGTCGAAATGGGCAAGTTTATGAAGCCTGAGAAGGTGATGTTGGTCCTGGCCGGACGCTACTCCAGACTCAAAGTGGTCATCGTGAAGAACATTGAAGATGGCACGTCAGACCATGTCTACAGCCAGGCTCTGATGACTGGAATTGACCACTATCCCTGTAAAGTGACGGCTGCCATGGGCAAGAAGAAAATCGCCAAGAGGTCTAGATCAAGTCTTTTGTGAAAGTTTATAACTACAATCACCTCATGCCCACAGGGTACTCTGCCGATATCCCTTGGACAAAACTCTAATCAACAAGGACATCTTCAGAGACCCTGTTCTAAACCACAAGGCCCAATGGGAGACCAAGGTCAAGTTCCAAGAGAGGTACAAGACTGGCAAGAACAAATTGTTCTTCCAGAAGCTGCAGTTTTAGATCTTTTTTTATTTTAGTCTTTAAAAATCCAAAAAATAAAATAATAATAAAAAAAAGTCCCCTGAAGATCAATAGAAAATATCTACCCCTTCACGTGAAGATTCTCTGGAGTGAGGGCAGGGTCTCACCGACTCAATAAATCACTTCCCCTTCTAGCTAACATCTGCCAGGCCTTGGTTACCTGCCAGGGCTCCACCTACCCCCTTGAACACTTTGTGCGTTAATTCACCAAATCCCTTTGAGGACCAGATGGGATGGGTGTTTTCTCCCATTTGACAGATGAAGAAGCAGAAGTGCAGAGAGGTTAGGTAATTTTTCTGAGGTTCATACGGTGGCAGGTGGCAGAGCTGGAATTTGAGCCCAGGTGTCCTGGCCCTGCACCAGCTGTGTAATAGATCCTGTGCTGGGGGCTGGGGCTGCTCTCAGGGGACTTCTAGTCTAACAGTGGGGAACAGGTGAGTCTTTAATGACTCTGGTACAGGTCAGGCTGGGATCAGGGCTGTGGCAGTGTGCCAAGAAGGAAGACTGATTCGACCTGTGGAGGAGGAGCTGTGGCCAAGAAGGATGGGTCAGTTCTTCAAGAGCTTCAGGACAAAGCATTGGGAAGAAGGGCTTTCTAGGTGGAGGAACGTCTTGGGCAAAAGCAGGGGAGGTGTGGAAATGCTGCAGAAAATTGGGAATAGTCAGGAGTCTGACTTGATTGCAGGGGTATCTATACATCGAGTATCAGATCAGGAAAACGAAAAAAAAAAAAGAATCAGGTAAAAACACAGCTGTCAAACAAAGAAATGGAGACTCCATCCCAGGAAGGACAAGGGGCCATGGAAGAGTGTAAGGCCAAGGCAGGACCACCTGGGATTGCTGGGGCCACAGCAAGGAGGAAGCACTGTGGAGGAGAGCCTGGGTCCCCAGGGGTGGGTGCCTCAGCCCGAGTGGCCGGGCTGCCTGGGCTGGGTGAGGACCGTGAGACCCACTGGAGAGGTGGATGGAGGTCTTGTGGAATGAAGGGACAGATTGTTGCTGTGATTCCTTCCGGCGCTTCTCCAAAGGGCTTGGGTCTCATTCAATTCTGGATCCAGGCCCGGAACAGGACCTGAACTAAGATAAGATGCTGTGAATGTCAGGTGGAGTTGAATGAAGAGGATTTGGAGACAGATGGAAGGTTTAAGGGTGAGAGAGGCAGAGGATTCAGGAGGCTTTCCTGGGTTGAGCCTGAGCACTTGGCAGGATGCTGGCCCCCTAAACCAAATGAGGGGGTGGAAGGAAGACTATGGGCAGAGTCAGGAGATACTGCATTGAAGGGTTGCCAGTATGTGACACCCAGCAGACTACTGTTTTCGGGCTGGCAGGTAAGGTCTGAGCCTTGTCACAGGCTCTGAGGCAGCGGATAGTGTTGGTCTGCTTGTTTCTTCAGCCTGGATTGATGCCTTCTGCATGCTTAGCCCTGTGCTGGTGTGACAGGATCATAGTGTGGTAGGAGGCTGTCCACTCAGCAGAAAGACAAGATGGCTCAAGTCAGAGCCCTCGCTTTCTATGAGGTCCAAAAACAGCTACAACAAATATATTGTTTAAATGCATGTGTCTACATAATAAACCTCTTTTAACAAAACAAAGGAACTGCACACCTGCTAGGATGGCTAAAATGAAAAGGACTGCCCATATAAAATGTTGGTAGGGATGTGGAGCAACTGGAATGGATACCCTGTGGTCAGGATGTTAAAACAGTTTGGAAAACCTTTTGACAGTTTTTAAAAATGTGGAACATGCAACTGTTGTCTGACCTAGCCACTTCACTCCTAGGTATTCAGTCAAGAGAAATGAAAGGATGCGCCCACGCAAAGACTCGTGCACAAATGCTCTTAGCATCTTTATTTGTGAAAGCCTGAAACTGGTAATAACCCACCACCAATAAATTAGCCCAGATGATCGAGAAACCTCTTTACCACTACCATACACTTATTCGAATGGCTAAAATAAAACAAACAATACCTAGTGCTGGTGAGGATGCGGAGCAATGGGAATTCTACCAGGTTGCTCTTGGGAATGTAAAATGGTACAACCACTATGGAAAATGGTTTTCCCATTTTAAGTTAAACATATACTTAGCATAAAATCCAGCAACCAATCATACTCCTAGGTGTTGACCCAAGTGAAATAAAAACTTCTGTTAAAAAAAGAAAGAAAGAAAGAAAGAAAGAAAGAAAGAAAGAAAGAAAGAAAGAAAGAAAGAAAGAAAGAAAACTGGAAATAACCAAAATGCCCATCAACAGGTGAATGGATAAACACATTGTGGTATATCCATACAATACAGATACTACAGTGGAATTCCAATCAAGGAACACTACACTGCAATGAAAAGGAACAGCCTGCAGAGATATCAAAATAATTATTCTGAGTTAAATGTATACAAAAATAGTATATACTGTATGATTCCATTTACATAAAATTCTAGAAAGTCCAGTCTAACCTGTGGTGACAAAAGGCAGATCAGGGTTTATCTGAAGATCGAGTTAGGGAGCATGGGAAAGACTGGAGAGAAGGATTACAAAAGAGTATAAAGGAATTTGGGTGGGTAATATATATGTTCATTGCTTTGATTTTGGTTATGGTTGCAGGGTCATATATCTATGCCCAAGCTCATCAGATTGTACACTTTAAATATGTACAGCTTATTGTACATCAATTATATGTCAATAAAGCTATCTTTTTAAAACAAGGGAGTGATAAATCCCAAATTTAGGAGTGTGCTTACCTTGGGTGTGGGCAGGCAAGGGGACATACTTGGGTAGCGTAATGGTGAGGTTCCAGTCCTGAGGTTGGGTGGTGAATTCACAGGCACTCAATAAATATTAATAATTCACAAGTAAATGGAATAATATCAGGCCACATATAAACTAAAGATGAGATATATTACAACTATATTAAAGATGACATATTAAATCAAGAACAAAAGCAAGAATTAATACTAACCTATGTTGGTGTACCTGAGGTCCAGACTTTGAAAGGGGGAGGGTGTATGTGCATGGGGGAATAACTGGATAGCCATATAAAAAGCATGAAGTTGGACCCCTACTGCACACCAAAATTGACTCAAAGTGCATCTACGACCTAAATGGAAAAGCTAAAGCTATGCAAACTCTTAGAAAACTTGATCTTGAGTTGGAAAATGGGTTCTTAGATCTGATGCAAAGCACAAGCACCAAAACCAAAATTGGACTTGATCAAAATAAAAACTCCTGTACTTCAAAGGACACCATTAAGAAAGAGAAAAGACAACCTACAGAATGAGAAAATGACAAGCCATATATCGGATAAAGGACTAGTTATTAGACTGAGCAAAGAACACTTAATGACTCAACAATAAAAAGACAAATACCCAATTGAGAAATGAGCAAAGGATCGGAATAGTCATTTCTCCAAAGAAGATGTAAAAGTGAATGACAGCACATGAAAACATGCTCCACATCATTAGTCACAAGAGAAGCACAGTTCAAAGTGAGGGGCTTCCACTTTGCATCCGATAGGACAGCTGTAACAGAGAAGATAGACAGTAACTACTGGTGGTGAAAAAACTGGAATTCTCATGCACTGTACAATGGTGCAGTTACTTTAGAAAATAGTTAGACCTTTCTTCACAAAAGGTGAAATAAAGAGTTTATCATATATCCACTCTTTGGTGTATAACCAAGAGAAAAAAATATGTCATGCAAAAATTGCATGTGAATATTCATAGAGGCATTATTTATAATAGTCAAAAAGTGGGAACAATCCCAATGTTCATCAACCTATGAATGAGCAAGCAAATTGTGGCCTTACATATGATGGAAAATGGTTCAGCCTTAAAAAGGAAGGAAATTCTGACACCTGCTACCACATAGAGGAAGCCTGAGGACACTATGCTAAGCGAAATACGCCAGTCACAAAAGGACAAACACTGCGTGATCCCACTCATATGAGCTACCTGGAGTAGTCAGCCTCCTAGAGACAGAGGGTAGAATGGTGGGGGCTGGGGGAGAATGGGGCCTTATTGTTTAATGGGTGCAGAGTGTCAGTTTTGAAAGACGAAAGAGTTCTGAATCTGAATGATAGAGATGGTTGCACAGTGTGAATGCACCCGATGTCACAGAACTGTTCACTTGAAAATGATTAAAATGGTAAATTTTACATAATATGTGGTACTACAAAAAAGTCAAAAGGGCCAGTGTGGCTTGGTTGGTTGGAATGTCGTTGTCCCATACACCAGAATGTCGTGGCTCCATTCCCTGTCAGGGCACAAGCCTCAAAACTAGGTTTCGGGGTTGGATACCCAGTCTAGGCAGCCATTTGATATTTCTCTCTTGTATTGATGTTTCTTTCTTTCTTTTTTTTTAAAAGATTTTATTTATTTATTCTTAGAGAGAGGGGAAGTGACGGAGAAAGAGAGGGAGAGAAACACTGATGTGTGAGAGAAACATTGATTGGTTGCCTCTCACTCACTCCCAAAGGGGGCCGTGGCTGGCAACCTGGGCATATGCCCTGACCTGGAATTGAACTGGTGACCTTTCAGTTCATAGGCTGGCGCTCAATCCACTGAGCCACACCAGCCAGTGTTTCTTTCTCTTTCTCTCTCTCTCATCAATAAACATATTTAAAAAATCAAAAGGGATTATTTACTAATACACCCTACAATATGAACATATCTTGAAAGCATTATGTTAAATGATAAAGCCAGTCAAGAAAGACCATGTATTATAAGATTCCATTGGTGTGAAAGTATCCAGAATAAGCAAGCCTATAGAGACAGAAAGCACGTTAGTGATTGCCTAGGGCTGAGGGTGGTGGTGGTGGTGGGACTGCGGAAATGGGGGTGACTGCTAGTGGGTACAGAGTTTCCTTTTGGGGTGATGACAAATGTTCTAAAGTTGATGGTGCCTACAGTTGCACAACTCTGTGAATATACCAAAAGCCACTGAACTGTACAATTTAAATTTCTGAATTGTATGGCATGTGAATTATATATCAATAAAGCTGATTTTTCTTAAAGGGGACAGGGATTAGATCCTTGGAGAAAAATGGATTTACAGACTGAAGCAAGGAGGAGAACCACGGAGGCAAAGCGTCCCCCTTGTACAGTCAGCTCTTGGAATTTCCTGGGGGCAGCAGTTCCTCCATTCGTTACAAACCAAGGGAGTAGTTCCAGAAAGATAAACCCATTGCAGCTACTGATTTTGGAGCACTGACGATAGCCAGTCACCATGCTAGATGCTCATATAAAGTCACCTAATCCTTCAGCTTCTCATTGTACAGATGATATAATTAAAGGATTTGCTTTTGGTTACAGAGGAAGTGGCAGAGCTCAGAATGTCTGACCTAGGTCTGTCTGACTCCAAAGCTAAGTTCTAAAAATAGACCCTAAGATAATTCTTAATTTTATATAGAAGTTTTCAGACTTACCAAAAAGTGTAACTCAGCTTAATAACTCAGACTCTCTCTCTCAGTGCCATTGAAGTCTCCTCTGTCTCATCTCTGATGCCATCCCTCTTCTGCCGTACAACCATGCTCCTGAATTTGGTGCTTATATCTCCTGTACTTTACTTTGTATGTATCTCCAAGCAATATGAAGTATATATAGTTTTGCATGTTTTTAAGGTTTATATAAACATATTATACTGAATGCACCCTTCTGGGGCACCTTTTTTCATTCATTGTTGTTTGTAAGGCTCATCCCAGCTGACAGGTGTGTCGTACTCTGCTCATTTCTGTCGCTGGAGAGTATGAAGTATTCCACTGCATAAAGGTACGCCAGTTCCTCTGCTACTATCCTGGGTTGGACATTTGGGTTGTTTCCAGTTTTTTGTTATTACAAGTCAAGCTGCTATGAACATTCTTGTTCATGTCTCTTGGTCCTAGAGAGTGAAAATTCCTAGGAGTTTGTACTAGTTTTCTATGACCAGTGTGAAACAAATCACCACAACACTGGTGGCTTACAACAACGTGGGTTCATTATCTTACGGCTCTGGAAGCAGAAGTCTGAGTGGGTCTCACTGGGCTGAAGTGAAGCTTTTGACAGGGTCATGGTCCCTCTAGGGTCTCTATGGGGAAATTCATTTCCTTGAGGGTTTTTTTTTTTTTTTTTTTTTTGGCTTCTAGAAGTCACCTGCACTCCTTGGCTTGTAGCTCCTCACTGCATCTTCAAAGCCAGCAACACAGTGTCTTCAAATTGCTCTGACTTTGACCCTTTGCTTCCATTGTCACAGCTTCTCTGGCCTTGACTCTCACGGATCCTTTTATAAGGACCCTTGTGATTGCATTGGGGGGATAATCTCTCCATCGGAAGATCGCTGACTTAACAACATTGGCACATTTTTTTCTTTGCCATGGAAGATAACATTCACAGGGTCCAGGATTAGGATGTGGACATCTTTGGGGGCCATTATTCTGCCTACCACAAAGGGAACTGCTGGGCAGTGTGATATAAGCATCATCGAATTACGAGTTTGTCACATTGCTCTCCACAGTGAGATTCTCCCCTGCTGGTGGCACACAGCATTCCTGTCACTCTTGTTTTCACCAACTCTTGCTATTGTCTGACCTTAATTTTTGTCAACCTGATGGCTATGAAATGTCTGGGCTCTGACTGCTATGTGGTCAGGAAAGAGACAGCAGTCAGTGGTGTCAAATGTGAAAAAGAGGGGCCCTGGAAGCGACGATGTGGTCAATGACCTTGGCTGGAGTAGTTCCCTTGAAGTAGTAAGAGGGGGGTGAGATCACACTGAGTCAAGAAATAAGGAAGGCAGAACACAGGGAGTGCAGAGTGTAGAGGGTGTGCCTCAGTCGGCTTGCCCTCCTTGGTTCTTTCCTTGCTCGCAAGAGAAGAATTCAGGCGAGTGACAAATACATATAGTGGAAATGACATAACAAGTTAATTTATGAAATACACTTGAGCATGAAACTACGCTCACCCAGCTAGTTTGAATGCCCCATGTATAGAGGAAATAAAGTTGTTAGTAAGTTTGTTCTATGCACTTGAGCTCAGAGCTGCAAGTGGGCACCCAGCTAATCTGAGTGCCCCGACTGTTGGGGTTTAAGGGTTATATATTTTAGCCAGCTCCTGGGTTCTCCATCCTCCTCCCCCTTCCAGACCTTTAGATTAGTATACAGTCACAAAGGCTTTCTTTCCCAGCTAGTGGAAATGATACACACAGAATTTCAAGGGCTCCCCTCCTCTTGCGACATCATAGTTTTGCTTGTGATGTTGGAACACCTGGCAATCTTATCGGACTGGGCTCAGGACTGCTGAATCAATGGGGGAGACATGTTTCCTTTTTGTTTCTAGACTCCTGTTTTAAGTTCTTCATTAGATTGCACTGGGTGGGGGCTCTGCTTTATTTCCCCTCCAGCAGCTCATTCCTGGTGGCTACCTAACACTGCCACAATGAAATACCACAGACTCGGGGGGCCTGAACAACAGACATTGATTTCTCACAATTCTTGAGGCTGGGAAGTCCAAGATCAAGGTGCCAGCAGATTTAGCAACAGTTTCTGGTGAGAGCCCTCTTCCTGGCTTGTAGACAGCTGTTTTCTCATTGTGTTCTCACTTTGAGAGAGAAAGAACTCTCCTCTCTCTTCTTATGAGGACATTAATGCTATTATGGGGGACCCAATCTTATGATGCTATCTAATCTAATAACCTCCCAAATGCTTCATTTTCAAATACCATCTTATTGGGGGCTAGGGATTCCACATACAAATTTGGAGTGGGGATATAAACATTTAGCCCATAATAGGCTACTTTCAAAATATCTGACGAAGTGTGAAAGGGAGGTTGTCAGTATAAAGGCAGAGAGAAAGAGAGGTATAACTGATGGAATAGGGCAAGGCATCTTGGAGGAGGTAGGTAAAGGTGAAACCCTTAATACCTGGATTGGCTTAGAAAGAAGGAATGGCTTCCTCTTCTGGAGGTGGAAGGGAAGAAAGGACACTGAAGCAGATAAAAAAAAAAAAAAATCCAAAGAGGTGAGGCAGGAAGTAGCAAAAGTGGACAGAGAATTATCTACTGAGACAGGCAGGAGTGGGTTTAGGGGTCTGAAGAGTGTGGGGAAGGTTTACAGAGTTCATGGTTGTGGGGCATTCAACAGGGTGCCCAATGGGCTGAACAAAGGGGGACTGGGGAAATGGAGGGGGCAAGCCGAGGCAGGGGCCTCCCGTCAAATCTTATCAGCACTGTTAGGGTGAAAAAGGCTTGGAGCCCAGAGTGAAAGGGGCCAAAGGAGGGCCATGTAGGTTTGTCTAGAAGGCCCCTGGAAGCTTAGTGAAAATGGTGGGTCCTGGGGTGGCAGAGCAGAACCAAGGAGATCATAGACAGGAAACTGGGATGTGTGGAGAGGCTCTTGCTAACGCCCAGGACCATGTTGGAAGGAGAGCAGGGACTGTGGGAGCTCAGAGGAGAGGGTACAAAACCCATCCTGGGTAGGTGGAGAGGGCTTCCTGGAGGTGGTGATGTTTCAGCTGAGTCTTGAAGGGGAAAACTAAATTTCAGTTATAACAATGTAGAAGAAGCATTGGTTTTACAGTCTGTCAATAAGCCTGTCCCGTCCCACTCCATCGGTTTTGTCTCTTCCTTCTCAGGCATCTGCCCAGTGTGGTCTGGGTGGACTGTAAGAGTCTTTGTTGAGCTCTTTCAGCCCCTATATCTTGGCTTATGGATTTCTCTTTGGTTTCATTATTTTCTCCTTTAACTTCAGAATTTCTATTCATCCTTCAAAATCCAGATCAAACATCACTTCTGGTGAGCCTTTCTGATTGCTTTGGTCTTACCTCTGTGCTTTCTTAGCATGGTAAAGTGGAACAAGCTTGCTCATTACTGTTTGATATTAGACAAGTGGCTTAGTCTCTGAGTGTTTGTTTCCCAACAACGGCACTGGCCAAGTCTAGTGTGAAGATAAAGTACATGACATCCTCTGGCATCATATAGGAATCACACAGGCAGTCATCTCATGGTGACACTTAGCATTTTGTCTTGTCCTAGAGTAAGCTGAGTGACAATGTGACTCTGTCTAAATCCATGAGCTCCCCTGGGTCAGAAAGTGTTCCCCCACAGGGACTAGCCCAGTACACAAGCATTATATGCTCTGTGCACCCTGCACAGAAGGGAAGAACTGAGATTGCCTATCATTTACCTGTAATGTAACTTTGGGAAAGTGACATCATCCTTGTAAATCTTCTTCCTCATCTGTAAAATAACAGCATACTAGGTATTCATTTACTACAGGTAAAATTCAACACTCACTATCTCTAATCTTCACATTGTACATCATCACCCCATTTAGCAGAAGAGAAAACTGAGGCTTAGAAGGGCAACCGACTTGTCCAAGTTAGCTGCAGGGCAGGAGTTCCTGGAGCCCAGCCAAACTCAGAAAATTGTTGTGCGAATCGTGGGGGTGGGGGTGGGAAATGTGAAATAGCCCTGCAAATAGTAAACGCCTAGGGTGGGAGAATCCGTGCTTGGGGGGCGTGGTGAATGATGGATGGCCGAGAGGAGGAGTGCGGAGAGAGGCGGCCTCAGATATCCAGATGGCGGCGGGAGGATGGTTTTGCCCGCTAGTCCGAGGGTGCGGGAGGCAAGGCGCGTCGCTGCATTGCCGGGGTGAGAGGGGTGCGGCTCGCCCCCTCTCCGCCCCACCCCCCAGTCCCCCGCGCCGCGGCCCCTTTAAGAGCGGGCGGGGCGCCCTCTGGCGGCGGAGCGGCGCGCGCGGCCGGAGCCGGAGCCGGATCCTGGAGCCGGAGCGGAGCGGAGCTGGGGCGGAGCGGGCCGAGCGGGCCGAGCCAGCAGCCGAGCTGGGGGCGCGGGCGGGCGGCATGTACCGGGCCCGGGCGTCGCGGGCGGGGCCGGAGCCCGGCAGCCCGGGGCGCTTTGGGATCCTCAGCACCGGGCAGCTCCGAGACCTGCTTCAGGATGAACCCAAGCTGGACCGGATCGTGCGGCTCAGCAGGAAGGTAGCGCGGGGGTCGCGGGCGGGGGTCGCGGGGGACGGGCCGCGGCCTGCCGGACCTGCCGAGCAACCAAAGGGCCGCGCGGGCCGGGCTGCTGGGCCGCTGGTGGGCGCGGGAGCCTGGCACGTACGAGTGGGCCCCGCGGAGCCGCCCCCGGGGGAGGGGGCGCCCGGAGCCAGCCTGGGGCGGGTGGGGCGCAAGGAAACCTAGGGAGGCGCCTATGCACCCCCGGGATGGCTGTGAGGCGTGTCCTACAGCGGATGCTCCAGGGAGGTGTGTTCCGGGGGGCAGGGGTGGTTGTGTTGTTGGGGGCCCTGGCTCGCACACCCACGTTCTGTAGGGCCAGAAAGGGGAGGTGCTTTCCATAGGAAGAACTAAGGGCCTGTTTTAACACCTGGGGGGACTGTTTTGGGAGGGCAAGCATCCTGGGGGTGCAAGAGGAGGCTTTGTGTCTTTCTTTGGGTAGGGGTACTGAAAGCTGAGGTGTGTATTCCATAGGCCATCATAAGAGAAAGTTGTATATTTCACAGGCGATAGGCCCGGGCTGGTTGGCTGTGGGGGGCAGAAAGGGAAAGTGTGTGTTGGAGGGAGGCAGACAGGAGGGGCATGTGCATCTTATAGGGGACAGATGGAGGGTAGTGTGTTCCCAGGGGCAGGGAGGGGAGGCTGGGCGCTCCTAGAAACAAGGAAAAAGCATTCTTCAGAGCCAGGAAAGAAAGGGGCTCTGCTTTCTGCAAGAGAAGGAAAGCTGGGAGCAGGTGCTAGGGAATCCGGGAGGAAAAGGGGGTGTGTATTCCTTGGGGGTTGTGGGGATTCCAGTGGAGGGCAGAAGGAGAGGTGTGAGGGGAAGAGAGGGTGGCTAGAGGGGTACTATGCAGGGACAGGGTGAAGACCACTCTGGAGAGTCAGAGCAGGGGTGGGAGTGTTTTCAGCACAAACACCTGAGGAGGAAGCAGACAAAGGCCTGGAATGAGAGGGAAGCTAGCTGCCCATGCATGGAAAATGGGACAGAAGAGGGAGGGGGACTCCTCAGGGACCTGAGCAGACATATTAATTGAAAAATTAAAAATTAACTAACATTTGTAGAGGCCTTCATAGTTTTCTTCACTTCAGTCTCACCACAGCCCTATAAGGTAGTGTTTTTTAGCTCACTTTGTAGAGGAGGAAACTGAGGCCCAGAGAGGGAGCTTGAGGCAAAGCTGTCTTGGCTTCTTGCAGTCCTTACACCTGTTGGCTCCTCATCCTGAGATTGGGGTGCTTTCAGCTTAAACTGTGGCCACTGTTGCTCAGGGTGGCAGTAGGTGGATGTGGGCAGACTCCCTGAGTGCACTTCTTGGCTCTTCTCTGGTGGCAGTTCCAGGGCCTGCAGCTGGAGCGCGAGGCATGCCTGGCCTCCAACTATGCACTAGCCAAGGAGAACCTAGCGTTGCGGCCCCGCCTGGAGATGGGTCGGGCTGCCCTGGCCATCAAGTACCAAGAGCTCCGAGAGGTGGCCGAGAGCTGTGCGGACAAGCTGCAGCGACTGGGTGAGGGGACAGCTGGAAGAACTGCCTGGGGTGGGTGGCAGTTGGCCTTGGGAAGTGCTAGGCTCTGAAAGGTGGGACTTGGGCAGACCTATTCTCTGGGGCAAGTTTCGTGGGTGCTACTCCTGGAAAACTAAGTTGGGGAAGTGAACAGTTGGTGAGCAGAGCTGGGTTGTAGAGGCCAGATGGGGGCCCTGGCAGTGAGAAAGAAGGGCGTTTTAACCATGGGCCTGCAGTGCTCTAGGAGACAAAGCCCCTACTTCCTCTGCACTAGGACTGGGAGCAGATCCTTGGCAGAAGGTACCTAAACTGATGCCATGGGCATTGCACAGATGGGGAAACTGAGGCCCCATAGAGGGGAAGGGAAGCACAGAATCACATACAGGGTCAGTGAGAGTCAGGATTGGGCCCTGGGGCTGTGGCCTGTCTGCCCTGGGTGACAGGCCCTGAGGACAGGGGTTATTCACTTTGTCCCTCTGTGGCCCTCAGAGGAGAGCATGCATCGCTGGAGCCCCCACTGTGCACTGGGCTGGCTGCAGGCTGAGCTGGAAGAGGCTGAGCAGGAGGCTGAGGTGAGGGGAGCAGAGGCTGGGCCTGGGGAGAGTGAGAGAGACCCATCTTATCATCCCCCCCCACCTTCATTCTTACATTGCAGGCTTGAGAGCCCCTCCTCCAGGAAGTCTGTCCTGAGTGCCAGGCCCCCAGGAGAACTCCCCTGTGAATGTCTCAGGGATATTGTAGGCTGGGTCTACAGAGGAGCTAGGACAGACTTTTCAGTGCCAGGTTGGGATCATAGTGCTCAGTGAGTCAGTGGAGGTAGGAGAGGAGGGACGCTGGCCCTAACCTTAAAGAGTGACACCTCAGTCTACTTAAGTGTGTCCCCATCGCTGATCCTGCCTCATCTCTGACCCAGCAGGTCTGGTGATAGTAAGGAAATAGAGGCTTGAAAGTAGAGGACATTTGTCTGCAGTCACTCAGCAACTCAGAGGCACACCCAAGCTGGAACGCAGGTGGCCCGTCTCCCCCAGCAGTGGTCACCATTGGAAGGGATTCAGGATGGGAGGGAGAGAGGGCTAGTCCTCAGTCTTTGGTTGTGCTCCCCAAACTGTCCCTTCCTCCTGTCCCAGGAGCAGATGGAGCAGCTGCTGCTGGGGGAGCAGAGCCTGGAGGCTTTCTTGCCCGCTTTCCAGCGAGGCCGTGCCCTGGCCCACCTGAGGCGAACCCAGGCTGAGAAGCTGCAGGAGTTGCTGCGGCGCCGGGAGCGGTCTTCCCAGCCAGCTCCGACTGCTGCTGCGGATCCCCCTAAACCCTTCCCTGCTGCAGCTGTCCTGCCCACCGGGGCCGCCCGGGGGCCACCAGCAGTGCCCCGGAGCCTGCCCCCCTTGGACTCCCGCCCAGTGCCCCCACTGAAGGGCTCCCCCGGGTGCCCCCTTGGCCCAGCCCCTCTGCTGAGCCCTCGGCCCTCGCAGCCAGAGCCCCCCCATCGGTAGGATCCAGGGTATGGCTCCCCAGTGGGGGGCCAAGACAAACTTGATGCGTGGCTCCTCCTCCTCCCCCACTGCCTGGGTGGGGGGAGGGGCAGGCCCCTCCCCTTGGCCTCAGGCAGGCCCTGGCCCTGGAGGCTGAGCTGGGGAGGAGTGTCACCTGGAAGATGCCCAGAGAGAGGGCTTGGGGTGGGGTGGGCAGGCAGGGTGTTATGCCTCTGGCACTGAGGAAACTCTGCCTTTTTTTTTTTTCTTGGTTCCTGGCTGGGGCCTCCCAGGTGATGGGTAAGACCCAGTGAAAGAACTTGACTCATGGCAACCTAGGAAGGTGTCCACTTCCCTCGAGGGGCCCTGCCTCATGGGCCTGTTGCACCCTACCACTCCATTGGGCAGGCACAATGCCAAGGCTGACAGGAGTGTGTTCCATCATGTACTGAGCCTACCTTTCCCCCAGTCCTGGGGCCCACCGCCTAGGAGCCAGGTGGTCAGGTCCCAGCTGCAGGGTCAGAGACACACACCATGGCCCCGGAGCCCCACTCATGCTCCAGACCCTCAGACAAGGTAGGCCAGGGACTCCTGACCTGCACAGGTGAGAGTTGGCCATCCCCAGGAAAGACCATTCTGTATTTTTCTGTCCTGTCTCCTTAGAATGGAACATTTTTGAGGGCAGGTCCTTGTCTTTGTATGTTCTGTCCCCAGCCCCACCTCCCAGGGGCCGTCAATAAATGTGATGATGAGGATGATGCTGCTGCTCGACTTCTCTCTGGTCCCTCAACCAGCCAATCTGCTGTTGCAACCTCTACATCTCCGTTCCTGCACTGCCTACTCTTCAGATGCCCTCCTTTTCTCTCTGCCCATCCAAAACCCGGCTATCCTTCAGGTCCAGCACTGCTCCTGCCTCTTCTATGAAACCTTTCCTGATTACCAACCCATGGGAGACTTTCCTAACTCCTTTTCCTGGCACTTCTGGCCTGAAGCACACTTTATTTCTTCACTGTTCTCCAATTGCCTCACCTATACGCCTGGGTTGCCTGTATGCCCAATCAAGACGGTACTTGCTCCTTCTCTGGCCTCCCAAATGGCCACCCCCACTGAGTGATGGGAGCGCTATAGCACTGAAGAGGTCTTCAGCTAGGATAAACACTACATGGCCAGCTTGGCTGATGAATGTGGGGCAAGAAGATGGGAGAGTAGAAACATGACTCAAATCAGCTTAGGTCAAGTCTGATGAGATAAAGTTTGGCCAGGAGGCATGGAAGTTCTTATAAATGAGAAGGGGCAGTCAGAGTGCTACAGAAGTGAATGTGATCTTGGCCCAAGTTAATAGAAATATAACCACGTAAAAAGAGGGAAGTGTTGGGTTGGCTTGACTTTTCACTGAAATTTTACACTGTAAGGATCCCCAAAGCAGCACCTTTGAAGTAGTAATAAGAGGACTGGGCTAAGTCCCATGTGGAACAGTTGAGGGAACCTAGTAGAGCCAGAGGTCGGTCAGAGCCTAGACCCATGGGTGGAAACCACAAGGAGCCAGATTTTGGCTCATTATGAGGCTATTAAGTCAGGGCTGCTATTTGAAGCAGATGTCTCCATCTAAAGTTGTGTGAATAGCACCTGAGTGAGCTTGATCTTTATAGAGATTTAGGCATTAATTAGAGGGCCTGGCCCATTTGAGCTTTTGAGAGCCCTTTGGGTCCTTATTTATCACATAGGGACACAAAAAAAAAACTGATAGTGCCCCCTTTGGACCCTCCACCCAATTGGCCTTGGTTCTCCTACTTTCCTGTTAGCACTTGAGCTGCTAGAGGCTGACGGACATCGAATTCTCCCTGCCTGAAAGAACAGACGGAACAGCTGTGGAAAACATCCCAAATTCTATGCACAACCTATGGCAGGATGGGCCCTTCTTGCCCTGGCCTCCCACTCTGGATCCATGCTTCCAGGCAGTTTTTTTGTAACTAAAAGGAGAAAGGGGCTAAGGTTGGGCATGTCTGAGCTTTCCACCACTATCATGAATTGGGGAGCAGCCTCAAGAAGGAGAGAAGTTCAGCCTCCCCTCACCGGGGCAATTAAGAAGAAAAAGGAACTACCCAGGCAATGGAAGGACAGGGAGGGGAGAAGAGTGTTACCATGGAACTGGATGGGATCCTTCCAAAGTCCAAGCCTACGTCAGGAGCTCAGACTGTTTTAGAGGGGTTAGCGACTGAAGCCCCTTAGTGTTCAGCTCCAGCTTGAAAGAGACTGTGGCAAGTGGGTACAGATACCACCAGCGTGGAATGGGTCTAGTTCTGGGACTTGGGAAAGGCTTGAAATTGGACAGTTAATAAACTTCATTAACTTTCCTGCTTAAAGAGAGATAGAATGTTCTGAAAGGTTGCAGGCAGGACTCTTCCTGCTTGAAATCTACTGGCACTTTCTGTTTCCAGGTTCTGGGGCCCCAGGGAATGATCCTGGCCATAATCCTCTGTGAGAGAACAAATCTAAAGGTCTATATCAAGGAGTCCATGAGTGAGGCACCACCCATTACAGACTATCAGTGCTTTTACAAAGTAAAAATGAAGAGCTGTCCAAATAACACAACTCCCATCCCTTTTTGATAAAGAATTCCTGCTTCTTGAGAAAGTCTGTGCACCCACTTGTTTGGATATCACTAGCTTCTGCATGTTTCCTTAAGCTTCTCCCCTTGTTTTCCAAATAAGAAACATAACGTTACATGTGGGGTTTTACTTATTGTCTTTTTTTTTTTTGCCAATCAAGGCTTACTGACCTAAGCACATCTGAACCAGAATGGGCTCATATATTTACCACTGAATCATGTGGTCACTGCAAAGCCATGGCTAGGAACTTACTCCTGACCTCCAAGGTTAGAGAATCAAATGGTTTCCAAGAGACCAAGTTGGACTAGCTGTGGGTTTAGCTGATTTATTCAAGGACTGTACACAAAAGATTGAACATAGGAATTGGTATTACTATATTCTGCAGAGGGAGGACCTGTGGCTTTGTGTAGGACCTTATCACTGCTGTATACCTCTTCAGATTCTTCTGGTCCCACATGAAAATAAGATTTTTCACTCTACCTCCCTGCATAAAGTGTGAGTTCTTATATATCATGTAAACTCAAATGCCTGCAGGGTCCAGTAAGATCACAGAGGTGCAAAGCAGTCCATTTCCACAAAGAAATACACCCTCTCCCATTTTTTCTGGAAATGTATGGTCCTTTTTCAAAATTTCCCCTTTTGATAGACATGGAATATAGAGATATTTCTCTACTGTGAGCAAAATGGTGCAAGTGTGTGCATCAAGGCCTTTTATAATTCCCCTGATGGTGGGAGTGTAGCGAAATGTGGAGAAATATCATGTCTAAAAGGCAGATGTTATAGCTTCTCCCAGGCAGTAACGCAGTTAACTGAGTTAGCTCAATGGTGGCACATTTTCTTTTTTTTGAGAGAAGTTAGAAATCTAGATTTTTATGCAAAGTCTCCTCAGTTACAAATATTGGCTAAAGTTGTTTTAAGATGCTGTGCCACCCACAGGAAAACACTGTGTGACCATGAATCTTAGTCTGTCCTTGGTCGTTCTGAAACAGTCCTTCTTTTGTCTAGTGGCAGTCTCCTCCCAGGACTGAGAGTATTAAGGCTGAGGAGGCAAAGACAGGATGGGTAGGGCCAACCTACCTCAAGACTAGTGACAGGACCCCAGACTCGGACAGCCTTAAGAGCGGCATGATGGCTACATGCATATTGACACTATGACCTCACAACAGATGGTGAGGGTGAACTCTGCACTGGCTTCTCAGGGATGAGCGCACTGAGCGTTCTTAGCATATGCAAGTTCATGAGGTCCAAACTCAGGTCTTACTGTCATCCTAACAAACTAACAGAGGACCCTCAGGTGCTCTGCACAAACCCTATGGCTGCCAGGGCTACAAGTTGGGCCTAAGAGCAGGCAAAGCAGGCCTTCTCCTACGATCCTGACCATAGGCTAGATGGATAGCAGTGTGTGATCTCATCACAGGGCTGAGGAACTGAGAGGAGGCAAAAGCTAAGAGAGAGCCCACTTTTCTAGTGCACTGAATTCAAGAGAGAATAAATTAAAGTAGCACTACTACTTACCGGTTGTCCTTTCTCTCAGCCTTTCTTCATGAGATATGGTGACCTTCCAGGAAGCCCAAAGGTCCAAGATATAGCCTCGGTCCCCTCACCATTCTCCCCAAAAAGGAAGTGTGGTGGCCACTCATTTGGGGTCCACCCCTGGAGCCTCAGCCTCAGGCTGTGGCTGTAAGGAATGAATATATATATATATATATATATATATATATATATATAGTCAATAATGACTATATGGACAGTTAACTGGCCTAAGACAAGCTATTCTTATTTGTTTTGGCTCATGCTGAAACCATTATAATGGGCAAGGTACATCCTGTGAACAAAATGCCAGAACCTCAGAAGGAAGCAAGAAATCCTACTCCCTCAGCACTGAGGTGGGTAAAGGATTTCACCCAGCAATAAAGAAAAGGGCAACAAAGGGAAAAGTAGCTTGCCTAGGGAGAAATCAAATCCTGATCAATTCTAAATAAAGACAGTATCACAATTGCCTAGACTCACACACATTTGATCCTGTCTTGTTGCCTGTGTCTCCCTATTTAGGACCCATGTGTTCACTCAGCCTTGTACTACACTTGTAATACCATCCCACCCCAATGAGCATAGCCTGAGGTAGGCTGGGCCCCTCCTGCCCATCTCCCATGGAAAAGGAAATAAAGTTAAGCATGTCTGAGCCTTCCTCCATTATCAGGGATTGGGGAACAGCTCCTAGAAGGCAGGGACTAATGCCCAGAGTCTGATCCAGCCTCTCCTCTACAGGGTGGGAAGGAAGAAATGCTACCATGGGGACAAGGTATCACTGAGGGTTGGGGGTGGGGGGGGGGTCCTTCAAAATGCCTTCCACATTATCTCCCCTTCCATAAAAAACCCAGACTCCGTTTAGGGATGGTAGGGAGTGGAGTGTCTCAGAGTTCAGATCTGTTTAAAAAAAAAAAAACAAAAAAACCCGGAGGCAAGAGAATGGTACTATAGGAGTACTTTACTAGTTCTATGCCTAAGGTGAAGCTGAGTTAGATGGTTAATAAATTTTATTGACTACCCTGCATGAAATATTCTGGAATGTTCCAGAAATTTCACATAGTATGGACAGCTCCCCCCCAGCCCAAAATCTTCTGGAAATGTCTATCTCTTTCTATGCTCTGGGGCCCCAGGAAATGTTCTTGACTGTGATCTTCACAAAAAAAAAACCAAATTGAAAGGTCTATGTCAAGGACCCCATGCAAAAGATCCCAGCTATTACAAACCACTAGTGCTTTTACAAACAAGATCCAAAAGAACTCCAACTCCTTTGATAGCATATTGCCCCAAGCACACTGTTATGCTCCAATTCCTTGGTTGAGAGTCACTAGTTTCTGTACATTTTACTAAGCACGGGGACAAGGTATCATTGAGGGTTGGGGGTCCAGAAATTTCTATTTCAAGAAGAACAGACTCTCCCTCTTGTTTTTCAAATATGAAACATAACATTAAATGTCCTTTGCAAAGTACATATGCCTCACCCCCAAATCCAGGCTCACTAAGCACATAGCTGGCCTGAACCAGGGTGGGCTCAAATCTTTACTATTGAACTGTGTGGTTACTACAAACCCATAAGGCATGGGTCCTCAACCTCTAGGCAGTGGACTGGTACTGGTCTGGGCCTCTTAGGAAATGGGCTGCCCAGCAGGAGGTGAGCTTGAATGTAATGTGCTTGAATTATCCTGAAACCATTCCCCCCAACCCCAGTCTGAAAAATTGTCTTCCACAAAACCCGTCCCTGGTGCCAAAAAGGTTGGGGACTGCTGCCATAAGGGCTTGCCCCTGACTTTTCTAAGTATAGAGAGCATTGAAGAGACCAAACTGAACTAGCTATGGGTTTATCCCAATTTATACAAGGATTTCACACAGGAGTGTGAATGCAGGAATTGGTATGAATATACCAAAGTACTTTCAGGCTTTGTCTAGGCTCCAGACTTAGACCTGTACCCTTGTGGATCTATAGATCTCTTGCAAAAGTTTTCCTATCACACAGCTTTATACTCAGCCCCAGTATGTAAACATTCGAGCACTGACAATCTCACAGCCATACACTCCACACATGCAGTTACTAGGGGTTAAGAGAGGCTAACTATTACCACTCTAGCCAAGTGGACTGACCAACTGCATAGCACAAATTAGAAACAGAAAAAAAGCCTCATGTAGTTCTGAACAAACAACCGAGTTTCCACCACTGGCCTCCTAATCCTCGGTAGTCCCACCAACTCCAAACTCCCCAAATTTCCCACAGCCTCAAGCAACCATGCATGTTTCTAGAACTCAGCTTGTAGGACCTGCATTGAACACTGCAAGCTAAACAGGATGGGCTACACAGAGGACCTCTATTTCAAGGTTTGAGTTGCATCCTTAGCGATAGGGCTCGCTCGTACAGGGATGACCAGGAGACAGGCACACTGATCCAAGGATGAACTTGACTCTACTAGCGTGTTTTAACCACTGAGCCCATTAGACCTATAGATAATAAAGTGTAACAGACTTCAAGAAAACAAATGACTTGCTCTCTGCTGTTATGTCCCCAGAGTAACTTCTCCAAGGTCATATGTTAGATAACCATGGGCACAGGAACATTCATTCCTTATACTCGATGACCTTGCTTTCCCACTCCCTCATGCCACCAAGAGAAGGGGGAGTGGGGTTTGGGACTGACCACAGAATAGCAAGGTTTCCACACATCACATTTTTAGCCTACAACAGGTCTCACCTGTGGCTTGGGGAACTCACAGAAAGACAAGGTTGTACAACCCCAGAATTTTTCTTTTGGCAGCCAACAATAGGTCACATTGCACGTTTCAAGGTTACAGAGACCCCCAGTACGAATATGGGGGCAGGAGCAGACAATTCTTTCTCAGAGCTCTACAAAAAAGCCAGAGCAAGTGTTCCAGAAGCTGACAACATCAGAAGGCAACTTCTGGAAACAGGTACCCAAGGGACTCCAGAAAACCCTTCACTCTCGGGTCTTCAGGTCTCTTCATTTTGGGGCCTCCTTCTTGGGCATCAAAAAGTCTCCTTTTCTGGACCGCAGGGGGAGGGATGTGCAGGTCAAAGGCTAAACTGGGAGGGTGGGGAAGAGGAGGAAAGAGCGGTTCCTTAGGGCCCCAGCAGAGGTAGACTATGGAAGGCGAAAGGTTCAAGACAGGAAAGGCCATTTTCTGGGGTCTGGCTGGGGGGTGCGCCCCTTCCCCTCTCTCTCCGATTAAAAACGAAAGCCCATGATGATGAAGATTATAAGGAAAAGGAAGACTAAAGTCGTGTCTCGGGTCTCATCCCAACGGAAGCCCTTCTTAGCCCGATCCTCCTGCTGCTTGCGAAAGGCCTCACGCCGGGCCCTGAGGCGGCGTTCGCGCTCCAGCTGTTCTCCGTAGTGTGCCTGGTAGAAGGCGTCAAAGTCGAACATAGTGCGGTCCGAGCCCGACGCTGCCTTACCACCGCTGGAGGGCCGAGGCGGCGGGGTGCGGATCGAGCCAGAGTCTGCTGAGGGAGCTTTGGAAGGCCGGACGCCAGGTCCGCGCAGATCCGCGTCGCTGAGGAGGCCGCGGTCATACTTGCGGCGCAGGGTGGCACTGCCCAGCACCACGTATGCCTCGGAGATACGCGTAAAGCGTTCGGCAGCCTCAGCGCTCCCCGAGTTGCGGTCCGGGTGGTAGAGGAAGCTTTGCCGGTAGTAGGCGGCCTTGATTTGCGCCTGCGTGGCCGTGGAAGGAACGCCAAGCAGCTCATACAGCGCCGTACGCGAGTACGGGCCGTCGCCCCGGGAATAAGCCCTCGCTTCTAGGCCCAGGCGCGACACCCGGTTTTGTGAAGGCCCCCGAACCTGCCACAGGTTCCACATTAACAGCCGCGGCCACCTCAGATCGAGCTTGGCTGCCATCTTGAATGAATCTGGAGGGCGGTGCAAACATTAACTGGCCAATGGGAAACGTGCGTTGTTCGCAGCGTGTCGGGCCTGTAGCCAATCGAGTAAAACAGAAGGCAGGGAGGAGTGGAGCATGCGTATTACGAGGCGGGCGCGGCGCTGAAGATATAAAAGCCGGACGCAGGACCCACCCGGCACCAGTTGAGCTGCGGAGGCCAAGGGATGGCGACAGGCGGGCGCAGACCGGAGCACGGGGGGCCCCCGGAGCTGGTGAGTTGTGTGGCTCTCGGGCATCCTGTTGTCACACGATCTTCCTGTCTTAATTTCTCGCCCTACTCCCCTTTTCTCTCCCGTAGTTTTACGACAAGACTGAAGCCCGGAAATACTTACGCAAGTAAGGGAGTCTGGATGTTGAGTGTCGAGAGTCGGCAACCCGCAAGTCCCCCTGATTTGGGACATTGGAAAGCATGCAGAATTTTGGGGATGGAGGTGGGAGGAAGAGACCAGGGTTCATCTCATTTTTTATGGTGGCAAAATCTACTTCAGTTAAATCTCTGAAGCATATGGGCCTCAGTTACTTCAGCATAAATATGGGAATGATGCTATGTTTCTCCGGGTTGGTTTCAAAGTTTATTGCGACAGCTTGTTTTAACCATGTGGTAAAATAGACTGGAGGCAGTGGATAGGTTTAAGAGGTTAGTGCTACTACTGGGGGAAAGGAAATAATGTTCATAGAATGTTTACTGTGCTCCCTCTGTGTATTATATCATTAAATCCTTTTGATAACTGTTGGTGTAGCATCTGAGTTTTGTAGAGGATAGTTATTTCTGTAATAGAAAGCAAATAACAGAAGGCTAGAGCAGAGACTTTCAGATCTGTCCTTTCTGATACACCACTCTATAGAAAATTCTCCTGCAGATACTTGATTTTCAGAAAGCTGGACATATTATAGACCTATTCTGTACTATAGTAACCAGTAGCCATCAGTCATTCATGGAAACATGCCTAGTCTGAATAACAGAATGAAGAAAATGTAAGCTTTTTCAGCCGGAACCGCCATCTTCCAGTAATTCACCAAAATGACTAACACAAAGGGAAAGAGGAGAGGTACCCGTTACATGTTCTCTAGGCCTTTTAGAAAACATGGAGTTGTTCCTTTGGTTACATACATGTGGACCTACAAGAAAGGTGATATTGTAGATATCAAGGGAATGGGCACTGTTCAGAAAGGAATGCCCCACAAATGTTACCATGGCAAAACTGGAAGAGTCTGCAATGTCACCCAGCATGCAGTGGGCATTGTTGTAAACAAACAAGTTAAGGGCAAGATTCTTGCCAAGAGAATTAATGTACGAATTGAGCATATTAAGCACTTGAAGAGTTGAGATAGCTTCCTGAAACGTGTGAAGGAAAATGATCAGAAAAATGAAGGAAGCCAAAGAGAAAGGTACCTGGGTTCAGATGAAGCGTCAGCCTGCTCCACCCAGAGAAGCACACTTTGTGAAAACTATGGAAAGGAGCCTGAGCTGTTGGAACCCATTCCCTATGAATTCATGGCATAAGTGTGAAAAAATAAAAGACTTCTATACTGAAAAAAAAAAAAATGTAAAATATTTTATTGATCATGTTTACATTGATTACCTGTTGAAATAACTTGAGTATATTGGGTTAGGTAAAGGATATTATTTAGTTGTATTGGATTAACTATTACAGTTAATTTTATATAGTTTCATTTGAAGTGTGATTACTATAAAGTCATATATGGCTTATGTTATATTTCTTGTGGATATCACAGCTATTGATTTTTGTCATGCGTTGTTGATCCTTATATCTGAGAGTGTGGTAGGTAAGTTTCCAGAAAATGCTCTTAAATAATATACCATCAAAGCCTGATACATTTGAAAATACCCAATTAGTTAAGTGCTTTGTTTCCTTTATATCAGTTTTGCATTGAGTATGGTTATAATTTGTGTCACAATAGAATAACACATCACTGTGTTATATGGATATTTGGGATCACTTTTAAGTAGTTGTAGTTGACTTTGTTGACTGGGAAAGTGCATTTGGGTTTTTTTGTTGTTGTCGTCATCATTGTCTGGATGCAGTTTTTGCCCAGGACTTTACTACTTGCTTGTGTTTTTGCCTTCCTAGCTCTAGGATGATTGATATCCAGACTAAGATGGCTGAGCGAGCATTGGAGCTCCTTTGTCTGCCTGATGATAAGCCCTGTTACCTGTTGGATATTGGGTGAGATTCTGGGGCCCAAGCAGATTGGCCAGGTTGTGGGGCATCTTTGCTATTCACACTCTTGAGTCCCTGTTTGATTGTATTTTCCAGCTGTGGTACTGGGCTGAGTGGAGATTATCTCACGGATGAGGGACACTTTTGGGTGGGCATCGACATCAGCCCCGCCATGCTAGGTAAGTGTGTTACTTACTGCAGCGCTAAGTATGTGCTTAGCACTGCAGTGGACTACACTCATGAACATGGAGCAGCTTATGCATACCGTCTGTTTCCCTCATTCTTCTCTGATGTAGATGCAGCCTTGGACCGAGAAGCACAAGGAGACCTGCTTCTAGGAGACATGGGCCAGGGCATCCCCTTTAAACCGGGTTCCTTTGATGGTTGTATCAGGTAAGAGTTTTCATGTTTTACTTTTAGACTTGCCAGGCCCTTTTTGTTATACCTGGTTGTGCAGCAGAGTCATACAGGATACTTAAAAACATACATCCCATGGGATTTTTAGATTTATATAAGGTTGGAGCAAGGCCCCAAAATACGTGTTTTGTTTTGTTTAATTTCAAAACTGTCCACTACTGTGCTTGTCTTGCACTGCCAGGTCCAGGCACCATAGGTATAGATTCTCTGTCAGTTTTGAGTGTGTGTGGTAGGGGTGGGGTGGACTTCTTGAGCCAGCAGGAGCCATCTTGTGCACCCTGCCCACCATCTTATCTCTCAGCAGCCATCTGGGGGCTCCACCAGCCATGGTGTTGCTTTATTAGAAATTTGTAGTGGAGTGTTGCCTGGAATGCTCCAATCTCTTCAGCAGTTTAGGAGTCCTTTCTGGGCTGTCAGTCAAGGTTTAGCGTGGACTTAATACTTTAGTAATGAATCTTAGACCATTGAAGTTACTGTTAAAACAAAGTTGTTCTTTGTTTTATGTGGTAAGTTCTGGTCAGTATCCAGCATAGTGTTTTGTTGAAGGAGTGGAGATAGGGAATGGGGAGGAAGTCATAGTTGAATCATTATGTGGTGGAGAGAACTGTGATAGTGTGTTGAGCACTAAAGATGCAGAGTAGGGATGTGGGTGAGTAAAAATTTGGATTTGAAGGTTTTATTTTAGGGTAAGGGATTAGTTCCACTTCGGGGAACAAGATCAGAGAAAAAAGGTATTTCAAGGATAGTAATTGTTTCTTAGTAATGATTAGGTGAGGTGTTCTAAGTTGTAGAAAAGTAAATAGGAGTTACATGATCTTTATGTTTTAGTGGTAAATAGTCATTTTTAGTTTGTTTTTAAGAGGTGAGATGGTATGGCAGACCTTTTTTTTTTTAAACATTTGTTATATGTAAGACATTGTACAGGGTACTGTGGAGTTTAGAGATAAGATACAGTCCTTGTTTTTAAGGGTCTATGTTTAATAGGCTGCTGAAAGACATGGACCAAGTCAAACACAAGGCTGAGTGTGGGGTGTGTACTAGGGAGTTGTGGGACCACCAGGATTGTGAAGAGAAGCAAGAGAGCACAAAAAGTCTTAAGAAAGGAGGGGCTGGGGTTGGGTCTTGAAGGCTGGGAGGAATCTGAATAGTCAAGGAGAGGTTTTCTGAGTGAAGGAATAGTATGAGCAAAGGCAAGGAAGTGGGTAGGGAGAGGAGTCTGATAGAATCTATCAGATAGATCATAGGCATGAGTGAGAAATTTCATGGAAGTTGAGATTGTGTGAAGTTGGGTTCTAGAAGATTTTTAACTCCGTCCTAAGAAGCTTGGGCTTTATTCAGTAGTTGATGGGGAACTAGGGATTGACAACATAAGATCTATGTTTTAGGAAGATTATTTAGAAAGGAGGAGAGGTTGTTGAAACAATTGAGGTGATAAGTGCTGACCTAGGAGATGGGTAGAGGAAAATAAAACCTTGGAGAGGCAGTGGACAAATCAGCAGGGTTTGAGGTTCTGTGGATGGGTGTTCACAGCACTGAGGAAGTGAATGCCAAAAAGGATGATGGGGTAGCTGCTTGAAATTTTAAATCTGGGGATTGTGGAGACACTTAGCAAGTACAGTTGAAGGATCTGATTTTGGAAGAGAGGGAGTGAATGACTTTGTAAGTACTGTAAAACATTTCCCTTGATTTGGAGCTAGGGAATGTGAAGAGGTAAGTGGCAGAGAGAGCCTTATGATATGGTTGAGTAATTTTGAACTTGAGATACATGTAGAAAAAAGTTGAGAAAATGTTTCTTTGGACTGACTGCAAGGAAGTTAGTGCTGACCTGTATACCTTGTTTAGTCCAGTGTTGGGCCCAGTGTTGCATAATAGTGACCTGAAGTAGACCTGTACAAGCCAAGAAAGAGGGGGAGTGGGCAGGAGGGTTTTACCTGGAGATCAAGGATGTGTGGTGAATGAGTCCTGAAGAGGGAGGGGTGAGTAATGTGTGCTGGTCACTTTCCTGACTAGGTTCCTTCCATTTTTTAGCATTTCTGCTGTGCAGTGGCTCTGTAATGCTAATAAGAAGTCTGACATCCCTGCCAAGCGCCTGTACTGCTTTTTCACTTCTCTTTATTCTGTGCTGGTGAGTATACGATCAACCCATCTGGGCTCACTGCCTGTCCCTCCCTTGCCCTGCAGGTAAAGAGATGAAGTAGAGTCTCAAGGCAGGGCTATTCCGATAGGACTGCAAGGCGTGGCAGGACCTTATTGTGATCCTCAGCCTAAACAGAGAGCTTAGTGGGCTAATATTCTCTAATGAACCTAATGCAAAAGATGCAGATGTCAAAATCTGAGACCAATTACAATTCCTGTGTCCACTTTGCTGAATTTTAATCAGAGGTTGGTTTGGGGACATGGTCTCCACAGAGTGAGGACAGGGACATCATGTCCAGGACACACAGAATATACCTTCCAGAGTGCCCACATCCTCCAACTCCCATCCCTTCCTCTTCCTACTTGCCGATGTTCAAGATGGGAAGGAAGCAGAAGACCCAAAAACGTTGTTTTGCATCTTTGAAGGAATCAGGTGTTTCTTGGTCTCCTTAGTCTCCCCATCTCACCTAGGGTGGATTGTTCCTGCATTGGCTGACTAGTTTTATGCATTGTGAAGTTTCTTTTCTCTTTGTGAACTGGGGCTAACCCTGAAATTCTGAGGCTCTTTGTGTTTGCCTTTCTCTCTGCTGAGATACCCTTCCCTCATGTTTGAGTGACCACTCCCACTATATTCAGGTCTCTGCTCAAGTGTCCCTCCAAGAGAAACCTTCCTTGAACCAAAGTAAACTCAGCAGTCTCTTGTCATTCACTATCCCTTTGTCCTAATTTATTTTTCTTTTTGGCTCTTAATCACTGCTGCAGATTAGCTGCTCCAGAAGTTCAGAGGCCATCTCTTTTGTTCATGGCTGTATCCTCAATCCTAAGAACAGTGCTTTGTACATAATGGGAACTCAAATATCAATGAATGTGAAAGAGTGGAGTGTCTGGGTCCTGACCACATGGGAGATTTGTAAGGTAGTGAATGTTTCCGTTTCCTGCAGGTCCGGGGAGCCCGAGCTGTTCTGCAGCTATACCCTGAGAACTCAGAGCAGGTGAGCCTCTTGGCTACCAGGGGGTACAGGGAAGGCAGAGGGGCCCAGAATAGGTAAACTGTCCTTTTCCGCCCTCCTGCTATTGGGAAGTGACAAAAAGGAAATTTACACTGCTTGGTGGGAAAATGATGGAATGAGTACTTGAGGGTAGTCCCTAGGGCCCCTGGTGGCACATTTTATGACCTGATGTCCTAAGGAGGACCAGTGATAATCTGTGGGGGTAGGGTAGGTTGTTTGTCTTCTCATGACAGGTAAGATAGTATCACAAGTAATATGATATATTACTGGTTTCCATAACCAAATATATAAATGGGGGAGGTTTCAGAGAACATCTACAGTTGTCTTTTCTATGGAGTGTAATGCAATATGAAGGAGTAATGAGGAGGTCAGAGTTATAGACCTTGAAAAGATAAGTTGTGAGTTGCCCCTGACTAATACCATGAATGGATCAGCCTCCCAGCTGGTGGCCATTTATTTCCTGAGGTTTGAGTGGGTAGATGGGTCCCTAGGCTAGGAAGTGAGAATTGCTCGTTCTGTAATTCCCTTGAGGGAGGTGGTTGCCATGGCTATTTCTAGCTTGCACTTTCCTCTACGTGGCTTTTGGGGACTCAGAATTGAGAACAATCTAATGAAGAAGACTTTAGTTCTCCCAGGCAAAGTCTGTCCTGGAGTTAGACCGGCTTACAGGGAGTGAGGGAAATCCGTGTGTTTTCCCAGCCTCTCTGATTCACAGATGTTCTCTCCTCAGTTGGAGCTGATTACAACCCAGGCCATTAAGGCTGGCTTCACTGGTGGTGTGGTGGTGGACTACCCCAACAGTGCCAAAGCAAAGAAGTGAGTGCTGGGGGCCAGTGTGCTGCTTGCGCTGCTGGACAGAGGATGGTGGTGTGGGTCAGAGTAGTGTTGGTGGTTGGGTCCCTGAGGCACAGCACCTGGTTTTGGAAGGGCAGGTGAGGACTTGTCTGACCTACAAGGCTTTGAGTCCTTGCACTTTTTTTGTTTCAGGTTCTACCTCTGTTTGTTTTCTGGACCATCAACCTTTCTGCCAAAGGTGAGGGACCCTGAGTTTTCAGGCCCATGTCTTTTGGGTTCCCTTCTTGTGAGGTTGGCCTCCCTGTCAGGAGGGCTTAGGTGTGGTGGTTGTCCAGGCCTTCTGGGGTAGGACAGATGGGTTGAGAGATCTCCAGGGTGATCTAAAAGCACTTTGGGCCCTGGCTGGTGTAGCTTAGTGGATTAAGTGCGGGCCTGTGAACCAAGAGATCACGGTTCGATTCCCAGTCAGGGCACATGCCTGGGTTGCAGGCCAGTTCCCAGCAGGGAATGCACAGGAAGTAACCATACATTGATATTTCTCTCCCTCTCTCCTTCCCTTCCCCTCTGAAGATAAATAAATAACATCTTTAAAAAAAATAAAAGCACTTTGGTTCCCACAGGGCCTGAATGAAGTTAAGGATGAAGAGGTGGCCAGGGAATCCACATTCATGAATAAGAGGTAAAGCGAACCGTAGGTGAACAAGCTTAAGGTTCAGGGAGCTACTGCCGCTAGGTTTATTAGACATGGCAGAGGAAGCTGGAGGTAGCAAGACTACTCCATTTCTCTCTGCTTTCACCAAGTCTTGGGATCAAATGTGGCAGTGACACCAAGGTGGTAATAGAACTGGAATCCCTTATGCCCGTGCCTGCTCCTGCCTTAAACTGGGGTGTCTGTGAGCAGCCTTGCAGCCTTCCTGTCTGCCTTCCTTCTTTCCATGCCTGGCAAGCTGTCCCCTCCTTCCCTAGGCTGCCTCCTGCACCTGTGTCCTGGATCCCATTCCCTCTTGACTCCTGTGACTCTCCCCTCTCCTGCATCCTAATCTTAACTCTCCTGGGTTATTCCTATCAGCTCACAAACACGCTGCACAAATTTCTCGTGTCTTCCAAGATATCCTTCTTTACCCCTTAAAAACTCCAAGCTACTACCTTATTTATTTGCTTCTTTTTACATAACAAAACTACAGCTTCTTCTTGCTTTTCTCCTACCATTCTTTCAATCCTCTTCTCTGGCTCATGCTTCTGTTTCATCACAAATTGCTCTTGTGAAGGCCACCACCAGTCTGTCTTTGCCAAGTCTGTGGTCACTTCTCAGCCTTTTTTCCTACTTCGTGTTTATCTTAACTTGCCTACTAAGGAGGAGTGCATCATCACTTAACACTTTCCTCACTTGGCCTCCCCACCGTCCTGGTTTTCTCTTAACCTTACTGGTTGTTCCTTCTCAGTCCACTGTCCAAACCACCTTCTAAGTATCCTTACCTGAACTTCCCACACATGTCTAGAACAAAACAGGGCTCCTGGTTTTTCACCCCCAAGCCTCCTTCCTCCATTCTTTACCATTCTCAGTTATTCCTATCTTCCTTGCATCTCATACCCAGTCAGTTCATCAGCAAATCCTGCATCCCTCTCCTCAGTGTAAATCCCAATTCCATCCCTTTCCCCAACTTCCACCAATTTTGCCTGGATTACAGAAAGCTGCCTCACTTGTCTCCCTGCGTTCAGTCTTTGCTTCTTTCCATTTTCTGCAGGGCAGCAAGGCTGATCCTTTCCTTTTTCATTGTTAAAAATATCTTGCCATTCCTCTGTTGATTATATTCAGTTGAGTTTTCCTTAACTTTATTTTCCTTAACACCTTTAACTGCTCTAAGTCATGTATTTGTTTACTTGTTTGTTCGTATCCCCAGTGAGAATGGAAACTTGGTAGGGACTGGTTTTATATCCTTGACATCATCAGAAGAGTGTCTTGTTAATAAAAGGCATTCAGTATTTGTTGAATGAGAGGACTTCCAGCCAAGATGGAGGCACAGGTAGACAAACTGTGCCTCCTTGCACAACCAAGATAGGGACAACAACAATTTAGAAACAGAATAACAACCAGAACTGACAGAAAATTGAACTGTATGGAAGTCAGACAACCAAGGAGTTAAAATAGACACGTTCATCAAGACTGGTAGGAGGGG
>CM052540.1:106457237-106495414 GCA_028533065.1 Trachops cirrhosus | reverse complement strand
CTCACCTTGCTATCTGTCCAGCCACATGGAATTTCTCTTTCCTGGCCCTGGGCACGGGCCCACTTTCCCACTGCCTGAACCTCCCGCCCTTCTCCGAGATGCCAGTGCTTCCAAAACTTGTTTATCTCCAGAATCACATTGCCACCAAAGAGTTCTGAGTCTCCCCTCTTTCCCTCCCTGGAGGATCCCAGGAAGAAAACGAGGCCCCTCTGTCATCTCTCCCCTAGGTGAAAAGATTCTGCCCAGCATTACTTTTGGTTAAAAAAACAAAAACAAAAACAATAGGTCTTTTTGTCCACCTTTTCCAAATATGAAATCATAGCATTGAATGTGCTCTTTCATGCAGCACAGGGGAGATTCTGGTGCACAGCTGCGCTGTGGAAAAGTGATGCTCCAAGCACAAACCCAGAAGTCACAGTGTGGAGAAGAGAGTCCATGACAACCTCCCCCAACCCCAATGGCTCTCTCTGCCACAACACGCTGGAAGTGCCCACACCTGCCTCTCTAGATTGGGCCTCAATCGGCTGAATCCCCCGTGACTAGGCCAAATGGCCATCTAGCCAGCACCCAGTTCAGTTTACAACCTCACTTCCTTGGTTACTGAACCTCTGTCCCTCTCTAGGCTTCATCCCTAGCAGAATCCAGCCCAAACCAGCCCTTGCAGGGGGCTGGAGACCTGTCCGCAGCCCTGACACTCAGGACAAGGAGGCGCGCCGGTAACTGCAAAACGAAAGGTTTTTATTGAAGAATATCAAGTGGCCTTGAAGAATTTCAAGGCTGCCGGTGCCTGCCCAACAAGGGCTTCGGGGCCTGGGCCCGAGGGGGCGGGCAAGTAGCCATGGCCACCCTACCCCGCACTCCAGAGGGGGAGGTTTCATTGTCTATGCGGGCCGGTCCCCAGGCTCCACCGTCCCGTTCCCTGCCCGCAGAGGGGTGGCAGCTGGGGAAGGGGGCGACGGGCTGGCCCCTCGCAGTTCAGCGAAGGGGTGTCTGACATCTGGGCTGGGCTGGTCTTCGATGCAAGGCGTCCCGCTGGACTGGTGGGTGCACCAGCGCGTGGGCTGGTGGAACGCGGCTGCCCCTCAGACGTAGTCCTTGCGGTCGTAGGCTGTTCCAGTGCCCGTGCCTGGCCCAGCGGAGCGCGGCGCTGAGTAGAGGATTTTGGCCGGCACATATTTCTTCTCAGACGGCGGGCACGAGCAACAGAGCAGCGCACCCCCCAGCAGCTGCAGCGCTGCGGCCGCCCAGCCCACATACAGGCCAGAGCCTATCTCGCGCTTCTGCGAATCCGGCACCAGGGGGTTGTAGAAGTCCTGGACGATGGTGTTGGCCGACCAGGACACCGGCACAAGGGTGAGCAGGGCGGCCAGCAAGAAAAGCACGCCTGCCACGATGGTGATTTTTGCCTTGGCAGTGTCATCCTGTACGCAGTTGGTGCACTGCGCGCCGACGAGCGCCACGAGGAGCCCAAAGGCAGCCAGCAGGATGGCGACTATGATGAGGGCACGGGCCGCCTGCAGGTCCTGCGGCAGCGCCAGCAGCGAGTCGTACACCTTGCACTGCATCTGGCCGGTGCTCTGCACCACGCAGTTCATCCACAGGCCCTCCCAGGTGATCTGTGCTGTGATGATGCTGCTGCCGATGAACGCCGTCACCCGCCACATGGGCAGCGCGCAGCACACGATGGTGCCCAGCCAGCCCAGCACGGCCAGTGAGGTGCCCGCGATCTCCAGGCCCATGGACATGGCTGCCGCTCCAAAGCCGGCTCTGCCGGGCGGCTCCGGGTGCAGGGAAGACGAGGGACCGCGGCCGCTGGGCCTGGGCAGGAACTGCGGCGCGCCGACTGTCTGACGCCCCGACGGACGGAGGGACGACCGACCGCGCGCTCCCTAACGGCTCCGCGCTGACTGCTCGCGCTGCGGCTGCGTCTGCACCTGCCTGTGGCTTTGTGGGCGGGCGGCGGCGACTGAGCTGGCCCTGACTTGGGGCCAATTGGTCTTAGATTTGTGCTCAGCGCTCCGGCGGGGGCGGGAGGGGCGGAGCCGCGTTCTCCAGGACCTGGGGACAGTGACGTGGCCCCTCTTCCCACCTGGACAGAGCGCGGGCGGAGGAAGAGTGGCGTACCGCTCGGGGGTTGGCGGCGCTGTGCCGGGCGGGGGCGGGGCCTGGCCTCCAGCCCCTGCCTCTTTCTCGGCCAGTCCGCAGCTGCTCGGAGACTAATTCCCCGAGGCCGGTCGGGGATGGAACGCACGGCACAGTCTGTTTGGCTCGAGCGCCCGCATTTTTCGACGTCCTTGACACGGGCGGCGCCGTGAAGGGGGCGCTGCCAACAGCGCCGGATCCCCGGGGACTGGAAGGGGCAGCGTGGGCGTGGCTGTTCCGCGCCACCAGCTGCGAACCTACTCTGTCCCTCCCACCTTTGAGGCGGCTCTCGCTGCGCAGGACTCCGGCCTGATTCAGGCCCATAGGGTTGCCAGCCCTGGAGGTCTGTAGCCAGGGACAGCCTGCAAAGGCACCCAAGAGTCGCCCCTGGGTCAGTGCTGAACTAACATTTCCTTCCAACCCCGCTAGAAGTTTCTCAACTCTTATCCCTCGCAGTGACTCTGGATCTCTTTAGCTGAGCTGCTCCCTCCCCGCCTCGCACCCTGCCTCCCGGCTGTCCCCTCCAGAAGTCCGTCCCCTTCTCCTTTTTCAGTCACCTCCCCTCACAGAGCCGTGTCTTCCCTCCCTCTAGGCTCCGATTCGTTTCTGGTATCCATCTTAATGAAATGGTGGTGAAAGGGATTTGATCTGGGCAAAAGTGGGACGTCAGAGACGTGTGCCTGCAATGCCCTTGCTCCTGTACTTGGGCTATCCCTCACCCTTCTTGGAGCCCTTCAGAGTTGGCCTTGGAGGTTCTGACTGGTCTGTCTCTCTCTAATCCCCCCCCCCCCCAATATTCTCTCTTCCCCTCATTCCAGGTCTTGGATCTCCTGGCTATTCCTCCAGTATAACACAAGCTCCCACTTCAGGCCCCTTGTGCGGGTGGCAATGAGACACTTGCAGATATCCACAGGACTCAGCCCTACCTTTCAGCTCTTTGCTCCCAGCAAGGCCTTCCTTCCCGGTCCATGCTATTTAAAATGACTACTACTCACTCCACGGTGTTCCGTCCTCTTCACACTTCATGTTCGCCTTAGCATTTAACACCATCTACCATACTCTATATTTCTCTTATTTATTTTTTATTCTCTCTCTCTCTGTTCCAGTATGTCAGCTCCATTGGGACAGCCAGAATGTCTACAAACAATGCATAGAATAGTGCTGGGTACTCAAGAGAAAGTTTCCTGACTTGAAGGAAGGACATCACTTCCTTATGTTCTTGCAACCTTGCCTGCCTGGGCCCTCTGACTGGCATAAATGACTGATAATGGGACACTGCTGTGTTACCTGAATCAGAAGGCTTTGTATTTTAGTAGGAACCAAGTGCACTTCCAAGCTAGATAAGAAAACTCATTTAGCCGGACCTAGGGGTTTTTCCAGCTTTCTCCACATATCTCAAATAAGAGGCATGTAGCCTGTGTCCTTTTCAATAAGTGCCCAAGCCCTGGGGTAATAGAGGAAGGTAAACAGGACCAGAGGCCCAGGAAACCAGGGTCCTACTTCTTGCAGGGGCAAAGGTCTTGGGTGGGGCCTCTTGGGGTTGGGCTGGGAAGGGCGGGGCAGGGCGGGGCAGGGCTGGGAGTGCCCGACCTGAGGGCCTAGGTGGTGCTGGGTGGGGGCTGCCCTGGAGGAAGTTCATGGAGCCTAGGTCCATTTCAGTGGACTGCTGGCTGCTAGTTTCCTGGTTAGTGGGGGTGGCTCTGGCCCAGAAGTGAGGCAGACCCCCTAGGCAGTGTGGCTAGGCTTCTCAGAGGGCTGAGGTCAGGTCCTTTGGCCAGAGAGTGGGTTCCCTGCTAGTTGTGTCTGGGTGGGGTGCTGTGAGCTCTCTCTTGCTAACTGTGAGGTTAGAGAAAGTCAAGCGACCTCTTTTAGGGTCAGTTTCCTCTGTAAAATGAAGGAAATGATGTCTACATGACTCACCTCATGGGGCTGTGTCGAGAATGAAAATGATGTAAGTGCGTGGTAAATCAGAAAACAACCACATCAGGGCATACGAGTGTGCAGGGAATGCTGTGGGGAAAGCGTGGGGTTTAGTTGGACAAACCTGAATTTGAAGCGGTCTCTACTGGTGAGTCATGTGACCTTGAGCAAGTTCTTCTCCACCTTGAGCCTCAGTTTCCTCATCTGTGCAGAGGGGTATGTTCTGATTTGCTCAGGTCGGTGGGGGGCCTGAGTGAGGAACACCTGCTGGGTAGATGAGAACAGAAAACTTCGTGACCGGGGCCAAACTTCAGAGTCTCTGCAAATAGACTTTGGCTCTGGGCAAAACAGCTCCAATAGCTTTTTGCTTAATATCTACCCTGGTTCTTACAACCCAAAGATAAAAAAACAAATAACACAATTAGAAAATTGTCAGAGAATCTAAATAGACATTGAGAATAGACAAGGAAGATACACAAATGACCAAAAAACATGAGAAGATGTTCAACACCATTAGTCATTAGAGAAATGCAAAGCAGAACTGCACAGAGATACCACTTCTCACTCATGGGACGAGAATCAAAAAGAAAATGTGGAGAAATGAGAACCCTCCTAAGATGCTGGTGGGGATGGAAAGAGTTACAGTTGCTTTTGAAAACAGTCTGTTCCTCAAAAGGTAGAGTTACCATATGACCCAGCAGTTCTACTACTTACCCAAGAGAAATGAAAACATGTTCACACAAAATATTTGTACAACAATGTTCATAGAAGCATTATTCATAATAGTAATAATAGCCAAAAAGTGGAAACATCCTAAATGTCAGTTGATGAATGGACAAACAAAAGTGATATGTATATTTACACAATGGGCTATTATTTAGCCCTGGAAAAGAATAAAGTTCTGACACATACAGCAACATGGGTGAACCTTGAAAATATTATGATGAGAGATAACAGTTGCAAAAGGTGACATATTGTATGATTCTACTTATAGAAACTCTTCAGAGTAGGAAAATCTATAAAGAACAGGGTTTGCCAGGGGCTGGGATGGGGGTGTTCAGAGGAAGTGGGGTTGACTGCTAATAGGTATAGGGTTTCTTTTGGGGTGATGAAAATTCTACAACTGATTGTGCTGATGGGCTCATAACTCTATGATTACACTAAAACGACATTCAACAGTACAATTTAAACTGGTGAGTCATATGATATGTAAATTATACCTCAATAAAGCTTTAAAAATAAAAACCACTGTGGTGCTTGGTGCCTGCAGTGCATGGTGTGTGTGTGTGTGTGTGTGTGTGTGTGTGTGCCCCAGAGGGTGGGAATGAGGGTGGGGTGAGGCTGTCTCTGAATGGAGAGTGCCGTGAAGGTGGGGGAGGAGGTTGAGGCTCCAGGCTCCAGGCACCATGCCCATGTACATCCTTACACACAGGCGCGCACACACACATCCCTGCGCACATACACATTCCTGAGCCTCTTGTACAGAAACAGCAGCATGACCCAAGGTGGGTCTGATGCTCCAGGAATGGACCCCTGCAGCAAGTGCTAAGTGATCGTAGGAAGGAGAATGCTGTGGCTGTGTTGGTCCTGCAGAGCTTCCCATAGGAGGTTGGGCAGGAGTTGGCAGAGAAGGATTTAGCTGGTGGGGGACCAAGGTGTGTTTGGGTAAAATGTTGTGTGTGTGTGCGATATTCCATGGAGCAAAGGGCTAAGAAAAGAGGAACTGAGAGAAGAGTGACTACAGCTAGGAGATGAGTCTGTTTCCTTTCTCCTAACTAGTGTCCAATGCCCAGGAAGTAACTGTCAGGTTTTGTGCTAACATGTATTTATTTCTATGGGATAAATGCCTAGGAGGGCAAATTCTGGTTCTTGCATGTTTAGTTTATTAAGAAACTACCGCACTGTTCTTCAGAGTTGCTCCCAGCTAGGCCAGTCCATTTTACATGCCCTCCAGCAATGTGTGCTCGGTCCAGGTTCTCTGAGTCCTCACTGGCACCTGGTACTGTCACTCTGCTGGGTGTGTGGTGGCATCTCACTGTGGTTTTAATTTGCAATTCCTCAGTGACTAGGAAGATGTTAAACATCTTTGCCTATGCTTATTAGCTTCTTCATTGAAATGTCTCTTTATGCCTTTTGGATTGCTTGCTTTTTTTTTTTAAATTGTTGAGTTTTGAGAGTTCCTTATATATTCAAGATCGTAACTCTTTGTTGAGCCCTGGCTGGTGTGGCCCAGTGGGTTGAGCACCCATCAGTGAACCAATAGGTTGCTGGTTTGATTTCCAGTCAGGACACATACCTGTGTTGTGGGCCAGGTCCCCCACTGGGATCCTGCAATGTTTCTCTCACACATGGATGTTTTTCTCCGTCCCTTCCCCTCTCTCAATAAATAAATAAATAAAAATAAAATAAAGTCCTTTGTTGATTGTGTGGCTAGCAAATATTATCCCACTCTATAACTTGCCCTTTTGTCCTCCTAACCCAGGTCTTTCACAGAGTGAAAACTTTATTTTTATGTTTTATTTTATATGTTATCTTGTTACCTGCAACTTTTCTGAACTCAGTTATTTTGGGAATTCTTTGTTAGACTTCTGTAGATTCTCTCTCTCTTTTTTAAAAGATTTTATTTATTGTATTTTTAGAAGAGGGGGAGGGAGGGATAAAGAGAGGGAAACATCAATGTGTGGTTGCCTCTTGTGCGCCCCTCTTGTACTGGGGACCTGGCCTGCAACCCAGGCAAGTGCCCTGACTGGGAATTGAACCAGTGACTCTTTGGCTCGCAGGCTGGCGCTCAGTCCACTGAGCCACACCAGCCAGGGTAGACTTCTGTAGATTTTCTGCAGAAGCAATCATAGCAATTCTTTTGAAGTAGATCTGTTTGTGACAAATTTTCTTAATTTTCCATTTTCTGTGAATGTCTTGTTATTTTCTTTATTTTTGAATATTTTCAATAAATATGATTCTAGGTTCTTTTCTTTCAGCACTTGAAAGATATTGTGTCGCTTCCTTCTGGTCTCCATGGTATCTGACGATAAATTTGCAATTGTTCTAATTGCTTTCTCTTGTAGGTAAAACTTATTTATCTCTGGCTGCTTTTTTGTTTTTAAGATTTTATTTATTTATTTTTAGAGAGAGGGGGAAGTAGGGAGAAAGTGAGGGAAACATCGATGTGTGAGAGAAACATTTACTGGTTGCCTCTTGCGCACCCCGACCAGGGGGTGGCCTGCAACCCAGGCGTGTGCGCTGACTGGGAATTGAACCAGTGACTTTTCAGTTGTCAGAGCAGCACTCAATCCACTGAGTCACAGGGCCTCTGGCCACTTTTAAGATTCTTTTCCCCTTCAGTCTTTTGTTTTCAGAAGTCTGGTCATGATATTTGGTGTGCATTTCCTTGGGTTTAAGCAGTTTGAGATTTGCTTAGCTTCTTGAATCTGTAGGTTTTCGTCTCTTGACAAATTTGGGGAGTTTTCAGCTATTATTTCTTCAAGTACTTTTTTAGCTCTGTCCTCTCTATCCTCTCCTTCTGGAACTCTGATTACATAGATGTTGGATGTTTGCTATAGTCCCACAATTACCTGAGGCTCTGTTCATTTTTCTCCAGTCTATTTTTCTCTGTTGTTCAGATTGGGTGATTCCTATTGTTCTGTCTTCTAGCTCACTCACTCTTTCCTCTATGTCCTCCCTTCTGTTCTTGAGTCCATCTGCTGAATTTTTTATTTCAGTTATTATATTTTTTCATTTCTAAACTTTTCATTGGTTCTTCTTTATATCTTTATTTTTGCTGAACTTTTCTATTTTTTATTTGTTTCAAGTGTATTCATAATTACTCCTGTAATCAAATGGTTGGTTTAAAATGATCTTTGTCAGACAATTATATCGCTGTCATCTCAGTGTTGGCATCTATTTTTACTCAGAATGAGATCTTTCTGGACTTTGTATGATGAGAGATTTTCAATTGAATCCTGGGCATTTTTGTATTATGTTCCAAGAGTCCAGATCTTATTTAAATGTTCTGTTTTATTTTGACATTACAGGAGAAGGGCAAGGGGCTTCCTTATATTGCCAGGTAGATGTAGAAGTCCAGGTTCCCTGTTCGGTCTTGATTGACAGCTGGGGCCAGGGAGGAAAGTGGCTCCTTGTTATTGCTGAGCAGGGGTGGGAGTTCCAGCTCCCCAGATGGTTTCCACTGGCTGCACGGTTGGGGTGGCTTCCTCCGACACCAACCTGGTGGGGAGCTGGTGCGGTGCCTTTTTACCACCTGGTGGGTGTAGGCTAGACTTCCCACGTGTTCTCCACTGACACCGTGTGGGCGGGGCTGTTGGTGGGCTTGGTTCCAACCTCCTGAGTCTAGGCTCCCAACCTGGCCTCTGTAGTGTAGGTGGGGTGGGGCCATAGCTTTATCTCCAGTGTTTGGCTAGAGGAGAGTGATTATTGTCTAAAAGTTTCCTGTCTCTCTAGGCTGCCCCTTTTTTGGTTCTTTCACTAGAGAAGGCAAGGTTTTGGGGGGACTTTTTTACTTCATGTGTCTCTCAGTTGCCTGCTTCTTGAGTTCCGTGTTTGGGAGACACATGGGAAAAAGAAAGCCCAGGACACTCACCATATGCCATGAGGAGCCTGAAGGTGGCCAGCGGGACAGTGACAACAATGAAGTGTCACACATCTTTGGGTCTAGAGGTCCCTAGCTGGTCTGCCTTCTCTCCATTTTCAATCTTCCCGTATTTGTTTAATTTGGGCTCTAAAGCCCAGGGGTTTTTGCTGTAGTTGGCAGAAGGAATAGGGACACACGTCTACTCCATTTTCTTGGAAGTGGAAATCCCCTACTGATTGCCTTTCACTTGGCTCCTTGTACGAATTTTTATTTCCCATTTGTCCTCTGTAAACACTTGAGTTTGAGACCCCTGGCTTAGCCCTTGTGGTTCAATGCTTTGGCCCTGGGTTCCCTCATTTGGCAAACAAAATGAGCCATAGGAAAAGAAACTCAAGGGAACATCAGTTGGAATTGGCTGGGACTGGGGGACTGCAGGAGAGAGAGGACTGTGAGGCCTCGGTCCCCACCCCTTGGGGCTTTATGTCCCCAGCTCACTAAGCCTCCTTCCCAGGCAATGGCAGGTTGTAGACTCTATTGACTTCTAAGTTTATTTAAACTTTGGAGACCTTATCATATCTTCATCCAAATAGCATGAAGTTAAACAAAGCAGCTTTTGAGGCCCAAGGAGAAAGAAGTTGATTTAAGATAGGGCTCTATCAGAGGTTACTCAACCCTTAGTGCCTCCCGCCTTATCACCGACGGAGGTCACGTTCCTTGTTGGGGCAGTCCCGTGGCACTGTGGGCCCTGGCTCTGAGCTCCAACTCAAAGGGGCATCTTGCTGCCGCAGGGGCTCCAATAGCTTTGTGGCCTATAAACACTCTTGTGGGTGCTTTGCCCCCCAGCTAGCCCAGAGCCTGCTCCATGGGCTTGTGACCACAGTGGCCACTGTGGGAGGAAAAGAGGCCACACAAGGGTTTCTCTCACCAAGGATGACCGGAGTGCTCACTGGCAGCAAAGCAGCACCAATCCATAATCCAGTATGGCGCCTTTCTTCCCTAGGGACCAGCCAGGCTAAGGTGACCCCATCCGGACTCTTCTGTTGTAAGATCATCAGCAATCTGTCCATACCTCAAAAGACGCTTATTTGGGACTTAAATTGAGTTTACCTGTGTATCATGCTTCTGCTAGTACCACCATTCCTGACCTTGCTACTGCTTCATATGCTGTTCTGGTGGATGTTGCAATATTGCTTCTGGTCTAGAAGCTGCCTTACGGCAAGAGAAGTATGGGGTGATGTCCTATTCTTACCACAATCCCACCATCCGGCCCTGCGGGATGTTGAAATGGCCTTTTGAACACTGCCCTGACTCCACTGCGTGGGAGGTTGGACTGCTGTTTTGCAGATGCTCTTACCTCTTGTGTTGTTTTTCCCGTGGGCACAACACTTATGCATTCACAGACTTCCTCCTTCCCTGGTTGGCTAAAAAGGGCTTGATAATTATACCAGATTTCCCTCCTACCCCATCTCACTTCTCAGAAGGAGGAAGAATTGCTTGCTGAGGGAAAGACTGTGCAAATATATACAATAAAGTATTGAGATGGGCAGGAAAGGAACAGAGCGCTTTAAACAGGGATAGACGAGAGGTTTTGTGGGCAGCTTCTAGATCTGCTCAGCACCAGCTGTGGGGTATGAGGTGAGAAGAGAGGAGGGGAAAGGAGGTTCCCATTTGTGTTGCAGTAGACCACATATTTTGATACCTTTGACATTTTTCAGAAGACGAGGGGGGAGCGGGAGGTTCTTACGCATTTCTAGATCATGCTTTGTTGAATGTGGCAGAGCTGCATTATGTCTCTAGGATCTTAGTGTTGTCTGTGGATCCAGGAAGTGGTAAACATTCACAGAAGACACTCCCCCCGTGCCCCACCTGCAGTGGCGGGAACACCAGGGCTGGGAGGCCCAAGAGTGAAGGCAAAGTCATTTGTGTGGGAGAAGAATGCTGGCCCAGCTGGGGGGTTACTAACGTGAAGTGTGGCGTGAAAGAGGGAAGGCATGAGCTGGGGTCAGCGTAGAAACCAATACAGCAGCCCACCTTCTTGCTGCTACACTGTAAAATTTCCCTATTCCCTTTGAACATATTTTTAGCATTATGAGCTATTTCAAACACACGGGAAAGTACAAAGAATACTATAAGAAACACCCATGCGACCCCACCACTTGGATTTAACAAGTCTTACCATTCTGCTGAAGGCTCTTAGTAGCTCTTCCCCTTTCCTTGTTTTCCTCCAGGTAACGCTATCCTGAAGTTGATGTGTCGTCTCACTGTTCATGTTTTTACAGTTTTGCTACCTAGGTATATACCTATTCACAATACATAGAACTATCTTGTGCATCAAACATTTTTACATAGATGGTCTTAGGTTCTACATACTTGGCAACTTGCTTTTCTTACCGACTTTATGTTTCCCGTTTTATACAAGAAGCTCTGGTTCACTGATTGTACCTGCTGTGCAGTATCCCCATGCGTGAGTAGGCTGCAGCTTACGTCCATCCTCTTGATGAGCATCTGGATTGTTTTCAACAAATTTGCCATTACAGATGAGATGTGACACACGTCCTTGTAAATGCCGCCAGGTGCATATGCATGAGTTTCCCTAGAAGTGGACCTGCTGGATCACAGGGTGAACATACCTTACCAGGTATTAACAAATGTTCTGTGAAACTGTTGTATTAATTGACACCCCTTCCAGTGTGTTGGAGAGCTCCTATCCCTGTACATTTCTGCCAACACTTGCTAGCACCAGACTTTTTATTGTGTTTGTCATTCTGTGCGTATCAAGAAGCATCTCATTATTGTTTTAATTTGCATTTCTCTGATTATTAATGACATTGAGCATCTTTTCATTGGTTTATTGTTTATTTCAATGTTCTCTTCATGAGCTTCTCCTTTGTGGCATTTGCATAATTTTCTATTAGGGTGTTTGTCCTTCTGTTGTTGATTTAAGGAATTTCTTTCTATGTGCTGATTATCAGTCATTTGTTGGTTATATAGGTGGCAAATATCTTCTACAAGACTGTGGCTTATGTTTTACCATTTTTATGTTGTTTTTGGCTATGCAGTTTCTTTTTTTGAGACATAAAGTACATTCAGCATGGTCCTTAAAATGCACAAATCTTAAAGGTACAGTATAATAAAAGTTTCACATTGGCATGCTCCATGGGACTACCACCAAAATTAAGATATAGAGCATTCCCGTAACCTCACAAGGTCTTCTGGTGTCGTTTCCCCAACCCTTTCCCCAGAGGTGGCCACTTACTAATTCCTGTCACCATTGATGGCTTTTGCTTGGTGTTGACCTTCAAATAAATGGAATCACAATGTGTATTCATCTCCACCTGGCTTTTTTTTTTTTTTTTGCATCTGGCTTCTTCAACTCAATATATTGTGTGAGGTCTATTCATGTTGCATGTGTCAGTGTTTATTCTTTTTAAAAATATACTTTATTTCTATTTTTCTTTTTTATTGAATTTATTGCAGTGACATTGGTTAATAAAATTATGTAGGTTTCAGGTGTACAGTTCTATTAATACATCATCTGTATATTGTGTGTTCACTGCCCCAAGTAATTTACTTTTTTCATTGCTATATAATATTCCATTGTGCAAATATGCCACAATTCATATTCATTCCTTTCTTAATGAGCATTTGAATTATTTCCAATTGTTTTACTATTACAAAGAGTATGTGACTTCCTTGTCCTCTAGGTACACATGCCTGAGATTTTCTCTAGAGGTGGGAATGCTGGGTCATTGGGTATACACATCATTTACTTTACCAGATGTTGTCAAAAGATTCTCAAAATTATTGTACCAAATGACACCCCCTCCAACATGTCAGAGAATTTCTGTTGCTACACATCTCTGCCAACACTTGGTAGTGTCAGGCTTTTACTTTTGTTCTTCAGTGGATGTAAAATGGTAACTCATTGTAATTTGCATTTCTTTGATTGCTGGTGAGGTTGGACACCTTTCATATACTTATTGGTCATTCCAGTTTCTTCTTCTGTAGAAGCCAATTCATAGCCTTGGTCTATCTTTTTTTTTATTAGATTGTCTTTTTCTTACAGATTTGTAGAAGTTGTTTATGTATTCTGATTACTAATCACTTGTTGGCTATAGGAGTTGCATATGGCTTATTTTAAAACTTTTTTTGTCTTTTATCAAGCAAGTTTTTAATGTACCCAAATTAGTTTTTTCTCTTTTTCACGAATCTTTTGTATTTTTTTAGGAACTGCTTTCCTAGCCCCCCAAAACTAAGATATTCTGTTTTCTTCTAAAATTTTATAGTTTTTAAATTTAGATGTTTAGTTTATTTCTAGTATGTATATTAGAATTTTTAAATATTTCATATATGTGTAAATATACTATGTAGGTTCCCAGACTGTCTCCATCTGTGCCTTTCTGGAATTTAGTGATTAACTCCTATTTTGCTCCATGAGAAACCTCAGCGTGCATTCTATTCCCCCCAATTTCCACACCATTTATTTATTTATTTATTTATTTAGCTTAAGTTAAACATTGTCACTTTTTGTTGCTTTCAATAAAAATAACCCTATCTAGCACAACTGCTCTCTTCAACACGGAGGCCTCGGTCTGACTGGAGAGACTTGGCCTTGTCTTTGAGGAGATCTTTCTGAGGGGACTCAGACCCCACCCCGGGAAGCCTCAGTGTGGAGCAGAAAAGTGTGGAGGAATCACGTATATTAAAAGCTGCCAAACAAGTCAGCAGATGTCACGTACTGGGAGCTTTGGCTCTGTCTACTGGGGCTGCGCTGCCCTGACAGAAATGTGGAGTCCAGGGACTTCTTGCAGAGGAGATTTTGCAGCCAGCTTGTTGTTACAGACACGTGGCTGGGACAGCAAGCGTTCCGTGTCTCCGAGACCCAGCCTACAGTAGGGAGAGCACTGGGAGCAGGAGGCAGGGAGGGCAGGGAGGGGCACCTCAGGTTCTTGCGGTGGTAAAGAGCCTGGCCCTGGGCTAAAACCCAATTTGTGCTTTCCTTTCTCTGCAGTGAGGTCGCTGGGGTTTGCCCCCACCTCGGTTTGACATCCCCTCCACCTCTGCTGCCAGTCTCCTTCCCTCCCTTTCCCCGAAGAGCCTCTTAAACTGGGCAACTGAGAAATGAAACTGGTTCTGGAGCCAGCAAGAGTGTGGGTGGGCCCACACCTGGGTCTCACAGTGCTTGTGAACGGGTCTTTATGTACACTGGGTGTAGGCTTTGTGGTGGGCTTCTTGGCCGACGCTCTTCTGAGATCTGAGCTGGGGGGACTGTGTGCGAGCGCCTGCAAGTGTCCGTGTGTGGTGAGTTTTTATTTCTGGGTGAGGGTGGTTGTGTTTGGATTTGGTGATGGGTGTGTGTTTGTGTGGGTTTGTGCTTATATGAGAGGGCGTGTGTTTCTCGTCCAGGTGTCCACAGTCCCGGGCGTGGCCTGACCCTCCCTGTGGGTGATGGGAGTTGTAAGATGAGATTGGCCAGGGCAGGGTGGAGCTGTTGTCTCTGGGACTGGCCTGGTTGGCTGCTTTTGGGTAATTCTCAGGCTCGGAGGTGTCCTGGAGACTGAAAGAGAGGAATGAGTCACTCCTCCCCACCCCCACCCCCCCACCAGCCTTGGAGAAACCTCTTCCCTGTCCCCAGGGCCAGGTTTCACCAAGAGCCATAAAGAGGCCCTGCCCAAGCCTTTTCCGTTTTCAGGCTGGTCTGCTGAAACTGAGCCCGGGGGCTGCTCAGATGGGACCAAGCCCCTGCTGAAGCTAGGTGGTCTGGCATCACCCCCACAGGACTTTGCTTACCCAAGGGTCCTAAGCCCCTCTGCCCTCGCTGAGCACCTCCCTGATCAAAAGTCACTCTCCTCCCAGACTCCCCTCCTCTCCCTGAGTCCCCACTCCTCTTGTTGAAGCCCCTCCCTTCACTGAACCTCCCCTCTTCGAGTCTCCTTCCATGCCCTGAGCCTTGTCTCTTCACTAAGCTCTGCCCTCACCCCCTGACCACCACCCAGGGGCCATGGGAGGGTGTGGGTAGAATCAGAAGCAGGAGCTTGGTGAGGGATCTGGTGCTGAGAGAGGGGAAGGGGCTCAGGGTGGGATCTGGGAGATGGCCAGGTTGGCTCTCCATTCCATTCCCGGAACGTTCCTGGAACGTGTGTGCTGGGGTTTCACCATCTGTCTCCCCAGGCCTACATGGGCCTGGCTGCGGTTGAAGGGCACACTGTGGAGGGGGAAGAGTAGAAAGCTGCAACTCTGGAAATGCCATTATCCCAGGGGTTCCTGAACAGCTCATGCTCTCCTCTTCCCCTTCCTTCTCACATGAGCACACACTCATCCACCTGCCTTCCTTCCTTCTCCCCTCCGTGGAGGGCCTAAAAAAGTCCTGTCCCTCATTCTCCGGCTTTCAGCCCTCAGGTTCCAGCCCTTGTGTCTAGGCCGCTGGTACCCACCCTTCTCAACAGACCCAAGACTGCCTGCCAGGGCTTTTCTCCAGGAGACTTGGTGGAGGGCTGCAGTGGCACTGGCCTCCACCAGGGAGTGATCCTGGGGCACCCTGTCCGGTGTGGGGATACTCCCTTCCTGTACACCTCACAGTCCTGCTTTGGATGCCCACTTCCATGGCCTCTGACTCAGGGCCTCAGCCACACCTGTTGTGTCTTCTGCAGGCCCCCGAGGGAGCCCACCGCTGACCTGCTCACCCAGAACACCGCTGGGGAGGATGGACCTCTGCCACTCACATGGCACTGGTCAGCTTTTATTTTTCACAGTGATGGAAAATCTGAAAACCCCACCTATGGATCACCATTTGCACTGAACACCCTCGCTTCATTGTGAACTCCAGTTGGAGGGTAGTTTGGCGGCCCCATTGCATTTCTGCCTGTCAGGAATAGGAGCACTTTTCAAAATGCCAGTGAACCGGCGGAGCACACTTTGGGGGCTGCAGCTCCCAGCAGCAAACACTAGAGGGCAACTCCTGAGAAGCCACCGAGGGCCATCCTTGGCTGGGAGGTGGACACCCAGCATTTGCCCCCTGGGGGCGCTACTGCCAGAGGCTGTGTCTCCTTGCTAGGTGTCCCAGCTCATTCTGGACAGGAGGTTATGGCTGGGGCTGGGAGTCGAGGAACCCTGAATTTCCACTACCCTGCTAGGTTCCCGCATCCCTCACCCCAGTCCCTCACCGTTTCAGGCAGGTCTTTCTGGTTCTTGTGGGATCAGCAGCCCTAGAGCTCACGACCTGTGGTGATCTGAGCTTCTCCACAGCTCCAGCGAGCTCGGGGCTCAGTAACGTCTTGGAAACAAACTTGAGTAGACCTGACCTGGTGCTTAGTACAGTGGTTACACACACTGATTTTTGTTTTGGACGGTTCTGGGTTCAGATCCTGCCTCCACAAGCTGTATGACCCTGGAGAAGCACTTCAAAGCCCCAAGTGTCAGTTTCTTCATTGGTAGGGTGGGCTGGTATTATTAACCATAGTGTCCGAGAGTTAACAGAAGTTGTGCGGTGCCTGCCTGGCACCCAACACGCATTTGAGAAGTGCTAAATATTATTATTATTTTTAAAAGATTTTATTTATTTATTTTTAGAGACAGGGGCAGGGAGAGAGAAAGAGAGGGAGAGAAACATCAATGTGTGGTTGCCTCTCATGCACGCCTTACTGGGGACTTGGCCCACAACCCAGGCATGTGCCCTGACTGGGAATCGAACCAGTGACCCTTTGGTTTGCAGCCTGTGCTCAATCCACTGACACCAACCAGGGCTAAATATTATTATTTTTAAAGCAGCTTTATTGAGACATAATTCACACAATACACAATTCAGCCATTTGGAATGTGTAATTTGATGGTTTTTAGCACATTCACAGAGTTGTGCAGCCACCACCACAGTTGGCTGCAGAGCATTTCCATGAGCCCCTCTAGCCCTGAGTCACTCTCTTTCTGTCGTTATGGATTTGCCTGTTTTAGACATTTCATGGAAACAGAAGTATACAACATGTGGACTTTCGTGTCTGTTTTCATCCACTTAGCACAACATTTCCAAGGTTCCTCCATGTTGTAGCATTTATTGGGGCTTCATTTCTTTTTCAGTTGAAATATAATTCCTCTGGGTGGCTATATCTTAGTTTGTTGATCCATTCATTCATTGATGGCCACTTGGGTTACTTCCACATTTTGTCTCTTCTGCTAGTGCTGCTATGAACACTCAGGTAGTTATTGCTATTGTAACTGGCCTTGTACTCCAAGAAAACAAGGCCTGAACTCCCACGTCTGGTCAGAGCACAGAGAAGGGACAGAGCCTGGAGGATCATTTCGTAGCAGACTCATCCCAAAGGGAGGCCTGGAAGGTAGAGTAAGTGGGGAAAGGGGAGCCACTTTCCCACCAGCAGGGAAGCCCAAGGTACATGGTGCTGGGTCAGATGCTGGGGAGAGACCAGGGCATCAGTGATCAGGAGGCTGGGGACACCAGAGCCAGGAGAGCCTTTGTATATGTGTTGTGGGAAGGGGATAGGCAGTATCCATGTGATCCAGCCTTTGGCTGGCTCTGGGACCCTGGCAGGGATGGGCTGGCTTGCAGGGTGGTAGAATTGGCTGGATGAGGAAGCCAGGCCTCAGGAGCAACTTCCCCGCCCCACAGATTGCCCAAGGGCTGCTGCCATCCTCATGCAGGCTGAGCTGCACCTCAGCATCTCACCCTGGCCTGTCAGGCTCTGAAGATTCAGGCCTCACCTCCCCTGTCACCTCTCACCTTGCCCACATTCCCCTCTCTCCTCCCTTCCAGGTCCTCTGGTCCTTCATCACCTGTTCCACGGCTCACCTGCTTTGCACATGCAGCTTCCCCTGCACACTTGCCTGACTGGTCCCCTTCTTAATTTTTCTCTCAAGTTTTTATTTTGAAAAATTTTAAACCTACAAAAAAGTTACAAGAATAGTGCGATGAACATTCATGTATCCTTCACCCAGGTTCACCAATTGTTAACATTTTGCCACATTTGCACATTCTCTGTCCCCTCCCTAGGCACATACGTTTTTTTCCTGAACCATCTGAGAGTTACATGAATCCACCGTGACAGTCGGCTGCTCAGTACTTCAGCATGCATCTCCTAGGAACAGGACGGTTCTCATCGTGGAGCTGGGACAGGAGCAGTGCTGGGTCCTGAGTCCCGCCCGCCACAACCTCAGTGCCCCTTCACTGCCCCAGTGGGAACCGGAAGGCTCCCCGGAGGCTCAGCTACCTTGCTTTCTTTCTTCTTTCCTACTGTTTAAAAATAGGCTTTATTTTTTTAGAACAGATTTAATTTACAGAAAAATTGAGAAGATAGTACAAAGAGTTCTCATATAACCCCACATCCACTTTTCCTGTTATTAACATCGCATATTAGTATGGCACATTTGCTTCGGTTAATGAGCCAATATTGACACATTATTACTAACTAAATTCTATATTTTATATTGATTTCGTTTTCCCCTAAAAACCTTTTTCTGTCCCAGGACCCCACAAGAATACCACGTTACATTTAGTTGTTTGGTCTGCTGAAGCTCCTCTCGGCTCCTGCCGTTTCTCAGACTTTCCTTCTTTTTGACAATCTGGGCAGTTTTGAAGCATCCTGGTCGGGTATGTTAGAGGATGTCCCTCTACTAGGCTTGTCTGGTGTTTTTCTCATGATTAGACTGGCATTATGGGTGCTGGGGAAGAGGAGCACAGAGATAAAGTGCTGGTTTTTTCCGCACCACCTCAAGGGTGCACTATCAACATGACTTAAGGCTGTTGATGTTGACCTTGATCTCTTGGCTGAGGCAGTGCTTGTCAGGTGTCTGCACTGTACAGTTGCTCTTTTTTTCCCTCTTTTCCATCCTGTCCCCTTTGGAAGGAAGACATTATGCAGCCCACACTTAAGGAGCAGGGGTTATGCTTTTCTGTATGGGAGGTTTGTCTCTTTTCCTTTGCTTATTTATTTATTCAATCACATATTTATAACAATATCTGGCTTCTTTTTTTACTCTTGTTGAGTAATAATGATAATCCGGTAGCTTGATGCATGTTCTGACACACAGAGGCTGTTGGTGAGGAAGTCGGAGAAGAAAGCATCGCTGTCCCTGCCCTCAAGGAACTCCCCGCCCGGGAACTCCCGGCCTGGCTGGGGCTGGGGCGGGGCGAGTGGAAGCCACTTCCACACGGTGCTGTGCGGCAAGTCCTCTGACTGGGGTGATCACAAGCATATCGGGGAGCCCAGGGGCAGTCTCTGAATAGCCTTGGGGCTGGGGTTTGACAGGGTTTGCCAAAATGATGAGTGGGCACCTCAGGCAAAGTCCTCAGCATGTGCAAAGGCTAGTGGGCCTGGGAGGGACACTGTGTGCTCGACTTGTGGTGAGGGACAAATGGCGGGTGGGCGTGGTGGCCACTCAGGATGCCAGGGTGTGAAGCAGGAGAGGAAGGCTGGGCCAGACTGCGGCAGACTTCAGGATTCACGCCTGGGGTGAGACTGCATCTCGCTCACTCAGGGAGTGCCAGGAAGGCTTCTGCCGGTGGTGGGGAGGGTGAGTGTGTGTTGCAAGGTCGCTGTGGCATTATTCACAGGGACGAAAGGTGAGACCTTCTAGCTGATGGCTGTATGGCTCCTGGTCAATGGTTTCTGATTCCTCAGTGTGGCTGGGAGGCCACTGAGCCCCAGGCCCTGCAGGGGTCGCATAGACTGGCGTGTGGGGCTTCCCATGGTGCCCAGGGCTTGGCAATGGCCGAACAAGGAGGACTTCCCAATGTCCTGGGACCTGGAATATTCCTGGCCAGGGAGGAGCTTCAGGAAGGACTGAGGATGGGAGCCCTGTCAGCCTGCTGAGACGGCAAAGCACTGCAATAGAGTCGATTGAAAAAAAGAAAGAAGCATGGGCGGCCACCCATGGATGAATGGATAAAAAAGACATGGTGTATATATAAGGGGATACCACTCAGCAATAAAAAGGAATGAAATCTTGCCATCTGCAGTGCCGTGGATGGACCTCGATGGTTTTAAGCTAACTGAAATAAGTCAGAGACAAATACCATATGATTTCACTTATATGTGGAATCTAAAAAATGAAACAAATACATAGACAAAACAAAACAGACCCATAGATACAGAGAACAAGCTGATAGTTGCCAGAAGAGATGTGGGGGCGGGGTTGGGTAGAAAAGGTAAAAGGGAGTAAGAGCAAAAAACTTCCCATTACATCCCTGTCTGGTGTGGCTCAGTGGGTTGAGTGCTGGCCTTTGAACCAAAAAGTCACTGGATCAATTCCTGGTCAGGTCACATGCCTTGGTTGCTGGCCACATCCCCAGGTGAGGGCATTTGAGAGGCAACCAATCAATATTTTTTCCTCCCTCTTTTTCTCCCTCCCTACTCCTGTCTCTAAAAATAAATAAATAAAAACTAAAAAAAACCCCGCTTCCAGTTATGAAATAAGTAAGTCACAGGGATGTAGTGTACAGCACAGGGAATATATCAGCAATATGGTGATAACTTCATGTGGTGACGTATGGTTATCAGTCTTATCACGGCAGTCAGGATGTGAGGCATATGAAAGTTCAATCACTAGGTTGTACACCTGAAACTATACTGCATGCCAACTATACTTTAATTAAAGAAAAAGAAACTCGGGCCCTTATTGCACACTCAGATGTGTGGGGGGAGCTTCATATGGCCGGTAGGTGGGGTGGCCTGGCCTGGGGAAACTGTGGGGGTGGACAGCAATGCTGGGGGTTAGGGGTACCAAGCCAGTGGCAGCTGGCCAGCTACACCGCCCCCCCCACCGCCGCCCCGCCCAGCAGGAAAGAAGCAAGGGAGTGTATGAAGTGCGGGAGGGAGAGGGCATACTTTGTGCTGGGGGTGAGTTCTCAGGCACACGTCAAAAGTTTACACATGCAGGTTAAGCCCTGCTATAAAAAGAACATAAATAAAAAAAGAACAAAAATAAAAGTTCACATCTAACCACAAGCGTGGCAGTTCCAGGCTTGGCCTCACCTTCTGCTCCCCAGCTGATGGGGCAGGTTGGGGCGGGCTGTGCCCTTCCTTGGGGCTAGTCTGATCCAGAGCTGGAAGCCAGCAAGGAAGGAGGGCTGCTGGCCAGGCTGGGTCTGTGGGTTCATCTGGCAATAAGGCAAAGACCTGGCAGCAGGACTTCTGGGTCCCAAGAAGGCTCAGGATCTGTGTGTGTCAGGAATGAGTGCAGGTGGTGTTCACCCATCCCTGCCGAGAGGCATGGAGCAGGAGAGAGGTTGGAGACACCAAGGCGAGGCCTGGGGGCCTCTGCACTGGGAGGGAGGGGTAATGCAATCTCTGAGTCACCTGGAGCACTGATGATCCCTACCATCTACATTTTGTCCTTGGTTTATCACCACTGACTCACTGGCTGCCTGCCAGGGAGTCCTCTCTCTGCTCAGCCTGCTGGTTTCTCTCTCCCTCTCGGTGCGTCATGGAAGCAGAGACAGCTTCTCTGTGCGCTGTCCTCATCAGGTGTATGCCCCGCCCCGGCTTCTTAGAGGAAAAGGGTGCTGAGTTCCAGGATCCTCCAGTAGGGTAAAAAGGAAGCAGGCTGGGATGACCTCACACCCCACCCTGGCTCTGCCCACTAGAGACCAGGCCTGTTCTGGCCCTGGGGCCAGTGGGCTGCTCTGGGGGTCCAGGTCGGCCCCGGGCCAAGATGTGCCCTCAGCGAAGCCCCGACTCTCCGGTTCTGGGGCTCCATAGTCCAACCAATAGCAGGGCAGTCCTCCTGTCTCTTTCCCTACAATCAGCCCACCACACTGGCACAGGTCCCTCCCCACGAGTCACAGCTGGCCAGGCCTGTCCTTGCTCAAAGCCTGTCCGTGGCTCCCATGTACCCAAGCTCCTGGGTAGGGCGCTTGAGGCCTTTCCTGAAGTGCCCAACTTGCCTTCTGGTCCAGCCGCACCACCTGCCCAGCTCCGGACCCCTCAGAGGCCATGTCTGTGCCTCTTGCCACTCCCCATTTTGGAGACTCTCTCTTCATAAGCTTCTAGGCTTTGACTTCCCCTTCAGGTTTCCTTTCCACCTGTCACTTCCTCCAGGAAGTTTGCCCTGGGCCTTGGGTGGAGCTGACTGTTTCCTCTCCAGAGCGTATACAGAGCTGGCTTCTCTGGTGTCAGGAGTTGTCTATGTGGATGGTGAGTGGGGGGCTCGAGGGCAGGCCCCAGCCCAATTCCTTCTGAGCTCCATGCCCAGCCCTGGCCTGGCCCAGTGCGGGTCCTCAGGACATCCTTTGTGAAAGAATAAAAGAAGAAACAAATGAAGAGTAATGAATGAAGGGTGGGTGCAGAGGACAAACCCCAGAGTCAGGCCAGGCAGGGTATGGATCCTGTTCTTGTCATTATTCTGGTGTCCCTGGTGGGTCACATCAGCAGACTGAGCCTCCAGAATGGGAGCGATAACACCCCGCATGGTTTTGTAGTAAGATGGAATGATTTCTTTTCATGCTAAGGCACCCAGCCAAGAGCCTGCCCCACAGCAGGTGCTCAGAGAGTGTGTGCGGACCCACTGACCGAGAGCGAGTGGAAGGAGGCCTCTGCAGCTGAGGAGGGGTGAGCTGGGCAGCGCTGACTACGCCATCAGACCAGAGGTCCTCAGGGGTCCCCTGGCCTTCAGGACCTCTCCTCCACAGCTTCTGGAAAGTCGAAGACACCACCTTCAGAGAAGAGGGCTGTCTTGAAGTGAGATAGCGGGAGCAGGGGGCAGGGTGGGTGGGAAGGAGGTCTCATGTCTGGGGCCTGGGATGGAACTCCCTGAGCAGGGAAGTGGCCTGGGGAGGGTTGGACAGCTGCGTGGGATGGTGAGGAGAACTATGGTCATGGATGAATATGGGGCTTTGAAATCACCAGACAGAAGCTGGAATTGGATGCACAAATTTGAAAACTCACTCCCATCTTTATGTCTCCTCCCCTTTCTCCAATCGGACACCCTCTCTAAACCCATTCACTGAGCTCCCCACCCCTCACTCAGCCCCTCCCTCTCTCTGAACCCATCTCCTGTCTTTCTGTCCTCTCCTCAGAGGTGCCCTTTCTGCTGGGACTGTGGGACTCCTGCCAGTGGGCAGCAGTGTGGCCTTGCTTCTCTCCCTTGAAGATTCCCAGCCATGGCCACCCTCACCCCCACCTTCTCCTTCAGCCCACGTGGGGCCCCGCCTGGGGGCTGCACCGGCTCAACCTGTCTGGCCGGCCAGGCAGTGGGGCCTCCTGTGCAATCCGGTGTGTTGTTAGCCTATCCGGGGCCGGGAGAGAGAACAGCCACCGGGGCTGGCTGCTGGGCCAGAGCTCCAGGGGCTACGTGCTTGGCTGAGGGCCAGACCTCCCCTTCTGGTTCAACGGCCCGTGGCTTTCTAGAGCCCGTGCTGGGTCCGCCGAACCCCCATCAGGGCAGCCAGCTCCCGGGGCCCTCACCGAATGTCTTCACCCAGCCTCCTAGTGCCTGGGAGGGAGGTGTTGTCATCCTCCTTACCCAGATAAGAAAATCGGTTTAGAGTTTAATTCTGTTGCCCAATGTCACAGAACTGGTAGTGGCACAACTGGGACTCAACCCAGGGAGGGCTGGGGTCATTTCAGATGAGAGCCACAAAGGGGTCACCACATCCTCCTACAGATTCTGAAAGTCCTAGCCGGGGCCCAGCCCTCCCCGAGCTCCCCGGGTAGGAAATCCCCATCCCATCTGGCTGGTAGGAAATCCCCATGGTTTCCAGAACCCCGCAGGAGGCGGCTGGTCCCGACCAGCCTGCTGGGTCTGCCTGCTTGCTGTAAGGTTCTGGGAGGCCCTCCTCCTGGGACAATTCGGGAGACGGCTGTGAAGTGAGTGACCTTGTGCCGCAGTCTTTGCACTCCCAGGAGATTATGACATCCCATCGCAGATTACTTACTGACATTTTAAAATGTTATAATGTAATGGCATTTTCGCTTGTGTCTGTGGTCTGAGAAGTTAGTGAACTTCTGCAAAAATAAATAGTTTTGGACCAATTTCCAGGTGGACTAATTTTTGAGCGGAGAGTGAGACTGCTTCCTTCCACCCCTCCCCCAGTTTTATAAAGATAATAATTACATCCTTAAATATATTTACAATATTTATTCTCTTCTGATTTTATAAGGACCAAACATTATGTTTGGTGGGGAGGAATAACTAAGTTGGCACCGGCTCCCGTGGCCTTAGTCTTCCTGTTCCCAGAAGATGAAGAGCAAAGGCCCTGAGACCCGAGTCTGCTCGACCACTCCCCTGCCCCAGGGGGTCCGCCCCAGGCCTCAGACCGAGACCTCCTCCCCACCCACCCAGCCGCCTGCTCCCCCTCCTCCCGGCAGGTGTTGAGATTCTTCTGGCTACCCTGCAGGGGGTGTGGCAGGCCCAGGGCTGGCTCTGGGCTCAGGAGGCGCCCCAGGAGCTGGGTGCAGGGCACTGAAGTGAGCGTTGTACTGTGATCAAGGATTTGGTTGAGCCCCAGGGGTTCTGGGGACAGGGGTCTGAGATGTCCTAGCCCTTGCCTGGTGCGAGCAGGACCACAGCTGAGGGGTGGCTGTTTTGTGCCTCGAACTGAGTTCTGGCCTCCTCATGATACTAAAAGCTCTTCAGCTCACAAAGCATTTTCACATCCTCACCTCATTTTCCTTGTGCCTTACACAGGGAGGGGAGGCCAGTCCTCATTTTACAGAGGGAAGTAAGATGGTTCCGGGGTGGGCAGGGATGGGTACTCTGGTCTGGTGGGGGAGAGGGCTGTTCTCGATAAAAACCAGCATGTATGATACAATTCCACTGGCATAAGGTTACACGGTGTAATTTGGCAGAAAGAAAAAGAAAGTGCTAAGCCTGCCTCCTCTGCCCCAAAGCAAAGGTGATGAATGGCAGGCGCACTGTAAAGTGTCACAGCAAAAGTCCGCCCGAGCTGTTGGAAGGGCCGGCTCCGGAGCCAGAGTGGGTGCAGGAAAAGTGTCTGACTTCGCTGGGATTTTTCCTGCGGCGGGTGGGTGGGACTCAGCCAGTGGCTCCTGGAAGAAATCAAGCATCAACAAATTTCTCTCCAGCTCCACTCACGAGCAGAACAGCTCACAGCTCCCGCAGGCCCCTCCTGCTCCTCCTCTACACCTGAGCTCCCCACAGACCTCCCCTGCCCTGGGCCTGCACTTTGCCGGGTCCCCTCCCTCACCTGCCCCTCCTCCAGCTTCAGCCCCTCCCCCACCTCTGCTGTGCTTGGCTGGGCTCAGCAGGGAAGGACAGCTTCTTAGTCACTTCTGTTGGGACACAGGTGAAAAGTTATAGGGCCCGCATGCTTCCCCTCCCCCACTCCTGCTTCTCTATGTGCCAATTGGCTCTTTCCCAGGAGAACAACAGCAGGAAGTTGGTGAGAAGGAGGAGGATGGCCTGGCCATCTGGCCAGCTCCCTTCTGTAATCAGAAAGCTACTGAAGGGCTGGGACCTGAAGGTAAGGATTGGGGGTGGGGGGTGGGGGGTAGGGGTTGGTAAGGAGGCTCCCCTGATGGAGTGCCCAGCCCATCCGGGGTGAGCCCCGGTCCTCTCTGGGCCTCAGTTCACCCATTTGTGCCAAGGCAGTAAGAATCCATGCCTTGCTTACGGGCAGGGAGGCTGTGATGAATTCATTGCAGGAGAGCACTTATTGTCAATCTCTAAGGGTAGTTATCTCTGGGTTCAGCCCACACGCCTGAGGGTGTGCAGTTCCTCAGAACCTTGTAAGGTAAACCCGGGAGGTGTGGTCCAGGCAGAAACCATCCCTGTTTGTGTTGGTGTGTGTTCCCAAGTGTGTGGGGAGAGGTATGGGAGAGTGGGGGCGGGCACCGGGAACACAGAGAATGACTTCTGCATTATCAAGCACCTTGAGCAGTAATTGAGCACCTACTATCTGTCAACCCCTGTGCAGAGCTCTGAGGTTCAAGGCACTGCTTTTGTCCTACAGGAGACCCCAGCCTCGCAGGGGAGGCAGATGTGTTCACAGTCCACCACAAGACCTCACTCCCCCATTGTGCTAGACTGTCCCAGCCAGCCTTATGCTTCATTAGGTGATGCAAATGCTCCCCGTGTGCGGAGAGCTCACGGATGGCTTCTACCCAAATCACGCAAGCTTAATGGTTCCCTAGCAGGAAGCTCAGGGCCCTCATTCCTCTGTCAGAATCAGTTACCTCAGGGTGCCAGGCGAGGTGCTGGACAATGCTGGGGCTCAGGGACATATGAGAGCCCTGGCCCCTGAGGCACCGCTCCCCCCCCCCCGCCCCGCAGCATGATGGGGAGCAGGAACACGCAGTGACCATGTGCGTGAAGGGTTCCCTTGATCCAGCTGGGATGAGCCCCAGCCACTCTCTCTTGCCCCCACGATGCCCCCTTCCTCTAGGTCCTCTCAGCCCGCTGCCCTGAACTAGGTCCTTCCTGATCCTGGGCCCCCTGCCTTGCTTTCGCCTCCTTCCTGTTTCCAGAGGTACCTTTCTACAAGGTCTGTGGGACCTCAAACTGGACCCTAGTGCCCTGGCTCATCCCAGTGCCTCTGTGCACAGGCCGAGGGCTTGGTGATGTTTGAGGCAGAAATTTCTGGCCCTTTTACTCCAGCCCCTCCCCTAGTCCCCCGGTCTCTGGTCAGACTGGATTCCTCTCATTCCCGGAAAAGCTGCATTTCCCCACATTGGGGTACCTGAGCCCTTGAAGCTCCCTCTCCCGGATGTCTTCCTCCACCCAGTTCTGCTGCCTTGCATAACTCCAGGGGGACCCATCCATGAATATCTTTGTCATCAGTGCCCTCTGTAGTATAACCCAAAAATGCGGTGCCCCTTCCCTGTCAAGCCTCCTCCTCTGTACCCCACCTCTACCTCTCCACCTTGGTCGGGGTTTTCTCTCCCCTTGAAGTCTCATGGGACTTTGCACCCATTCTAGCTTTATCTGACACCTGTTCTGTGTGTCTTCACAGAGTAAACACCCATTTGCTGGGCTGATGTCCCCAGGGTCTGGCCCATGGCATGTTCTTGGTGACCTCCCCAACCCAGTTCTGGCCAAGCAGGTCAGCCCTGGCAGGAATGAAGCCCACTGGCTGAGATTTTCATGGCTGGGGACAGGCTTCCTTCTCTTTGGCTGAAAGGGCATCACTTCGAAGGCCCCTTACTCTGGCAGGGCTAGGAAGCTGGTGGCGATGGTGAGAGATGGGGAGCGTGAGTGATGGACCCAGGAGTCCTGTCTCCCAGCTTTTCTATCCCCCAAACCAGACCTCATCAGGCCAGTGCTGAGACTACTGCTGAGGCAGATGCGTGGTCAGTGAGAATCAAGAGTAGCGATCAGGCCAGTGATGGAGGTGATGAGGATGCAGCAGCATTAGTAATCGAGGTGTGGCCACTCTGCTTTCCCAGGGTTCCATCCTCACCTTCAACCTTCCTCAAGGTCCCCACCCCTGTCCACCCAACCAGGCCCGAAATGAGGGGTTTCACGGGCGTGGGGACCCTTGTCTTCATATCCAGAACCTGGCCAAACCTGGTCGCCCCCCTGGCCTGGCCACTTCCAGGTGCTCCTGAGCTGTGACTCAGAGTCTGACCTCAGCATGGGCCTGGTTGCCAGGGGAGAGGGCAGTTTCTTATGAGATTGTGACTCAGGGGCCCAGGGCTGGGGACTTAAAGTGCCTTTGTTGGCCTGGGCTCAGGAATCCAGAGAAACTGGTCGAGGGAAAGGCCTCAGGGATGAAACGCCTCCCTCGACCCACCCTCTACCCCGCCCCTCCGCAGACCCATATAACCGCCCCCAAGCTCTAGCTCGTGAGCCTGTAGCAGCTGTCGGCAGGAAGGAACCAGTCTGGTCACACTCCCTGGGCTTGTGCTTCGGACTCCTGTGAGAGACACTCAACTGGCTTTGCCTTCGGACTTGCAGTGAAAGGCCTCCCTGTGGACAGTGTCCATCCTCACCACTTGGATTTCTACAGCCCCCAGGGCAGGTCCTAGACCCCAGCAGACACTGAAAGATGGCCTCCATGGGGCTGCAGGTGATGGGCATCGCGCTGGCCGTGCTGGGCTGGCTGGGCGCCATACTGAGCTGCGCGCTGCCCATGTGGCGGGTGACGGCGTTCATCGGCAGCAACATCGTCACATCGCAGACCATCTGGGAGGGCCTGTGGATGAACTGCGTGGTGCAGAGCACCGGACAGATGCAGTGCAAGGTGTACGACTCAATGCTGGCGCTGCCGCAGGACCTGCAGGCGGCCCGTGCCCTCATTGTCGTCTGCATCATCCTGGCCGTGCTGGGCGTGCTGCTGTCTGTTGTGGGTGGCAAGTGCACCAACTGCGTGGAGGATGAGAGCACCAAAGCCAAGATCATGATTGTGGCGGGAGTGGTGTTCCTCCTGGCGGGCCTGCTGGTGATGGTACCCGTGTCCTGGACGGCCAACACCATCATCCGTGATTTCTACAATCCTCTGGTGGCCGCCGGGCAGAAGCGGGAGATAGGGGCCTCACTCTACGTCGGCTGGGCGGCTGCAGGTCTGCTGATGCTCGGTGGGGCTCTCCTCTGCTGCAACTGCCCACCTCGTGCTGACAAGCCCTACTCGGCCAAGTACTCTGCTGCTCGTTCCGCCCCTGCCAGCAACTATGTGTAAGGTGCCACCACTCAACTCTCCCTGTTGGCTTTGTTTCTCCCTGGACTGAGCTCCCTGCAGTCTGTGAATGCAGGAGGGCTCTGCCACGGTCTGCAGGCTGCTGGGGGATGGGCAAGCAGAGACTGAGACCGGCCATTGGCCAGCAGCCCTCAGCCCCTTCTGACCCCCTTGGACACTTTCCTAAGGCCTCCTCTACAATAGCAAAGACGGACTGAAAGATTTCTGAGCCACCCTCCTCTGAATGGCCTGTGGAAACGGGGAGGGGCAGGCAGCAACAGGGCATGGCAATGGAGTTGGGAGCTGGCTCTTGCTGGCCGGGACAGCTCAGCCCTGACTGCTTGGACTCTGAGCGTGTGCCCTGCCCATGCTTGTGTTGGTCACAGTTCCCTTCTTTGATCTTCCCCACTCCCTCCGAGTGCATCCAGTGGAAACCTGTGGCCATGAAAATGGCTGGGGCCTCACTCATCCACCTGCCTGTGGAGCAGAGTTGACTGACGGGTTTAGAAGGGAGGGGTGAAGGTGCTGCGGACTGGTTTGGGTAGTGGTGGGGGAGGGGGCCTCAGAGGAGGCCCTGGCTGCTGGTACTCCTTCCCACCCACCCGCAGCCTCAGCAAGAGGACCCTGGGCCCTTCAAAACTGGTCCCCTCTGGACCTACCATCCTTGTGAAGCTCATCGGCTAGCCTGGGGAAGGCAGGGGGAATGATCTTTCTCTGGCCTGCATCCTAGTAAGTTCTGGAGCTTTTCCCTGACTCTGTGGTTTGTTTTGTAATTTAAGACCTATTTGTCACAGCAATGACTATTATTTTCTACAATAAATGAGACCTGTGCACAGGAAGACTCTGTATGTTTCTGATTTCAGATGTGGTGGTGGGTGGGGGAAGGCTGGAGGGGGCCGGTGAGGGGCAGGACGCCTGTGTCGGGCCTGGATGGGAACACTTTAAAAAAAAGTTTCATAAAAAAATTGGAAGTGGCCTGACTTTGGAAATCACCTTGCTCAAATTCTCCATTTGTCAGAGCGTGAAACCCCTAACCCAGGCAAGTCTGTGCCCAGAACTCTGGTGAAGTGCTGGGGACTCCAAGAGAGGGGACAGATGAGAACATCCAGGCCTGGGAAATGGGCCACCTGTCACTCTCCCAGTTTGTCCCAGCTTTGTCTGGGCAGCCAGGCTGGTCTGCTCACCCTCCAGGCCCCGCCTCCCTGCCTTTGCTCAGACTGTCCCTGCCCTCGGCCTGGAATGTCCCTTTTCCTTTCTCCACCCCCTGAACCCTGCTTATCCTGAAGGCCCAGCTCAGGGCATCCTCCCCCGTGAGGCCTGCCCACCTGCTCAGGGCAGCCTCCGAGCCTCACTCTGAGTTCCAATCTCTTCGGAGGTGAAGAAACCAAGTCCTGGACACGTGAAAGTAAGTGGCCAAGCCCAGATACGGGAGTGGGGGTTTCCTGTTGGGTAAGTTAAAGATAAGGGAGCCCATCACCCTGGGAGGAGTCGGAGTCCCATCTGTGGCCCTGAGGCACCTGGGTCTGGGACGACCTGGGGTGGGGGCCTCTCTACTCAGTTTCTTCTCTCATCTGTCCTCCAGAGGTCACGGGTACAATGTCACCTGAGGGTACAATGTTTTTCCTGAGGGTGAGAGAACCGCAGAGTCAAAATCCTGTCGCCCCTTCTGGGGCTCATTTAATAGGCAGAGCTCTCCCGAGGAGAGGGCTGGCACAGTGGCCCTGTTTTACAGATGGAGGCCCAAGAGCAGGCCCGACCGAGGTCACCTGGAGGGTCAGACACCAGTTAGGGGCTGAGCACTGGGCCTCACTCCCTCAACCTGGGTCACCTCCTGCTTTCGGTACAAGTAGACAATGCCAGGGATGTAGCCATCAGTGTCAGAAGTGCCGGGCACCTCCTCAAGCTTGGAGGTAGCCAGTTCCCACCGGTCTACAGTCCAGGCCACCAGGCGTTCCCACTCCCTGGCCTGTTCCAGCCTGTCCAGGGTCGCCTCCAGTGCCTCCTTATAGCGAAGGTTGGATGGGTTCGCCCTGGTGGTCAGGCACACCAGCCCACCTGGGGAGGGGTGGGAGAAAGAGGTGAGTGAGGGAGGGGCACGAGCAGAAGTTCAAGTCAACCGTTCCCTTTCCTTCCAGCTCCCGTCCTTGAGGATGTAAGTTCTCCCAGCTTGTCCCCAGGCCAGCCTCTTGCTGTCTCCAAGCTTTTGGTACTCACCATCCCCACCCCTGTGAATACCCTCTGCTTCTCCAACTTGAGTACCTCCTACATCTGCTTTAGGGCCCAAGTATCCTTTATGCTGGGGACTCTTTATTTCCCTTTCCCTGGAGGAGAGGGGGCTCCCTCCTCCCCACTCACCCAGCCCCTGGATGCCTGGATGTCTGGATGCACAGGAAGGAGACACACACTTTGGACCTGCCCCTTCCCTTCCATGTATCTGTTTCCCAGCTTGCAGAGTGGGGTTGATTAATTACCCTGTCTCAGAAAGGCCGGTGCAGTCAGTAAGCACTGCTGAATGCATGAATGAATTTGTCCCTTTAGATCTTTTCCAGGCACATACAGTATGCCCAGTGTAGGCTCAGATACACCCAGGAGATACTGGTGTCTGACAGGTTGCCTGGGAAGGGGGTGAAGAGAAGCAGGTCCGGCTGGTGGAGTGGGGCTCTGTGAGAGGAAGGGCTCTGAAGCAGGGAAGCCTGTGACGTGTGGGCAGGCAGGCAGGGCTCTGGCCAGCTGCGGGGTCTGGTAAGCACGAGCTGGGCCAAGAGGTCTGGTCTTTTCTGGTTCAGGCAGTGGGAGTTTCCTGTCCTGAGCCCAGTCACCACCTCTTCCTCTGACCCCACCGGTGTCCCTACATCTGTCAGCCTCCATGGTCCCAAGGCCTGCTCAGGCCTGCCCAGGCTTAACCACAGCCCCTGCAGGGAGATAGGATCACACCGTGATAGGGAAACCTTCGGAGCTTCCTGGTCCTGACCTGCCGCCAGGATCCCCACGCTCCACTACTCTCCTTTCTGCCTGTGACTTCGCTTTGGCTGTGTCCCTGTGTGGGCTGCCCTCACTCCCCACTCCAGCCCTGGGAAATGCCTCTGTTTGAGGTGTGGGAGCACTGAGCGCTCCTGGCCCTCCTGAGCCCACCTCAGGGAGGGCAGTGGGCCTTGCCATGGATGTAGCCCAAGTGTTTGGAAACTAGGGGCACGGGGAGGGGGCGGTGACTGAGCCCAGAGGGCAGGGTGTGTACATTCTCACCAGAGCACAGGGAGGCACAGGGCAAGACACACAGTAGGAATGCAGTAATCGATCCCATTTCACAGATGAGGAAACGGAGACCAGGAAAGAGTGACTCACCTAAGCCATCTAAGAGTTAGTGAGGAAGCTAGAAGATAAGGGAACTGAATGGGGACCCTACTACATGCCAGGACTAAAGCAAAGTCCTCTGAGACATTATTTCACCCAATTCTCACAGCAATCCTATCAGGAAGGGACTACGCCACTCTGCTTACAGGTGGAACAGAGGCTGAAGAGAAGAGTGGGGTTGTTCCTGGTTGCCTAATGAATAAGAGGCAAGGGGGCCACTTGTCTGGCCTATCTGCTTGCCTGGGTCAGCAGCTGGTGGCTGGAATGTTAGGCTAGGCTGTGTGACCCAGGGCAGGACCATGCCCCTTGCTTGGCCTCAGGGTTTCTGAGACTTGTGTCTTTGGGTGTGGAGAGGGGAAGGTGTGTGTGGGCTGCTTCTCACCTGGCTTGGTAACTCGCAGGAGCTCAGGAACTGCACTGCAGGGCACCTGGCCGTCACTGAGGGCACCCACCGTCAACACTGCGTCGTAGGTCCCTATGTGAGGCATGCAGATGTGGTGTGTAGGTTTGTCTTCAGTGTAGCCTCTGCCCATCCTGGAGGACAGCAGCCATCCTCCGGGGGCCTGAGGAGGGACCAGGCCAGCCACTAGTGTCTGCAGGACCCAGATCTCATGGAGAACATGGCAGGTGGAGCCCAGTCCTGGGCTAAGGTCAGATCATGGGATGGAGGGCTCAGAGAGAGGGGTTCACGGGGCCTTGGAGAGGGTCTTAGTGAGGCACTGCGGGCGCAGAGGTGAATGAAGGCTCAGTGTGGAAGGGGGCTTATGGAGTGCTCAGCAAGGGGGATGGAAGCTTGGTAAAAGAAAGGGCTGTCAAGGCAGGCTTGGTTAGAGAGTGGGCCTTGGGGTGTTGGGGTAGAAGGGGACATACCTTCGGGGCTGGGCAGAGGCTCCTGGCCCAGGGTGCAGAGGCTGAGGTGCTGGTAGAGGCCTCGGGCCTGGGCCTGTTTCAGCATCGCTGGGCTCCCATCTACCCCATGCAGCTGGAGGAAGCCCCGAGCCTGCAGCTGGGATGGGAGGACTCAGTCACAGTTCACACCTGCCACCTCCCAGCGGGGTCCCTGCACCTCAAGAAGGGCAGTGGGCCCTGCAGTGGATGTTGCTCGGGTGTTTGGGAAACAGTGAGTCAGTCTTAGGCCTGGAGTGGCAAGAAATTTGAGCAAGTGGGGAGCTTAAGAGAGAGCAAAGGATCTGGGCAGACCTCACCTCAACAGCCACCAGGCCGGTGCCACAGGCCACATCCAGGATCAAGGCAGCGTGGGGTGGGCCTGGAAGGGCTTGGCTGAGGCAGTCCACTGCAAGGCGGGGGGCGCTATACTGCAGGCTGGCCACATCCTGGGAACAGAATGCTGAGCTGACTACCAACCTGCGCTCTAGTGTTTGGGGGACCTCAGTGTAGGGTGGTCTAGGAGTCAGCCAGGCCAAGCTGTGTGTGTGTGTGTGTGTGTGTGTGTGTGTGTGTGTGTGAGAGGGGCAGGACAGGAGAGTCGGTCCCCAGCCCACTGCTGAGACCTGCTCTGCTGGTGGAGGCAGTGCTGTGTTTACTCCATAGTGACCCTCCATGGCACCTCCTTCAGGCAGGCAGTCCTGCCTGGACTGCAGTCCCAGAGTGCGGACAGAGGTCTTGGCCCCTGACCTCCAGGGGCTGCCACTGTGCAGGGTGAGGCTGCCCAGACAGCAAGGCTGCTGTGGGTGGGCAGAAGAGGGGCCAGTCTGAGAGAGGGGACAGGACTGAAAGGTTGTGTCCAGGTCTCACTTCATCCTCACAAGCCTCCCTGGGATGCAAGGCTGTCTATTCCCGCTGTACAGATAGGAAAACTGAGGCTGGGCGGGCAAGGTAGGTGGAGGACCCCCGGCGTGCTTACCTGGTCATAGTCCGGAGCCCAGCGTTCATAGAAGTGCAGCGTGTGGGCCAGGTCAGTGATGCGGTGCATGGACCCAACCCGCGCCCAAGCCTGGCACAGGCTTCCGCCCTCCTCCTGAGCCATCCTCCTGCTGGGACACAGCCTCAGTGTCCTGACATCCACCTCAATCTCCACCCCCCACCTGCCCACCCGCCATGCCCAGTAGAGGCCCTCCAGGGCACCAGAAGAATCCCATTTCACAGGCGGGGTCGCTGAGCAAAGAGACTGAACACCTGCGGTTTAGGGCTGGAGAAAGGGTGTTCTCGCGGCTGGAGGAAGGTTCGCCTGCCCCGACCTTCCCACCTCCGGCCGCCGTGAGAGGGCTTCCAAGGCGGAAATTTCTCCACAGCGGTAGGAGTAGTCACGGTGGGGGCGGGGGATCAGAACTCACTGACAGTCCGAATCGGGGGAACTTTGAGGGAGTAACGAGCAGCGACCCTGGCGGAGCCCCTACCACCCTCCACGATTGGCGCTCTCCTAAGAAAAACTACCCAATTAAAAAAAGCGCTGACTGTCCGCCCCTCCGCCACTAGCCAATGAGCTCAAAGTTTTGATCCTCGTCCCTCCTGGGAAGATCCGTTTGACATGTTTTCTTGGTAGTGGAGTACGTGGCTTTAAATGTTTTTCTGCCCTCACCGCTCCCCGTGTTCTTTATGCTTCCTAAAAAACATGAGCTGTAAGGCAACGGGAGCCTCTGAATTCTAAGGAAAAGAGAGCGAGCTAGGATCAGCCTTTATTTTTAGAACATCCACGAAAATCTAAGGAACACTACAGTAGGGCTTTTTGTAGTGATAAAAAAGTTCTATAATGTGTGCTGTTCCGAATGTTAACCACTAGTCACAGGTGGCTTGAGCATTTGAAATGTGGTTAATGCTACCGAGAAAATGAGTTTCAGATTTTATTAAATAGCCATCTGTGGCTGATGGCTGATGATAGCCTGGGAGCCCTAGTACTTAGCGAGTGGTCCGGTGCTCCGCAGGCTTGTAGCATTTGATCAGCGTGTTTGGCTAGGATTGTCCCAGGGGAGGTCGTTAGGGAAGCTTGTTAGAAATGGAACATCTTTTTTAAGATTTTATTTTATTATTTATTTTTACACAGAGAGGAAGCAGGTGAGAGAGGGAGAGAAACATCAATGTTTAGTTGCCTCTCACTCACCCCCTACTGGGGACCTGGCCCGCAACCCAGGCGTGTGCCCTGACTGGGAATCCAACTGGCAACCTTGTAGTTTGAAGGCCGGCACTCAGTCCACTGAGCCACACCAGCCAGGGACAAGAAATGGAAATTCTTGAGCCCCACCCCAGTTCTACTGAATCAGAATCTGATTCTTGAAGTGTGGAAGTGGGCTGGGGCCTAGAAATCAGAGTCTTAACAAACTTTTCAAGTGATTTCTATGCACCTAAAGTTTCAGAAGCACTAGCCTTTGATTCCTTATAGGGAACCGGAATTTAGGCAGACAGGGTTTGGGAGGCTGTTTCAATTGCCCAGTCAGGAGATGTTAACCTAAAATAAAAGGCCAAAGTGTTATCCTCCAGAGATAACATCTTCAGTTGTATTTCAGCTCCAGGCCCAGAAAAGCAGCAAAACCAGGCAGATGACTCAATGCCCCCTGCACTGACCAATCTGTGGTGACCAATCAGAGAGAGATCTGATTGGATCACTGGGGAGAAATAGGGAGAGGCGGTAGGAGGAGGTTGCTGGAGGTAATGGTAAATAGTCTAGGATGGGACTGGCTGAGAAGCTGAATACCTCCAGAGTGCATAGAATTATGGGCCAGAAGATTTGAAATAAAAGAAGGGCTCTTGGGCTTTTGGGCTCCTGGGCTCTCTTCCTTGAGGATGCCTGGATGATCTTGCTGCAGCTGCCTGCGTTTCCCAGTGGATGGTATTTTGAAAAGGAAGGAACTCTGGGTGCAGCCTAGGATTGGGCTGGCCTGGCAGAGGGTGGCAGGGTTATTCTTCTTTGGGTGTTCTACAGGGAAGAAGCTCTGAGGCAGAAGCCTGCTATTCTTCCAACATTGTGTAGCTTTTGTACCTTCTGTTGTTTTAGTTTGTAAACTAACCCTATAGAAATAAGATACTTAAAAACTAACAACGGGCTCTGGCTAATGTGGCTCAGTGGATCGAGTGCCAGTCTGTGACACAAAATGTCACCAGTTTGATTCCTAGTCAGGGCACATGCCTGGGTTGCAGGCCAGGTCCCCAGTTGGGGGCGTGCAAGAGGCAACCGATTGAAATGTCTGTCGCACATTGATGTTTCACTCCCTCTTTCTCCCTCCCTTCTCCTCTCTCAGAATAAATAAAATCTTAAAAAAAAAGCTAACTAACAAGAGGAATGATAAGAAAACTAAGGTGTTAAAGAGTTTAGCCTTAATTGATCGGTTTAAGTGACTAATGCATGAGGAATGCTGTTTTTCCAAAATCATGAAGCTTTTGAATAAAGACTCCTTTCCTTTATCATGAAACTTTGCCTCTGGAATTTTGCCTAGGGGGTGGTGGTGGGCAGCAGGACCCCACTTGCTATTCAGTAACAAGACCACGGCCTTGAAAGGGCACATCTGGAAAAGATGATTAATATTCTAGGACTTCCAGCCAAGATGGAGGTGTAGGTAGATACACTTTGCTTCCTTGAACAACCAAAAGAACGACAACAAATTTAAAAACAAAAAGCAACCAGAGCTGCCAGAAAATCAAACTGTATAGAAGTCTGACAACCAAGACGTTAAAGAAGAAATATTCATCCAGACTGGTGCGCTGAGATAAAGAAATATGGCCCAAATAACAGAACAGATCAAAACTCCAAAACAAGAACTAAGTGATAAGGATATAGCCAACTTATCAGATGCAGAGTTCAAAACACTGGTAATCAGGATGCTCACAGAAATGGTTGAGTGTGGACACAAAATAGAGAAAGAAGTGAAGGCTATGCAAAGTGAAATAAAGAAAAATATACAGGGAACCAACAGTGAAGGGGAGAAAACGAGGACTCAAATTAACAATCTGGAACAAAAGGAAGACATAAACATCTAATCAGAACAGAATGAAGAAACAAGAATTCAAAAAAAAAAAAATGAGGAGAGGCTTAGGAACCGCCAAGAAAGCTTTAAACGTTCCAACATCCAAATCATAGGGGTGCCAGAAGGAGAAGAGGAAGAGCAAGAAATTGAAAACATAGTAAAGGAAAACTTCCCCAACCTGGCAAAGGAAATAGAATTCCAGGAAGTCCAGGAAACTCAGAGTCCCAAAGAAGTTAGACCCAAGGAAGCACACACCAAGGCACATCATAATTACATTAGCCAAGATAAAGATAAGGAGAGAATCTTAAAAGTAGCAAGAGAAAAGGAGACAGTTACCTACAAAGGAATTCCCATCAGATTGTCAGCTGATTTCTCAAAAGAAACCTTGCAGGCAAAAAGGGGCTGGAAAGAAGTATTCCAAGTCATGAAAGGCAGGACCTCCATCTAAGATGACTCTATCCAGCAAAGCCATCATTTAGAATGGAAGGGCAGTACTTCCGGCCAAGATGGAGACATAGGTAGAAACACTGTGCCTCCTCACACAACCAAGATAGGGACAACAACAATTTAGAAACAGAATAACAACCAGAACTGACAGAAAATTGAACTGTATGGAAGTCGGACACCCAAGGAGTTAAAATGGACATGTTCATCCAGACCGGTAGGAGGGGTGAAGTCAGGCAGCCGGGCGTGATGTCTCGGAGCAGAGAGCAGAGAGTGTTGGGACCGGATGCGTAAGGCAACCGGGGCACACAAGACTGCTGCGGGCAGACCCTGGGCGCACAAGCAGCGGCTGGCAGACCCTGGCCAAGGGGTGGCAACCAGCAGACCCAGCCAGGTGGTGATTGTGAAGCAAGGCACTGCGCACAACCCAGGATCCCAGCCCTGGGAAATAGAGCCTCGGGCTCTGATTGAAAACACCTGTAGGGGTTGAGCCACAGGGAGAGACTCCCAGCCTCACAGGAGAGGTCATTGGAAAGTCCCACGGGGTGCACAAGCCCACCCACATGGGAATTGGCACCAGAGAGGCCCAGTTTGCTCAGGGGGAGCGGTGGAAGGGACTGGGGACCCATGGAGAGCAAAGCAAGCGCTATTGTTCCTTCTTGGACCCCACCCCCACATACAGTGTCACAACCCGGCGACTGGGGTGCCCGGCCCTGGTGAACACCTAAGGCCCTGCCCCTCATATGTAACAGGCGTGACCAGACCAAAAAAAAAAAAAAAAAACAACAACAAAGAGATGGCTCAAACAGAACAATTGAAAGCCCCAGAACTCATCCTTTTAAGTGACCAAGAGATAGCCAACCTATCAGATGCACAGTTCAAAGCACCGGTGATCAGGATGCTCATAGAATTGGTCAATTTTGGTTGCAAACTAGATGAAAAAATGAAGGCTACAATAAGTGAAAGGAAGAAAAGTGCACAGGGAACCAATAGTGATGGAAAGAAAGCTGGGTCTCACATCAATGGAGTGGACCAGAAGGAAGAAAAAAACATGCAACCAGAAAAGAATGAAGAAATAAGAATTCAAAAAAATGAGGAGAGGCTTAGGAACCTCTGGGACATCTTTAAACGTTCCAACATCCAAATTATAGGGGTACCAGAAGGAGAAGAGGAAGAACAACAAGTGGAAAAGTTATTTGAACAAATAATAAAGGAGAACTTCCCCAATCTGGCAAAGGAAATA
>CM052540.1:106401282-106449583 GCA_028533065.1 Trachops cirrhosus | reverse complement strand
CCCAGGGCTCTGGGGTTGGAAAAAAGATGAGATGATACACATACTTCTTTTACACAGGTGGGTAAAGGATAGTTAACAGTCAACAATTAACATGATAACAATAACAATGAGGGGATTTGTGGTTTCAGCTTGTGCCCAAGGGGTTTGGGAAAAAGGAAGTTACCTTCACATTCCAAAGGTGTGTTATCATAGATACAAAAAGACAATAGACAGGCTTAGTTTAAAGAGTGACCTTTCTTAGGGAAACATACTGGCCTAGGACAGGACTAACTGCCCTGAGCTTCTTTTGTTTAGTAAGTTGTAACTTTAGACCATCCAGTGTGGTTACTTTAGCTCTCCGAGTTGGAGAGGCGGCCGCGCAGGCCTCCCCGGAGCCTGTTAGGTTAACTGTGAGCCCTTTTCTTCCACAGCTCTGTCAGCATCTTTGGTCACAGGATGGTGGCAGCAGCTCAGGCATTTGTGTGTCCTCACATACAAAGCTCCAAGGCAGGCGAGGAATGGGCCGTGTCTCCTGGTCTCTCCCTTTTTCTTTGAGGGTAGTGGTGGTGGTGGATATTCTTCCAGAAGCCCCAGATGTGGGAAAGGGTGGTCTGGCCCTTCCAGGCTCGGTGTGGAAAGGGAAGGCTGCCTCTGGAGGGAGAAGGGAATGGCTGTCGGTGCAACGCCGGCTCCGGGGAGTGTGAACATGGGTGCCGTGCACGTGTCTGTGTCAGATCTGCAGGTATAGCTCCTGATGTGAGCAGGACCCCGGCCTCGAGGAGCGCAGTCACCAGGCTGGGGTTTTGTTTCTAACCCTGACTGAGCTACGGGGAGTTCGAGCATCAGACCTGCATTTACGAAGATGGCTCCAGAAGGCAGTGTGGAGAAAGGACAGGCTGCCAGGCAGAGTCCATTGCAATTTAGTGAGAGCAGGGCCCTGAACAAGGTCGGGGGCGCTTTGGAGGGGCTGTCTGGGGGTTGTTGACAGGTTGTGGGGTTTGGAGGGACAAGAGAACAACTACTTTTCCTTCTGGCTTCCTCCTACTCCAAAAGCTGCTCCTTCTGTTTTCTTTGCAGCCTCCTCCTCTTGAGGTGGGAAATCCCCTGGGCTCAGTCCTGGTGAAACAGGATCAGTGAGGAGCTAGGAAAATTCCTTAATGGGTGGAATAGGGAAACTGAGACAGAGAGCTGGACACAATGGCTGAGCAATTTACAGCCAGGTGCAGGTGAAGGGCCCCGGTGCCTGGGAGGGGACAAGAGTGGGAAAACAAGGACCTCACCCCCAGGGTAACCGCTCCTCCCTTGACCTTTCCTCCTTAGAGATAACCTCTAGGCCTCAGTTGTATTTCAGCTCCAGGCCCAGAAAAACTGCAAAACCAGGTAGGGAAACCAGGACCAAATGCAATGACTGAAGAGCTCCTGCCCTGTCACTGACCAATCAGAGGAGACCGTGACCCAGAAAGGACATGCCTGGGGGATGAATATTCTACCGAAGGCCTCCCTGGGACCTCCCCTAAGATTCCTGCCTGCAAGAAAAATAGAAGCCTTAAGACAAAGGACCCAGCACTCTTCTCCCTCTGGGGAGCAGCCTGAACCTTTCCCTTTCCCCTCTTCTTTACCCACTTCTTTCTTCACAGGCACTTGCCTCCTAAACTCTAAGGCAATGGGCATCAGCAGCTTGTCCCAGGCTAATCCCCGGAACCTGTCCAAAGCCCCTTTTCTCTGACTTCCTAGTGAGCAAAGGCAGCCCAGCCCAGGCTCTCCTGTTGCTGCTTCTATGCCAAGCCCTTCCTTGTTTCATTGTCCCCAGCTTTAATAAAAGTGTCCTCATAGTCACCTGCACTCATGCTGTGAAATCTTTCCTACCCGAAGTCAAGAACCCACACACTAGAGCTGGCTCTAGGCACACCCGTTCAGGCCAGGCCCCTGTCTGATAATGCTGGTTCCTCTTTTCTTCTCTGTCTACACCCACTTCCTAGGTGATCTCATCTAGTCCCGTGCTTTTAAGTAGTATTTATACGCCATCATTTCCAGTGAGGTGGCTCCTAGCTGACTCTCTCCTGAACTTCGGACTCGTGCACCTGACATCTCCCCTCAGAGGCCACAGGTCTCTTGCTGGCAACGTGTCCAAACCCAGCTCCCGTTTTCCATGCTCCCAAATCTGCCCGTCCTTGGCCTCCTGTTCCAGCAGAGCCCCCAGTCCCCTATGCACCCCGGGGCTCAGCCCAGGCCAGTTTTCTCCCACCCCACATTCTGCTCACCAATCAGGACACCCAGTGGCCTCTTTCTTCCACCTCCGCCAGGCTGGTCTCGTCTACTTTCCTGTCGGGACCAGGCCCCTGCTGCAGCCCCCTCTTTGGCCTCCACCCACACTCCATTTTCCTCATAGCAGCCAGAGGTGGTGTTGATTATCATTTCAAAATTTTTCTGGAAAGTTTCAAACACACACAAAAAGAAAGTAGTATAATAATCCCTGCCCCCAACCCTCCATGTATTTGTTTATAACTCAGTTTCAATAGTAACAAAACATGTCCAACTGGAATGATGTTTCTGCAGTATAAATTTGATGATCTTCTCTGAGTACAACCTGAAATCCAAATTCCTTACCAACCTCATCCCTAGCCTCGCTCCTCCTCACTCCCCCGTCAGGCCTGTTGCTCTCGGAACATGCCACGGCTCCCTCAGTCATGCGAGCCCGGTGCACTGCTGGTTCAGGCCTGGGTCGCTCTTTCTTCAGCTCTTGGCTTGACTGGCTCGTTTTCAACCTTCAGGTATCTACCACCCCCCAAAAACAAGTGTTAGCACTTTGTCATTTTTGCTTCGCATTATTCAAAAGCAGAAAAAGAAGAAATCATTACAAACGAAGTTGACATTCCCTCTGACTTCCTCCTTCCCCCATCTGCTGCTCCAGGGAACCAGCTACCACCATGAATGGGTAGGGACCTCCTAGACCTTATTCTTGTATTTTTACTACATATATGTCCAAACAACATATAATATTGCTTAATGGGTTTGAAAAAATTTATATAAATGCTATCATTTTATAGCTGTTACTCAGTAACTCTCCTTTTTCACTTAACACTGTTTTTGAAGTCTTTCCACTTTAATGCATATAGATCTCATTCATTCTAACCACTGCTTAGTCATTCCTTAGACAATTACACCCATAAAAAGCTGCCATAAATAAGCCTTGCACGTGTTTCTTTGTTCACAAGTGGATGTTTCTCTAAGGAGTGCTTTTTAGACTGACGTTTGCAATGCATTAGGGGGTAGTGAAAACAATTTAGACGGTTGTGAAATAGAATGAATAGAAAATAAAAGAGTGCATTGCAAGTCGGAAGAGTAATTATTGTTTTGTTAGTTTTTGGCTTCAGTTTCATGTGCTTGTAATGGGTGCCTTTGTACAGCACATTTCTCACCTTGGGTGGCTGTCAGGACTGGAAAACTGTGGAACTGCCAGCTCAGGGTGTGGACCTGTCTGATGCTCTGTTTCTCCCACAAACTCACTCATGAACAGTGTATTTTCAGACTTTTTTTTATTTTGCAAATCAGTACGAGATAGCATCTTGCTGTGGTTTTAATTTGCACGTCCCTCGATTACTAATGAACACCTTCTCAGAACTTCGGTGGCTCTTTGGGTTTCCTCTTCAGTGGATTGCCGTTGCCTGTGTGTTCTTTTGAGTCACTTGATTTTATTGCATTTATCTTTGTATTTGCAGGAGTTCCTGGTGTAGCAGAGGGAGATGCTCCCTCTCTCTGTTCTAATTCTAGCCTGTGTTTCTCCCACCACCTTCAGGCTAATAGCTCCGGCCTCAGATATGCTAATTAACTAGAGGAACTCTGAAGCTTGAACAGCCCCTTCTTAGAGGGTGCCTTTCCAGAAGAGGTGGGGAAATATGCAAAAGTAGTGACTCTTTTTATATTTTTTATTTTTATTTATTGATTTTAGAGAAAGAGAGAGGAAGATGGAGGGGGAGAGAAATATGATTTTGTCGTTCCCCTTATTTATGCGTTCATTGGTTGATTGTTACACGTGCCCTGACTGGGGATTGAACCCCGTAACCTTGGTGTGTGGATTTCCAAGAGTCTCTAGAACTGGTGGACGACAGACTAGACAGGAACAAAGGGATTTAGAAATTTCTCCCTACGATCCCTTCCATCCCCTAGCTGTCTAGCTGTCTAGCTGTCTAGGTTCCTACCCACCTCTTACTTGGCTCCTCCTCTGTTGCCTTGACATAAAAGATGCCTAAATTCTAGTCTCTCTTAAGATGGGTTTGCAAAAGCCATAAGGCACTCTCATCCTCGCAAGCTGGGCCTTCTCGGTGAATAACCTTTCCTTACTCCAAACTCTGCCCTATTGAATATTGGCCTTCCTTTCGAAGCATGGGCACATGAACCTTGTATCCGCAACACGTACATGCTCTGGATGTTCTGGAGACTGGTCCTTGGACTGGTTCATGGGGTGCAAACATTTCTCCCAGGCTCTCCAGCCCCTCCGGCTTTGCTCATGATGTCTCTCTACCACATTCAGCAGCAAGGCATTTTTCAGTGGCAGGCCAGGGCAGCGGTGGTGGGGAGGTAGGGGCAGAAGCTGGATGGCTGGTAGTGGGAGGGGTGATAAGGTGCAGGGCAGCTTTCAACAACATTGTGTAAATGGTCAGATGAGGGGGTACTGAGGAACATTTTCTTTTTTCTTTTAATAAAAATTATATATACTTAAGATACTTAAGGTGTCCAACTTGATGGTTTTCTTTTTAAAAGATTTTTAAATTCATTTTTAGAGAGAGGGGAAGGGAGGGAGAAAGAGAGGGAGAGAAACATCAGTGTGTGGTTGCCTCTCACGCGCCCCCTACTGGGGACCTGGCCTGCAACCCAGGCGTGTGCCCTGACTGGGAATCGAACCTGCGACCCTTTGGTTTGCAGGCTGGCATTCAATCCACTGAGCCACACCAGCCAGGGCTTGACGTTTTGATATACATATACATTGTGAAATGATCACCACCATTCAGCTAATTAACATATCTATCACTAGCTACATAGTTACCATTTGTATGTGTGTGTGTTGAGAAGATTTAATAAGATCTATCTTCTTAGCCGTCATCACCATGCTGTACATTAGATCTCTGTGAGACAGGATAGTGAGAAGCTGGGAAAATACCCTGGCAAGTGGAATAGGGAGACTGAGACAGAGAGATGAACTCACTGGCCAAGTAATTTACAGCAGCTCACCTCCCTAGAGATAACACCTAGGTCTCAGTTGTGTTTCAGCTCCAGGCTCAGAAAAGCAGCAAAACCAGGTGGGCAAACCCAGGACCAACTGTAATGACTGAAGACCCCCTGCCCTGTCACTGACCAATTAGAGGAGACCATGACCCTGAAAGGGCACACCTGGAAAACTGATGAATATTCTGCTGAAACCCTCCCCTGAGACCTCCCCTAAGAGTTCTGCCTCAAAGAAAGAGATAAAAGGCTCAAGACAAAGAACCCACTGTGCACTCTCTCTCTCTGGGGAGCAGCCTGCGCCACCACTCCTGACCTCGTTCCCCACGTCTTTCTTCACAGGCACGCGTCCCCTCACCTCTAAGGCAATGGGCGGCTGGCAGCTTGTCCCAGGCTAATTCTCTGAGCCTGTCTCCAAGGTGCCCTTTTCTCTGACTTTCTGGTGAGCCAAGGCAGCCCAGCCTAGGCTCTCCTGTTGCCTCTATGCTAAGCCCCCCACCCCCCCTTTTTTTTTTGTTTTACTGTGCCCAGCTTTAAGAAATGCATCTTCATAGTCACCTGGACTTGTATTGTGAAATCTTTCCTATGCGAACTCAAGAACCCACACACTATAGCTTGCCCTAGGCAGACCCACTCAGGGTCAGAGACCTGTATGGTAGCATGTAGAGCTACTCATCTCGTGTAACTGGAACCTCATACCCTTTGGTCAATAACACACCCTCTCCCACAACCTCAGCCTCTGGCAAACACCATTCTATTTTCTGTTTCTAAGTGTTCGACTTTTTTGGATTCCCTATACAGATGAGATAATGAGGTATTTCTCTTTCTGTGTCTTGCTTATTTCACTTACCATAATGTCCTCAGCTCCATCCACGTGGTGGTCACAAATGGCAGGGTTTCTATTTAGGAGCTGAGTGATAGTCTGTATCATATATACATTACACCGGTGGGAATGTGAGTTAGTACAGCCATTATCGAAAACAGAATGGAGGTTCTATAAAATGTTAAAAGTAGAATTAGCTATGATCCAGTAATCCCACTGCTGGGTATTTATATAAAGGAACTGAAGTCAGGATCATGAGGACATCCAGTCAAGATGGCGGTGTAGGCAGACATGGATCGCCTCCTCACACACCCACTTCAAAATTACAACTGAAATGTGGAACGGCCGTTACAACCATTAGAAGAACCATTAGAAATCAAGCTGAACGGAAATCTGACAACTACAGAATTAAGGAAACCACATCTATCCACACTGGTAGGAGGGGCGGACACATGGAATGGACTGGTCCCACATCCATGTGTGGTGGATAAAAATTTGGGAGGGATATCTCGGGAGTGAGGATCCCAGCCCCACACCAGGCCCACAGCCCAGGGTTCCAGGGCCAGGAAGATAAGTCCCCAAAACTTCTGGCTGCAAAATCCAGTGGGGACTGAGTTGGTGGAAGAAACTTCTGGAGCCCCAAGCAGTTCTCCTTAAAGAACCTACACACAGATTTACTCTGTCTGACTCACTCCCTCTGAGCTCCAGCACCAGGGTAGCAGCTTGAAAGGCACCAGGGGCAGACAGGGAGGAATTGAAGTGTCTAGCATCAAGGTGAGAGTTGGGGGACAGTTTTCTCCCAGAGAGAAAGGCATGCAGAAGCCATTGTTCCTTTTCTGAACCCTCCCACAGAGCCACAGAGTTGGCAGGTGGATTCCATATCTGAGACTCCATGACCCTGATTAACACCATTTGCCCACCCTGGAGATCTCCTGCAACTCTGTCCCACACAACTTACCAGCCCACCCAAGCTGTTAACAGAGACTTTTCCAAATGGATGGTTGGTCTTGGCTCATGCTTCTCAACTTCCTAAATCCTCTCAAACAAGCAACAGTCAGCCTCAGTGACCCCCTAGTGACCATACCTCCTGCTAAGTGGCCCTGGGTCTGGCACTAGCAGCAACCAGCTAGATTCACAGCTTGGCTTTGCCTGGGAATCTCCATGCCCAACACAAGTAGCAGCCATCTCAGATTACTTTACAGCTCAGGCAGGGTGGTCTTGGGCAAAGTACAGGTGAGGGCTGACCATGGCCTGTGTCATCTGGGAAAACCCCAAGGCCAGTGCACACAGTGGACAGTTACAGACCATGTCAGAGCACCACCACCCTGCCCCTGCACAGCTGATCCTCCACAGAGGGCAGAGGTTGGTGGTCAGTGGTCATAGTCAGTCCTTGCAGCTGACTGACCTCAGTAAATCCCTCCCATTGACCTATCAACAACAATCAAGGCTCAACTACAAGAGGAGACTGTACTCAGCCCCCACAAAGGGTGCACCACGAGTACCCAGCTTGAATGATAGAGGAGGCTGTGCCACTGGACCATACAGACCTACTACATTAGGCCACACTACCAAGACAAGTGAGTCATAGCAGCTCTACCTAATACATAGAAACAAACACAGGCAGTCAGCCAAAATGAGGAGACAAAGAAACATGGCCCAAATGAAAGAACAGATCAAAACTCCAGAAGAAGCCCTGGCTGGTGTGGCTAAGTGGATTGAGTGCTGGCTTGCGAACCAAAGGATCACTGGTTCCATTCCCAGTCAGGGCACATGCCTGGATTGCAGGCCAGGCCAGGGTCCCAGTGGGGGGCATGTGGGGAGCAGCCACACATTGATGTTTCTCTCCTTCTCTCCCTCCTTCCTCCTCTGTCTAAAATAAATAAATAAAATCTTAAAAAAAACCCAAAAACCTCCAGAAGAAGAACTAAACACAAAGGAGATAAGCAATCTATCAGATGCAGAGTTCAAAACACTGGTTATAAGGATGCTAAAGGAACTTAGTGAGGACCTTGACAGCATAAAAATGATCCAGTCAGTAACAAATAAGCCCTGGCTGATGTGACTCGGTGGACTGAGTGCCAGCCTGTGAATCAAAAGTTTGCTGGTTTGATTCCCTGTCAGGGCACATGTCTGGGTTGTGGGCCAGGCCCCCAGCTGGGGGCTTTCGAGAGGTAATTGTTTGATGTTTCTCTCCCTCTTTTTCTCCTCCCTTCTCCTCTCTCTAAAAATAAACAAAAAGAAAATCTTTAATTTTTTTTTAAAAAGAAAGAAAGAAACAAAGGATTCACTAATTGAAATAAAGGACAATTTATAGGGAAGCAACAGTAGAGTGGATGAATCTGAGAATCAAATCAATGATTTGGATCATGAGGAAGCAAAAAAAACCAACCAATCAGAAGAAGAAGAAGAAAAGAGAATCCGTAAAACGAGGACAGTGTAAGCAGCCTCTAGGACAACTTCATGCTTCCCAACATTCGCATCATAGGGGTTCCAGAAAGAGAAGAGAAAAAGCAAGAAGTTGGAAATCTATTTGAAAAAAATAATGAAAGAAAACTTCCCTAATTTAGTGAAGGAAATAGACATGCAAGTTCAGGAGCACAGAGAGGCCGAAAGAAGATGGATGCAAAGAGGTGTACTTCTAGACACATCGTAATTAAAATACCAAAGTTTAAAGATAAAGAGACAATTTCTTTTAAAGATTTTATTTATTTTATTTTTAGACAGAGGAGAAGGGAGGGAGAAAGAGGGAGAGAAACATCAATGTGTGGTTGCCTCTCACGCGCCCCCTACTGGGGACCTGGCCGGCAACCCAGGCATGTGCCCTGACTGGGAATCCAACTGGCAACCCTGTGGTTTGCAGGCTGGCCCTCAATCCACTGAGCTACACCAGCCAGGGCAAGAGAGAATCTTAAAAGCAGCAAAAGCCTTGGTTAATAAAATTATATATGTTTAAGGTGAAGTACAATTCTTTGATACATCATCTGTATATTGCACTGTGTGCCCACCACCCAAACTCAAATCTTTTTCTGTCACCATATATTTGACCCCCCTTTTCCCTTAGTAGCCCCCACCTTCCTTTGTTCTGGTAACCGCCATCCTGTTTGTGTCTGTGAGTTTGTTTTCCTTGTCCATTTTTGCTTTTAGTTTTATATCTCACATATGAGTGAAATCATATGGTTCTTAAACTTTTCTGATTGATTTCACTTAGCGTGATATTCTCAGGATCCATCCATGTCGTCGCCAATGGCAGTACTTCATCTTTCCTAGTGGCGGAGCGGCGCCCCGTCTGCTTCATCCGGCCCTGCACTGAGGCGGGCACTTCGGTTGCTTCCATGCCTTGACCACTGTGAACAGTGCTGCAGTGAACACAGGGGTTGCCTATCGTGGCGAGTAAATGCTTTTAAATTTTTCAGGTAGATGCCCAGCAGAGGGGTTGCTGGGTCATACGGCAACTCTATTCTTAATATTTTGGGGAGCCTCCGTACTGTGCTCCACGGTGGCCGCACTAGTTTGCGTTTTACCTGCAGCGAGTGAGGGCTCCTCCTTCTCCACGCCCTCTCCGACACTTCACTTTCTTGTTGCCAGTAGTCATTCCGACGGGTGTGAGGTGGTGTCTCACTGTAGGTTTTTGTTTTTATTTTATTTTTTACCTTTATTAGTATTTATTTTATGCCGAATTTACTCCTAGGCCATATGTTTTTGTGCTTTCACTTTCTTTTGGGATACTTTTTTTTTTTTTGGCGCAACCTCCTCTTCTGGTTTAGGAACACTCTGCTCTCTTTCAGTGCTGTTATCTTGATGTGACAGGGAGAGGGGCCACCAACCTGTGTCCAGCCTCATTGTTGGGCATGGGAACACCTATCGACTCCACCATAGTAAGGACGGAATGGCACACATTGCTTCTGTAAAATGACATCTTTCAGCTACTTGGTGGCTTTTTGGATATGTATAACCTCGATGGCCTGGGCAGTTTCATGAGTGTTTTTAAAGTGAATACGAAGATTTGAACCTTTTTAAAAAATTTTATTGATTGGAGAGAGAGAGAGAGGGACTTTGGTCTGTTCCACTTACTTATGCACTCTTCAGTTGATGGTCGTATGTGCCCTGACTGAGGATCGAACCTGCAACTTTGGTCTATTGAGAAGCTGCTCTAACCGACTGAGCTACCTGACCAAGGCAGATTTGAGCCTCTTGATTTTCCTGATTTTGTGGGGTTTTCTGGGTGGAATGAATAGCGAATCATTTTCAGAGGCCAGCTCAGGCTGCTTACAGGAAGAGTGATGGTGATTTGCATTTGTCATAGCCCGTGAAGGTGGGCACCCTTTCATGTACCTGTTGACGTCCTCTTAGAAGAAGTGTTTGTGCAGGTCCTCTGCCCATTTTTTAATTGGAAAGTATTATTTGTTTGTTTGTTTGGTGTTGAGTTGTATGAGTTCTTTATATATTTTGGATATTAACCCCTTATCAGAGCTGTTGTTTGCAAATATCTTCTCCCACTTGGTTGGTTGGCTTTTAATTTTTTTTGGAGTTTGTTCTGTTGTGTAGAAGCTTTTTAGTTTGATATAGTTCTATTCATTTATTTTTCATTGCAGCAGTTTTTTTTTTACAATAGCCAAGATATAAAAACAACCTAAATGTCTTTTGATGGATGAAGAAATTTTTTTTCATTTTTTGTTTCTTTTTGTTTTTTAATACTCACCTGAGGATATTTTATTATTCGAGAGAGAGACAGAGAGAGAAAGAGAGCACGCGCAAGAGAGAGCAAGAGATGTGAGAGAGAAACATCAATTGGTTGCCTCCCATATGTGCCCAGACTGGGGATCACACTGCAACCCAGGTGTGTGCCCTGACCCAGGAATCAAACCTGCAGCCTTTTGGTGTATACAAGGACACTTCAATCAGAAGAGCCCCCTGCTGCCAGGGCAGAAACATTTTCTTTAGGACGGAAGAGGCCTGTAGAGAAAAGAGCAAGCAGAGAAATACAAGCGGTTGTGATTGAAGGCGGGTGGCTGGTGGGCGGGAGATATCCCGGAGGGAAGTCTGGGCGAGCAGGCAGAAAACAAATGCGCTAACCACATTGGTTCTGAACAAAGTGACCAGTAAATGAATGGAAAAATTATATTTATCATTGCTGTTTTTTCATGTTGATTTTTGTACCTCACAGGTGTGACTGCAACCTGTTGCTGGCGTTTATGTGTTTTGTACATTTCTCTGAACTTTTATTTGGAGGGTGAATAATGTTTTTGAACAATGGGGTAGTTTGGCAACTTTATATCCTTTTTAAAAAACACTTTAAAAGCATTTCCTTCGTTTTTCTGTTAAAAAAATTTTACAATTAGCCCTGGCTGGTGTGGCTGAGTGGATTGAGTGCCAGCCTGTGAACTGAAAGGTCGCTGGTTTGATTCTGGGTCAGGGCATATGCCTGGGTTGTGGCCAGGTCCCCAGGTGGGGGTGCTCGAGAGGCAACTGATGGGTGTATCTCTGTCACATTGATGTTTCTCTTCCTCTCTTTCTCCCTCCCTCCCCCTCTCTAAAAATAAATTAAAAAATTACAATTAATTTTACAGTAGCAATGATCTTTGTTTATATTTGGCAGTGTTTTTTTTGAAATTCAAAATTAAGCGAATTTCAGGTTCCAAACGAATAGCTTGAAAGCAGTGTGATTGAAATGAATATTTCCACATATTGGTTTATGAATTAATAAATTTTGTGCACGCTGGTGGTTTTTTTTTAATTTTATAGTAATTTTGTCCAACTTGTAGCTTATTTTGCTAAAATCTTGAGTTGCTTTTTCTTCCGTAGGTGACAAGTCCACTTCCCCACCGGCTCCAGGCACTGGTGTGGGCCCAGGTGCTGCTCAACGCACTTCACAGGCCCTGTTTCATGGACTCCTCCCAACGGCTTCACCTGGTAGGCTCTGCAAAGTGAATCGCAGTTGTACGGAGAAGGAACCTAAGGCCGGGAGCAAAGACTTGTAATTAAGCCACAGAGGTCAGTTCAGAACCGTCTGTCCCCTTAATGAGGATAGGTCCCTCATGCTTTCATAAGGTTTTAATCATTATTCTTGCATTTCAAGTGCCTTCGGTAAAGCCATCTTTAGAAAGAAAAAAAGTTCCAATAAGTACGAAGGCATGTTTATGATTTTTGTGTACTTCGGGAGAAAATAAAAACGAAGATGAAATAAAGTGACATTTTAATATTAGACATGAAAGAAAAAAAGGGAGAAACATATATCCTGATCATTTCTCGGTGGTTTCGTCCGCAGCAACCCAGACGTGACGAGCTCCTCCAGATGACACACCATTGTTGTCACAGGGAAACCGGCTTTGCAGGCTAAGGGACAAAATAAACAACCAAAAACTTTCCACGGATTTGCTCAGCGGGCCCAGGTGTGCCGGGGCCCTGCACCCCCCGGTGTCTGCTGCCCTCGTGCGGCCGCACCGCGGTCCTGCACCCGTAGGAGCGCGCGTCTGACAGCTGTTGGACGCTGGGATTGTGAGGAGTGTGAGGAGAGCTCCTAGCCTTTACTTAGGTTAGCCCTAGGTCTTTGCAGGGAAGGTCAATCTCTTCAGTACAGGACAGGGACAGGGGAATGGGGCCCTGTGGCGTCGTGCAAGGCAGCTGCCATTAATAATTGGGTTATCTCGCTTGGTTCTCCCTGTTACCCTGCAACAGGAGGGCAGGGCCAGGATGGGAGATACTGCTTGCTCAAGGCCACACAGCACAATTGTGCAGGGATGGCCATGAACCTTGGTGTTGAATAGGAAAGCGAAGGGGTGTAGGGCTCCCTCGTGCAGGATTCAAGTCTGAGGCTCCTCTGCAGCAGCCCCTGCTGGAGTTGAGACTGAGACATACCTGGTGCTGGCATCCTAATGAGACTTGAGAGGTATTGGGAGGAGCTGCCCTGGGGGCAGTGGGCAAGGAGAGGTCTCTTTAGCTCCACCTGCCTGGGCCACGTGGAGTTTGGTCCATATGAGGTTGAAGACCATCAACTCAGCCTTAGTGACAAGTTCTGTGTATGGTGAAGCTGGGCGATGGTGGGAGTCAACCACAGAGGGCAGGAGGGGAACTAGTTGCAAGTCTTAGTTTCAGCCTTCACCACCTGACTCCCAGACTCTCACCCCACCTCAGTGGGCAGCACCGCCACCCACCCCTCACCCAAGCCTTCTGAGGGGAGTCCTGAGCCCCGCTGCCATTTACCTCTCTTCCTATTCAATCCTCTGTTGGGAGACAATTTTTCCCTGGGTCTCTCATGTTTCTGCTAAGGAATTGATTGTTCTTTGTTCTGAACTATCTTTTCCAGGATGTCTGTGGATTCAACAACCTTGGAATGTATAACGTCTCCTGGAACAGAGCACAGGCATGGTCCGGCATGAGAAAGATAATGTGTCTCCCAGCAGCAGGAAGCAGGCTTGCTTTCTGCCTATATAAATATCTGTCTATTATTGGGCTCCCTAAGCTCGGGGATTCTCTTCTATAATCACCCACAGGGTGTTCAGATGTCACCAGGCCCGTCACCCTGAGGGGATTTGGGGCTCAAAGAATCAATGCAAAATAGTTATACTCTAGTTTACTGCTGGTGCTGTGAGCAATAAGTTGTCCTTCATCTCTGACCTGGGAGTCTTGTGTTCTACTGGCATCCAAGAAACTCTGGCAGGCTGACTGGTTAGCTTGCAAGTAGGGTACAGTCTTGGACCTCCTGCCATCCTTGACAGCTTCCAACCTTGTCAGTTCTACCTCTACACATTGCTAGCATCTTCCCAATTCTCAGTTCTCAGCGCCTCAGCCCCAGTCCAGACTCCCACACCTCATGCCTGGAGACTTTATTGTGGTGGGTTCCTGTCTGATGCCCTCGCCCCTTTTGCTCCCTAGTCCAAACGCTTTGTGCAGCCAGAGGGACCATTCTGAAGCCCACAGGGATCTCCGGCTGCCTCAGCTCTTCAATGGCTCCTGTCATCTAACAGAATATTCCTTGACCCACCTGCTTTGTGCTCCTCCCAGCGCCCCACCCTACGCTCTAGTAATACTGAATTGTTTAAATTGAGCTGTTCCCTCTGCTTGGACCGTCCTTCACACTCTCTTCTTGGGAAAAGTCCTACCCATCCTTGAAAACTCAGCTCTCTGAGGCTTTTCTGAAGTGCCAGGGACCTCTTAGTGCCACGGAGTTGGAGACACCAAGGGTAGGTGGGTGGGGGAGGTGCGAAGGCAGAGGACCGAGTGGAGGGACTTTGAACACTGCACCTTCCAGACCCCAGCTCTGGCCCAGGGGAGTAAACCAGTGGGTGGACAGGACTGCCCCGGGAAAAGGTCACAACTTGCACTCCAGGGATTCAGATGGCAGGCTGCCACGCACGGTCGGGTATGTCGTGCCCTGCACAAGGGTGCCTGGCCAAGGGAGGGAGTGAGGGCTGAAATCGGACTGTGTGCCAGGCCCGGATGGCACCCGCCCTTCCGATCTGCTCAGAGGGAACCTCTCCTCACGGAGCCCGGCACTCACGAGGCCTGCCCGTGCACCAGATGGTGTGCTTTTAAAGATTTCTCAAAGGCATGACAGCCCTGGCTCCCTTGGGCCACCAGCTGAAACCCAGACGGAAAGCAATGATCAAGGTTCTGGATTCTCCCAGAATTCTAAGCCTTTGACCCTAATTAATGGCTCCAGCATTGTCTCCAAGATTCTCTAGGCCTCTTGTGACTGCCTGTTGCCTCTTGTGTCCTGAGGAGGTTTGCCGAGCAGAGCTGCGCTCTTTCCACCCGGGACCTGTCCCTCTCCAGGACACGCGGAAGCACCTGTTCTCTTCCCAGAAATCAAAGATTCTTATGACTTTGATTACCTTTAGTTATAAATCCTAGCTGTAGAAATAATTTCTCTTTCTCTCTCTCCCCTTCTCCCTCAGACACCTAGCTGCCCCTCCCCCTGCACCTCTCCCTCCCCGCACCCCACCCTGCAACCAGCAGTTCCTGGGGCAGCAGAAGACGGTAGCCCTGGACCTGACTGCTGGTCTCAGGGTCCTGACCTCTGGCAGGCTAAACATAACATTTTGACCTAAGTTCCGGCTCAGTCCCTGAGCCCTAAGGTTGACCAACCCCTGGCTACTTTCCCATGAAACCAGACAAAGGGACGTGGGGAAAGACCTCAGAACTGTCCTCAAGACCTGAGGGAATGAGTTATTACCCTGACCTCACCTCCAAGCAGTAAGTTCCCAGCACGACCCAAACCCCTAAACAAAGGTGTCTTGTGATGTTGCCCTATACAGTCTGTACCCTGCGTGCCAACGGGGAGTTCAGCCTCTGAGCATTAGCTTCCCGACTCCTGGGTGGCTCCATTCATAGTAAAACACCCAACCTTTCTCCCCCACAGTGCTCAGAGGTCAGTGTTTGGCTCGGCCAGCACCGGGCAGACAAACTCTGTTCTACAACAGCTCTAGAACGCCCCACTAAGATCTGAGAATCCAGGTCACAACCTCATCCCTCCGCTTTGTGACTGGGGACCAACCTTTAGTGAAATGCAAGAAGAATGGATGGGAGTGGGGGCTTAGGTAGGGCCCTCAGGTTTGAGCAGCTGGGGCTTCCCTCCGCCTCCAAACATTTTGTCATCTGTGGCCCTTGGGGTCAAGATTTCTATTTCCCAGGACTTGGATACTCAGGGAGTTGGAAGAATGTGGGGATGGCAGCCTGTTTCTGTCCGCGCTGACTGCGGCGGGCCCTGGGGCCTTCTCTGGTGCTGCTGCTGAATTCGTGGAGTGGGTGTCCCTAGGTGCAGTCCGCAACCAGGAAGTGGACGGAGACTGCAAGACAAGTCCCCAGTTTTCTTGCAGTGAAGGGGGAGGGAAGCAGGTAAAGGGAAGTCTCTTGTGATATTCGGGTTCCCATAGTAACTTGGCTCCTACCCTGCAGTATCTGTGAGGTCACCCTGCCTCTCCCAGCCAGAGGGTGGGGGGAGGGCAGACAGGAGGCTGTCTGTCCCTTCAGATCCAGCCTTTTGGGGATCTGCTGCTGGTGGTGAAGCGCTCAGTGCTGGTACGTGTGGGTGGGGAGGAGAAGGGCAGGGGCCACACACCTGGGCCTTCACAGCTACCTCAGAGCTGCTGGACCTGGTGGCCTGTCCTGAGCAGTGGGACCACCTGCCCCCTGCAGTAACCTGACAGCTCCCAGAAGCCCCACCCCAAGCCACAGTGCCAGAATTTTCTCATAGAGAATCGCTCCTGCCGGTGAGGCATTGCCCTTCTCGTCCCTGGTTTTAAAGCATGGGAATGACCTGGGCCACATCTCTGAATCACAGCTCCTCGGTGGGCTGAGTTATCAGAAAAGGGTGCCCGGGGTCTGCTGCTGTGGCATGGAAAGGAGAGATTATGTGATGCCGTATAAAGAAACAGAAAATTGGATTTGGATCTTGGCTGCTCCACTGTTTAGCTGTGTGGCTTTGGGCAAATTATTCTACCTCTCTGAGCCTCTGTTTTCTCTCCTATAACCGGCCTTATAGGTTCATGTGGGATATATTAGGCTACTCTCTGGTCTCAAAATCATCAGCTGGTGGCAGTGGGGGGAGGGCAGCTGCTGTTTCCTATCTCTATCCTACTTCTTCCCGTAGCTGGACCCTGGGTTCCCTTCCTTTCCCAGCGTAGCTCTACTCCCACCCGGCTCAGCTATGCTGACCCCCCTGTGGTGGGGCGTGCGGCCAACCCCAGATTGCTGCCTCTCCCCGGCCCATCCGTTAGGGCTCCAGATGGTCCTGATCGGAGGGTTGCTCTTACTCAGGGGCTGGGGGCTGCAGGGCTCTGCGGAGGGGCCGTTCAGCTCCAGGACTCCAGCGAAACTTTCTCATTTACAGATTCTTTCCCCACCCAACCCCAGTCTCCCTCCCAGTGGACGGCGGTCACCCGGGACAGAAATCTGGACATCTTGAGTCCCTCCCTCTCCTTCACCCCTCTCAGTAGGTCAGCCATTAATTCTGTCACCGTCTCCCATGCCACACATCTCTCTACCTTTAATGACACTGCCTTTGCTCCCAGCTGTCCTCATGACACCAAGAAGCAATGATGGGCGGGGAAGCCCAAGAGCTTGGGAGAAGAAACCGATCTGGGTTCAAATCCTGCAGGATTAGGAAGGGCTGAGGGGGAGGGCCATTCCTTCATAGTCATCATCACCATCATCATCACCATCATCCAACTTCCTTCAGTCCGGAATATTATAAATAATTGTTTAAATTCACAGGAAAGAAACCCAAATATGATATGAGATGCCTTTTAAAGGTCCCTCATGAGAATGGAGTCCTTAGAAGGAACAGATAGAGATCATTCTTATGTGTGGGGAAACTGAGGCCTTGAGAGGACCAGGGCCTGGCCCAAGGTGGCCCGGCAGCCCGAACCCCTGCGATAAAACTCAGGTAGGGTTCCTACCCCAAGTGAGTGACAATGGGTGATGGTTGTCTCTTCCTCGTCCTGCAGCTGGTCCAGAACCGGGTCTACCTCTACCATTTCCTGCTCTTGAAGATCATTCTCTTCACCCAGTGGCTGTCAGGGCTGGTCCAGGAGGCCCAGGGGTCCTGTGGCCAGCAGGCCCACCTACTGCCCAGGCTGGCAGCCTGCCCTGCAGACTGGGTTCTACGGGCTGGGCTGGCACTTATAGAGGTCCCTGTGTGGCTGGTGCCGAGGGTGTCCAGGCTAGTGTGGGCAGGCATGCCGGGCTGTGCCCGGGCCATGGGCCTGGACCTGAAGCGGCTAGGTGCCTGGGAGCAGCTGGGTCTGTCTGTGACCACCTGGGTGGACCTTCTTCTGTCCTGTCTGCACAGCCTGATGCTGGCAGCCTTGCTGCTGCTGCTGCTGGCCTGGAGACTGTGCTGGAAGGCCCACCGCTGCAGCCTGGGCTGGCTGCCTAGCAAGGTGGGTGGGCGGGCAAGGTGCAGGCCAGGCTGCTGAGGGCAGGCCTGGGGCACTGGGCATGGCCAGGGCTGGGCTGGGGGGCTAGCAGCTGGGCAGTGCAGCCAGGTGAGCTCGTGGCGGCCACCTGCTCATCCTCCTGCCCCCTCTAGGCTCTGCTGCAGAAGCATGTGATGCTGGAGCCATTGGCACTGCTGAAGCATCTGTACTGGTGGGTGGAGAGCATGATAGTGCCCACCTCTTGGCACTTGGCCTATGTCATCACTTGGACCACCTGCCTTGCCTCTCACCTGCTGCAGGCTGCCTTTGAGCACACAGCCCAGCTGGCCCAGGCCCAGGCGCAGCAGGCTGAGCCCCAGGGGGCCTCAAGGCCTTCGTATGAGTCCCCACTCCTTGAGTCCCTGGCTACTAAGCCTGGGCCAGTCCTGCCAGAGCAGGGAAACCATGGAGAATAAATGTGTCTCTGTCTGCCTGTACTCGTCTGGTCTGGTGTGGTCCGGCCTAGGGTCTCACCCTCTAACCCTCTTTCCTGCTGTGTTTGGTTGGGGGGGGGGTGGTTTGCATGCACGTGCGAGCATGCACTTGTGCCCTAGGGCTGCCTCTGGGAAGGCAATCACATTCATTGAGCATTTGATATAGGTCAGATACCCACCTCAGACACTTCACACATGTAATTTTGTTTAAATCTCACAGCAACACAGGCATCAGGTTTGATTAGCTCGGTTTTCCAGATGAGAAAATTGAACCTCTGAAGGCTGAATAATCCCAAGGTCCCAGAGCAAATCAGGGGAGAAACCAGCAAATTTTTGTTTTTCCGAACCCCTAACTTTCTCTAGGTCTTTCCCTGGTTCTCAGGGATGTTGGTACCCAGTGCTGCAAAGGAGATGGGTAGTTAGAGACTCTGGCCTTTGGGGGGTGCCAGGGTTTCATATTTCAGAGATTTAAAAAATTCCTTTGAGAAATAGTTACTCCTGAGCTAGTCTGTAGCTAGCCTATCCATTCATTTACACACTTCGCCACTAACTTTCCCACTCATCCCTCTGCCTAGCCATCCATCCATACACCCATCCACCCACCCACTCTTCCATCCACCCATCCATCCATCCACCCACCCACTCTTCCATCCACCCATCCATCCATCCACCCACCCACTCTTCCATCCACCCATCCACCTATCCACCCACCCATCCATTTACCCTGCAGCCTATTTGCCTGTCTACGTACCCACAAACCCACTTATCCACCCTCCCTTGCAAGAGGGAAACTTCTAGTACCTCAGCACTCACCCCTAGCTGCCTGGTCCTGCGGAGGGATGGCTCAGGTTGCAGGGGTCAGATCTCCCAGACACTGGTTAGGTGAGTGATACTGTGGGGGGGAAGGGATGGTTTTCTGAGAGGTAGCAATCAACTTCCACTCACTCCCAAGCCTGAGGGCACTGTGAGTGTGGGGAGATGTTCCAAAGAGCTCTGCCCTGCTTTCCCCCTCTCCATTCTGGTTCCCAGGGAAGTTAGGGCCAGATTCCTGCCCTGCATCCCGTATGGACCTGCAGATGGCCCAGGATGGGTGTGCAGTGAACTTCCAGGCCCTTCTTCCAAGTCTGAGGAGCAGGCCCAGCCTGGCCCTGGGGGAAGACTTGTGAAGGGCTCCCATCTGGCCAAGGGGCAGAATGTCTGTTACGGAGGGGCCTGACAAGCCCTGGTGAAGGGGTAGACACCTGCTGGGATTCCAAAGCACACCCCAACTTACAGGGAAAGCTGAGTGCTGAAGTATGGGACCTGTGGGGATGAGAAGGAGCAGCATGTAGAGCTGGATGGACCTGGAACTGCCAGGCACCACGCTGGTGCTTGACAAGGCCGGGGCCTGCAGGGCCTGAGGGTGGAAGGAGGGAAGGAGGGGGCAAGTGGAGGAGGGCCTCAAGGGGAGAGGAAGGCTGATGGCAAATGGCTGTGCATGGGGGGAGAGGACAGGAGCCAGGATGAGGCTGGGGGATGGGCTGGAGGCCAGGACCGGGCGGAGGTGCTGGGTAGTGGGGCTATACCGGTATCTTTTCCTCCTACTAAATTTTTAAAAATCTACCAAGAAAAGCCCTTGCTGGTATGGCTCAGTTGGGTGGGGCGTTGCTGGGGGTTCGATTCCCAGTCAGGGCACATGCCTAGGTTGTGGATTCACTCCCGGGTCGGGGCACTTCTGGGAGGCGTCCAATCGGTGTTTCTCTCTCATATCAGTGCTTCTCTCTCTCTCCCTTCCTTCCTCTCTCTCTAAATTCTATAAGCATTTTAAAAAGTACCACAAATACTGAGATGTTAATGTAAAAATATTTCCTTCTTCCTGGTTCTGTAGCTAGCCCATCTGTTCATTTGCATGCAGAGAAACGGGGTCAGCTGTGTCCTGCCTCTCTTTCCAGCCACGATTCTTTGCATATATGCAAACCATGCACCTGCTTGTATAACATACCTGTAGGTTGTGTGACACAGATCCTATTGCATTACACATATCTGTAGGCAAATTGCTGTTTTGCATTTGACAGTGTACCACCTACCCATTTACAAGCCAGTCCATACGGATGTTTCATCCTTTGTCGTGGCTGCATTGAGGCCTTGGGTCAGCCTCCAGGTCTCTTTCCCACAGTGAAGCTCTGAAGCACGGAAGAGGGTGGGCCTCAGAGGAACTGCCTCGTGCAGGGGGCATGGAGGGGCGCAGGTTGGGAGGTGGCCCTTACCCTGGGAGCTCCTCTCTGACCCTGCACATGCTAGGCTCCCACCCCTCCGACCACATCTCTAGGGGCCTGGGGCTGAGACCTCCCACAGCTGGAGTGAGCTTGGGCAGAAGGGAGCAGCCTGGGGTCAAAGAGGTTACAGGCCCAGACTGCCAGAGGGAGGGGGCTGAGCCTGGGCCCTGGACCTGGGGAATGGGGTGAAGCCAGGAGACCAGCTGGGGCTTAGGACCCTGTTGCCCTGAACATGGCCACCCGTTCTGCTCATGCCCTCAAAGAGTTGGCTCCCAAACTGTTGGCTGCCAGTGGCAATGAGACTGCAACCTGGAAAGGCCCAGCCCGTACCTTCCACACTGGGCTTGAAGAGGACACTTTAGTGTGGCCATGCCTTGTCTTCCCAGAGAAGACTTCAAAGGCTTGAAGGCATAGTAGAGCTGGGAGCAGATAGGGAGCCATTCCTTTGGGCTAGGGTGTCTGGGAAGGCTTCCTGAAGGAGGGGGCATTGAACTGGGCCTGCAAGAGAGGCATTTACTGCTGCCAGAGGGCGAGACCCTGGGTGCTGACCCTAGATCTGCCCCGGGCTGTGCCAGCTTTGTTAGGCGCCTACTTCTCTGGCTTTGGCGGCTGTTGTGGATCTGAGCCCAGGGCAGGGCCCCAGGCTGGGTTCTGGGACACGGGCTGGCCCCGAGTCTGTCCCCCAATGGAGCAGGCTGGGGAGCTGGGAAAGCCCTGGGCAGGAGAGGCTAGTGAGAGGACTTAGCCCCTCCCACCCTGAGCCTGAGGCCGGAGGAGAAGGCCTGGGCTGGGGCAGATGCTTGGGCTCCATGGCTCTGCCCTGTCTCTCTTTGTGACCTTAGAGGAAGCTCTGTGCCCTCTGGCCCTCAGTTTCCAATGTAGGGTGACCAGGTAATCCCTGACGGGTCAGCATTTGAGAGAACTCAATGTCCCGGATGTCCCAGTGGGGAGGTGGTCTGGGGCTGGAGAGGAGCTGATCTGCGTGTGCGGACCTAGGGACGGGACCCTTCTAGGAGCCGAGATCTGGTTCTGTGAAACACACGCTTCCGGTCCGTGAATGCTAGTTTCCCCAGGCCTCCCAAGGACCCTGGCATTCTGGGCCTGGGGCCTGGGAGGGAAGGGAGGAGGGTGGGAATCTACCCTTGGCTGCCCATTGCACACAGTGGGGAGATCAGAGGCCTTGGGATCAGAAAGCCTCGGGGTTTGAATCCTGCACCTGCAGCCTCCTGGCTGTGTGACCTGGGGCTCATTCCTTAACCCCGTGAGCCTCAGTTTCCCCACCTTCGAACAGGCACAATCATAGCATCTGGGGCCTCGGGGGCTGTTGCCAGGTCTGTGCAGAGCTGTACCTGCTCCAGGCCTGGTGAGGGAGGTGCTGGGAACCCCAGCTCCCTCTTCTGGGCCTGCCATCTCCCCAGTGGCTACGGGGACCCCATCCTGAGGTCAAGGGTGAGGGTGGTCAGTCTGTCTGTCTCAGGCCTTTGAGTGTGAAGGGGCCCTAGACTGCTGGGGGGTGGCGTGGGGGACCGAGCAGGGTGGGGGGAGCTGGCTGAAGGGCTGGCCAGCAGCTCCACGCAATCTGTCTGCTATGCAGTCCGGGGCCTGGCCTGTATTTATTTATGCTGAGCGTGTATTTATATCAGCCCCTTTCTCATTAATAGGGCAGGAAATGGCTGGAATTGTTACATACCTGGCGGCCCAGGGGTCCTGCTGGGCCAAGACACACAGGGCCCTGGCCACCCTTCGATGACTGTTAGGGGCCCCCTCTTAGTCCCAGGCCTAAGACCCTGGCCTTTCACTGACCCCTGCTTTGCAGTGAGCCCCCCTGTACTTTTCTGAGCTCCTGTTCATGCCCCGAGCCCACAGGCCCGAGAGAGAGAGGCTCCTTTTGTAGACCCCTCCCTCGCCCGTGGCTCCTGAGCCCATCCCAAGCCCAGGAGAGACAGCAGTTAGCGACTGTCACTGCGCAGTGTGCAGGGTGGGGGCTGCAGGGGCATCTCGGGGCAGCATGGCCCTGACTGGGCGGCGGGGCCCCAGTGCCCTGGGTGGGAGTCTGGGCAGGAGTGAAAGTGAGAGGTGGTGAGAGGGCCCTCCTAAAGCCTAGGGGTGGTCCCTGGGGCTCTGCCCCCCCACGAAGCCAAGCTCCAGGTAGTGTAGGACCTGTAGCTTCCTCCCCATGGGACCCCCCAGTCCACAGAGGCGGTCCCTGTGTTTATCCGTCAGCAGGCCCGACGGGGTGGGAGCTCATCCCTGTCTCGCCTTCCTGGCCATCATGGCCAGATGAGGCCTCCTTGCTCAGGGCTCAGCAGCCCCTCTCCAGCCCTCATGCGGCACTCAGAACCAAGCCAGCATCTCTCTCCAGGCCCCAGCTCTTGGGCGCGGGCCCCAGGTGGGGCTGCCAGAGCTGAGAGGCGCGGCCCCCTCCCCAGAGCACTTGCCTGACATAACCTATTAGTGCTTCTCGCCTCAGCCGGCTCCCCCAGCCAGCTTCCCCGCCCAGACCAGACTGTGCCGGCCCTGCTGTCCCTCTGCTGGGAGGCTGTGCCAGGACAAGGTTAGAAGGAAGGAGGCTGCGGGAAGTCCAGACACACTAGGGGGTAACTGTGCCTCTTCACCCCTGCCCTCCGTTGGGGACCAAGGGATGCTATCCACCCAGAGGCCTTTTCTAGGCTGGGCCTCCTGGCAGCTGCCTTGTGGTAATGCGGGCCTGACCTCCAACCTCTGCCCGCTGCTGCCACCATGCGCTCCTGGCTCAGAGTCTAGAGCTGGGGCCACTGTGCAGACATGGGGACCGAAGCATAGAGAAAGGAGGGCTTTCTCTTTGCTCTCATTCCTGACCTCTCAGGGATATTGCTAGGGTCTGGTGGGAGGGGATGGAGAGGGGGCAGGGCATGGTGACATTGAGGAGGGAGCTGCTGGGAGATTTCTAGTTCTTTGGGCTGCAGGGCCCCTGAGTGGTGGGAGGGGCTGCTGCCATCTCAGGACTCTGCCTGGCTGATGCAGCGGTCTCTGGGCTTCTCTAGTCTGTCACAGCGTGGGGGGCAGATGTGCTCTACGGGCAGGAGGATCAGGCCCCGGGAGGGCACCTCCTCTGGGCTCCCTTATGAATACTTTTCCCCAACACCATGCTGGGCCACTGGCCGGCAGAGCCCCCAGACAAAGCCCAGGCCAGGGGCTGGTCCCCGGTTGCTCCTCTAGTCCTGCCTGGCCCTGCCTGGCCCTGCCTGGCCCGGCTGGGTGGCCTTAGACAGACTGGCTCTTCTGGGAGCTGCCCATTTATGAGGTGGGAACACCACATCCCACACAGGAGCTGTGGGGAACTGATGTGGCAAGTAAGGGTGGCCGTGAGTGGCAGTGTCACTTTTACCTCTGCAGCTTGTTAGCTGAGTACCTGGGTTGGGGGTCAGCGGTCAGCCTGGGTCCTCTGCCTAGCTGGGCTCCTGCCTCTGCACTTCCCAAGTGGGTAGGCGTGTCTGGATTAGGGGGATGCTGAGGGGTGGGCCGCCAGGGCAAGGCTCCTTCCTCCGAGATCCTCCGGTGGGGGGGTGCCCCCCACCCCTCATGCCCTGCCTGGAAGGCCAGGGTCGTGTCTCCTCCACTGCTCAGCCAGGGGTGTTGAGGTTGCCTCACTGTGTGAGGTGGAGGGCATCTGTGTGAGGGTGAGCAGAGGCAGGCATCTGTGCCCCCCATAAGTTGTCTGTCATTTAAGGGACCTCAGGCCCTCTGCTCCTGTTGGGGCCCCTGCCTGCCCTGGCTGTGTGACCCTGGGCAGGTACCTAGGCTCTGTCCCTTCGCATGCATGAAGCATGCAATGAAGCGTAAGCCTTTGGACTCCGCAGTTCCTGAGTCAGAGTTTTTTTTAAGAACCCTGAACCCTTTTTGACCCTGGGGCTGTGGGCTGGGGGTGGGGTGCTGGAAAGGGCATGAGCAGAGAGGCCCCTTGGCCCAGCCCCCAGAGCCCCAGGCCTCCTGAGCCCAGGTGCCACCCCGCAGCCACTCCTGCTCAGACCGCACACATCTGGAGCTGTGGCCCACCCCCACCCAGGCCCACATCTGGAGCCCAAAGCCGGCTAGCCGACTAAACACAGAGCATCTGGGCCCCAAAGAGCCTGCTCCCAGGTTAATGCAGCCCATCTGGAGCCCTGGCCGCTGCTCCAACTGTCTCCACAGCGGAATGCTGGCTGCACATCTGGATGGCTGAAGCCCTGTGGCCGCCCCGCCTCACCCCCTACCCTGCTGGGTATAGAGTCGAGCTGCCTGGGGTTCCCTGCCCTGAGGAGGGGCTTCTGTGGGCAGAGCTGTACTCTTCCTTTCTGGATGACACAGCTCACAGGCTTCTCTCAGGCGCTGACTTGGGAGTAGCTCAGTTTGATATAATGTAGACACATGTGCCTTGCCAGGAGTTGTGACAGCTGCCACTTTGCAGTAACTCACCTGGCAGGCCCTTGGCATTGCTATTGCCCCTGGGGGACCTCAGTATTGTCTGTCTTCCCACCCCTGCTGAGGTGCCCGTGGTTCTATGGGGTACGCCCCCAGCTGTGGGAGGATGGCACTGGGTCCCTGTCACAAAGCCCATGCCACACAATGAGCTCAGCTGTCACTTTTGTTCTCCCTCTTCTCTTCCAACACCTGTGTTCAGTAGGATGGGGCTAGCTGTCTCCCCAAGGCCTCAGACTCAGAGAAGGGAACCTGGAAAAGCAAGATGCCCAAGGGAACTGGGGCTGATCTGCGGGAAAGACCACCTTGGGGCAAGGGACTGCTGGGCAGACACACACCTTGGGCAGCCAGGGGAGAGGCCGGTCTGGGTTGGAGGAAACTTCTGAGCTGAGAGAACTGCCAGCGGTGGCCTGGACTGACTCCTCCCCAGTGGGGTCAGAGACCCTGCACTTCTGCTCTCACTGGGGACCTGGGACCTTAATGAGTGAGATCGTGAGAGTCTTAAGTCATTGTGATTGTGGTCATGAGCTCCCCACCATGGGGGGCATCCAAGCTGGTAGGGCTGTTTACCATCAGGAAAACAAGAGCCAAAGCGGTCTTAGACAACCTTGTAGTGCTACACTCAAGGCCTATAATGCCAAGATTCAAGGATTCTGAGATGCTGCCTTCTCAGAAGCTGAACCTCCGGTGATAGGAGGTACGAAGAGCCACAGGGTGGAGGCCACATGTTTGGCATGTAGGATGGTGAAAGGAGCAGGGGGAGAGGGGCCCTGGGAATGCACAGAAGTGTCACCAGCTTGTGGCTGGGGCTGAGGCACTTGCTGCCTCCATTTCCAGAATGGCTGCAGCTCTGGGGCTGGCTCAGCCTCCAAGGCCTGGAGCGGGAGCACAGAGCCCGCTGTCCTTCATCCTGTGGTCCAGCTTTATCAGAGCATCACTGGCCCCGATTGAAAGGAATCCTTTGTTGCCGAAGCCTCCAGCTTGGACTCCCTGGAGCAACATGCATTTTAAACCACAGAGCTTCACGTCTCCTTCTGCACACCCTTACCCATGGAAAATATGAGTCAATGAACATGCAAGATGGAAACACAAATAAAAAATAATGAGGGCATTTATCGAGTATTCACTATGGGCCAGATACCTTCTGAGGGCTTTACTTGCATTAACTCATTCCAGGCTCCCTGTGAGGGAGGTACCGTTGTTATCACAAGCCCATTTTACAGATGGGGAACCTGAGGCTTAAGGTCCACTCAGCCATTAGGTGGCAGAGCTGACATTCAAACCAGGCAGTCTGCCTCCAAAATCTGTGTCCTTAACCATTGCTCCTCATCGCCTCTCCGCAAGCAGGGTATATGGGGGGCACAGTGGGCTGAGAGAGAGATGTGCAGAGGCTGAGAGAGGGATGGGTCTTAGGCCCTGACAAGTGATGCTGCTGTCCCAAGCTCAAGCCGTAAAGCATAACTGATTGAGTTACAGGGGCCACCCTGTCCTGTCCCCCAGGCCTTCAGATGACATGTCCAGGCATCCAAGTATAGTCCCCCATCTTGTCAAGGGTTCCAAAGCAAACAGACAGGCTTCGCTTTATCTGAGTCTCCCTGGCCAGTGACAGAGCTGGCTCCCCTGGCTGGTCTGGGAGGCAGGAGGCCGGGGCAGCTGCGGGCTGTGAGGCACATCTGCTGTGTGCCGTCTCCTGGGGAACACCTGGCCCTGAGGTTGAGGCAGTGTCTGGAGTGTTGCTCAGGGCTTCCAGGGTGAGGGCCGGGGGTCTCCATGGGTGTGCACGTGTGTGTACACCATGGGAGGGGGGCTTCCCTTTGCTTCTGTTGCCATGTGATCTACCTGAGGAACGAAGCAGACAGGAGGAGGAGAGGGCATTCTGGGGTGGTTGGCATCATCTTTGGATGCTTCTGACTGACCTTCCTTGTCTCGCAGGTGCCCTCCCATCACCCAGAGCCCCTGGCCCCCAGCACAAACGTAGCAGCCACCCTCACTGGGTGCTTCCTTTATTCCCGGCAACTTGGCGAGGACTCCGCCATGATGTAATGATGTCTCATGTAATCCCACAGCCGTGATGGGAAGCTGTCATTGCCATCTTCATTTTATGAAGAAACTGAGGCTCAGACAGGGTAAGTCACTTGTCCATACAGCTGAAACCCCCTCACTTAGCCCCTAATTCCCATCCCCGCCAAGAGGGCTGGGAAGAAACCTCTGTATCCCCAAACTCCTGGGGTAGGGCCAGGCTTCCCAGAGCTCCAGCCTGCCGCCCCCATTCCCTGGCTGGCTGGCTTCAATGAGGCTCAGCCTAGCTTTGGGGTGGGGGGGTGGGGAGAGCTGGCCCAGGGCCAAAGGGGAGAACAATGGGAGTGAAAGGAGCGGAAACCTTCTCTGAGTGAGAGGGAGGGAGGGAGGCCAGGCCAGCAGGGGTTTCTTCTAATCAGGCTGGGTCCCCGAGCCTGTGCGGGCCCACAGGCCAAGGGACAGCATGGGGGGAGGGGATGTCCAGGCCATTCCTCCCATGTGCGATTGAGGTACACTGGCCTGACCCTGCCTGCATGGGGAGACTGAGGCAGGAAGGACTGACACAAGTCCTGTGCTGTGGTCCTAGGGGTCTTGGCTTTCCCTGGGGGGTCCCAGTCTGAGGAGAGAGTGGAGGACGGTTCTGGTAAGACCCAGATTAACATGACTTCACCCTGCTGAGTTTGGTGAGAGGTGGAAGCTGCTGGCTCAGCCCTGACAGCACCGTTCCTGTACCCAACCCCTGACAGGCTGGGGTGCTGGGAGAGGTGAGGGGGGCTCAGGGCCCCACCTCAGACCACAGAGAAGGCCCTGGCTTGAACCCTAGCCAGCCTAGCTGCCCCTGTGGTCTCTCCAGCTGAACTTCCTGTGGCCCTTCCTGGCCTCTCATCCCCCTGCCCTCCGCCCCATGCTGTCCTTCGATGTCCATTATGTTGTTTGAGTTACAGGGGGCAGCTCTGGCTCAGCTGGTAGCTGGGGGAAGAGCCCAGAGCCCGCTGCTGCCGAAAGTCGCAGTGCCCAGATCACCCGCCTGAGTTCATCCTGGTCCCCGGGCCGGGTCTCTCCGGAACTAGTGCTCTGCTCAGTAACCTGAGAGGATGTGTCCTGCCTGAGCCCGGGCCAGGACACTGGTTCTCAAAGTGGCCTCCGGACACCTGTGGCCCTGCTGCCGTGCTCACTCAGAACCCCAGCCGCCAGGACAGCAGGGTCCAGCGCTGGTCTAGGCGTCCTGGTTGGCCCAAAGTTCCCAGAAGTGACTCTGCACTGTCAGGTCAGCAGCTCCATAGGCTGGTCGGAGGGACGCCAGTGGCTGAGAGCTCAGCCCGGAGCCCCTCACCTGGGGAGCTGCCGTCTGGCTCTCTGCCAACAGCCCCTGGCCTCACCAGGGAAGAATCTCGTGCCCTCTGGGAGTGCTGTCGCAGGCGCCCCGCTGCTGGGCCTTCGAGGGCACTGTTCTGTCCCCTCCCCCACTCCAGACCCAGGAGGGCCCTCTGGAGCAGCTCTGACCATTCACATCTAGAGGAAGATTGTTTCTAATGGACGCTCAGGGTGGACCTCCTAGGTCTGTCCGAGGGCCCAGGTCCCCCTCTTTCCTTTCTCTGAGCGAAGGGTTGGAGGTGAGGGGCTTTGATTGCTCTTCCAACCCACAAACACTCTGGGCGCCTCCTTGGTGCCAGGCTGGGCCTGGGAAACAGAGGTCCTTGCTTGGGGTGACTCCTGGCTGTGCTGTTCACCAGGTGCCTTAGATCACTCACATCCTGCCTCTGGCCTCAGTTTCCCCCTCTGAGGGGTGGGGTTGGACTTGTAGTGTTGAGGGGCCTTCCAGCTCTTTCTTGGGTGAAGCCCACCTCTCGCCCTAGTGTCCATGCCCATCACCCACTCATACGACCAAGGCAACTGGCTCCCCGCAGGCTGCACCTGTGATGGTCCCTCCGGGAAGGCTCCCAGACAGTCCGGCTCTGGCTTGTCCCCCAGGACCCCCCGTGGGCCATGTTACCAACAGCGAGAGAGGGTCCTCCTGCCTTCCCCTCTCTTCAGGGCCATGCAGCGGGAAGCTTGTCAGAGAGCAAATTCTCCCAGACAAACCAGGCCAGTCAACAAACAGGCGACCAAAACAACAAGGAAAGATTACGAAACCCAGATTCAGGGAAAGAGGCCACTCTGAGCCTCTCCAGGACAGGGGGTGGCGAAACCGGGCCAGGCCTGTGGGTCAGAGCCTGCCTGGCCGGCACTATTTTTGTACTGTCTGGGGGGTGGGGACTGATGAAATCCCAGCTGCATTTCACCAAAACACTTTCCCCTTAAGCCCCGGCTCCATGTGGTTCAAATTCATTGTCACTTAACTCATCACTCAAGGCTCTGAGCCGCACCCCTCCCCCCACAAGAAAGACGAAAACACGCAGTCTCTGGCACTTGGTCGAGGTGGGCGTGAGGGGCTGTGACAAGCAGGCTGGCTGCCTTGACCTGAGTTGTCCCCAGCAGCCTGCCCCTCCATCTTCCCTGCTCCTCTGTGCTCAGCCCGTTTCCTCACAGGTAGTGAGAAGGGGAGGGCCGCTGTGCTCTGGGGTCGGCTCTGGGCCCGGGGTCATCCACTCCCTCCCCTCCACCCACCCTGCTGCTGGAAACAGGAAGCTGATGAGCCTCGGAGGTCTTCGCGCAGGAACGCGGGAGGCCACTCCGTGGCAGCGTCACGTGCTGACGTGTCTGTGGCAACAATCGGGAGAAGCCAGGCTGCCTTTTCTCGTTGCTTTTCACAGCCTTTGCTGGCTGGCACCTGGACTTCTTCACCTCAGGGCTGTGTTGGGGTTGGCGAGGGCAGACTCTGAACGAAGGGGACGAGCCACTGGCAGGGGAGCCACCAGAGAGCATGTCAAACGTGGGGACAGGGACCTCGGCTTGTACGAACTGCACTGACACTGTGGCTTCCCGAGCCGTAGCTGTAGGTGCGGGTGCATTCGGTGACGGCCCCCAGCCCATCCCACCCACGCGTGCACCATCCCCAGAGCCCGTACTTCAGCCAACACCAGGCTGGCATTTCTCGGGAGGAACTTCAGCTGGGGCAGAGCTCCTTCCTCTGCCTGCCCTCCTATTCCCTCTCGGGGGTCCACCTCTTCCCCTAGACTGGGGGCTTCTCCAGGGTGGGATGGCGACCGAAGCACCCCTGGATCCCCAGCGCCTGGTTTGGGGCTTGGCCCAGAATCCAAGAATGGCAGATGCTTGTTGAATGAATTAATGCATTTCTCAAATTACATCAAAGTGCTAGTTTTCATTATCTTTAGGCCATATTAATCCAGAGCCACGCTCTCCAGACAAATGTTGACAATCTGGCTTTTGTGTAACCCACATCAGGGACAGAGCTCCTGTCCCAAGAGAGAGGTGACCCCTGAACTCCTCTGTCACCACACTGGGGAGGCCTAAGACCCCTTTTGCTCTGGTGACCTCTCTGCTGGGCCACCCCTCCAGCTTCGGTCTCCGGGCCCAGACTGAGGGGGCAGCAGGGTGGGGCTGCAGCAGTTTGCTTTCCTGGGCAGGGCCAGGCAGTTCCTGAAGCAGCGGGGTTGTTTGGGTGCAAACATTTCCCTGTATTGTCTGGCTTCAGAAGGCAGCCAAGAGTCTAGGCAGGAGGGAGGGGGCTGCAGCAGGATTTTTCTCCACTTCACCTCAGAGAGAACAGGAGCCTCGAAGCTCACAGGTGGGGGTTGGGAGGCTGTCCCAGGTCCTGGGGGATGCAGAGGAACTGGGAGAAGACAGAATGGGGAGCCCCACTGGGTAGTGTTGAGTAGTCAGGGGAGACAGGAATTGGTCTTCGGTGCAAGTCCAGACAGAGGACGAGGTGACACCTGCCCTGGGGGATGCTGGGAGATGCCAGTTACCCGCCTGCTGGCGGGTGCTCCAGTCTGCTGATGCCTCTTTCTTCCGGGAGCAGCAGACACCCAACCTGCCCTCTCAGCTAAGCATGCCCCTCCTCTGAGGCTTTGGCTGGATGACATCTTTTCTGGGACAGTGGCTCTGGAGCTGGGGTCTTCTCGGGGTGGAGAGAGGGATGTCCATGCTGAGCCCTTGTGAGTCTCCAGAGTCCCTGCTCTCTCTGTCTCAGGGCCTTTCAACAAGACGCTCCCCTTCCTGCTGCTCCCCTCCCTGGAACACAGCAGAAAGAAACTCATCTCTGTCGAGATGGTAGTGCTGCTTTGCATTTTGGATGTGTTCCCCAGTGCTGTTCCACGGGATATTGTTTTGGGAGAGAAGGAAAATGTTCTGGTCCCGTTAGCTGGGGAAGTACTAGATTCGACAAGTTCAGACAGCCTTCTCTCTTGCAGGACTTCTCAGGGCCTTTCCTCGTCAATAGGGGCTTTGACCTTCTGAGAAGGGGCTGTGGTGTGCAGCATTTCCCCATGGAATCTTTCAGGACGTGGGACCTACTGTGGGCCACTTAGGCTTAGAGGACACTCAGGGAGAGATGGCAACTGTGAGTGAAGATGCTTCCCTGTTTTTGACGAGTGGAGGGTTACCCAACATTGGGCGAAGTGGGCCATGGGAGGTCCCGCAGTGTCAGTGCGGGGCTGTGGCCGCAGGATGTGTCCTCACTTCCTCGGCACTGGTGAGAGCTGAGCTGGCAGGTGGGCCGAACAAGTCGGTGCAAGGACAGACCCTGTCTGTCTCTCTAACTTATTCTGAAAACACTAGCCACGATCCACTCTCCACGGCCAAGGTCGGGCAATGCCCGGGCAGCTGGGACAGGCTGCACTCACCAAGCTGGTGTGAAGGTCTGCAAGGGCCGTCCCAGCCTCAAGAGCGATGGGACACCGAGACCAGGCTGGGGGATGTTACCAAGACTCAGAGCATGCTGGGTTCTCACCCCCCACTCCCAGCCCCTCCCCGAAGTTGGCATTTCTGGACCCCACTGGCAGTCTCAGCTCTGCCCCAGACGCTGAGACCCTGCCTGGCCTCAGGTAGGGGTTTCTGAAGGAGCCAACTTCAATGTTCAGGTGATTGGCATCCAATCTCGTGTCCCAATTCTGATAATGGAGGCTCCATTTTGTTCCTGGGGTCCCTCTCATCACTTCTTCCCCAGCATGAGGGTCCTGGACCCCAACCATGTGCTGGGGATGCTCTTACCTGCTTCTGGATTTCCATAACTCTGCCTTCCTGACTGGGTCGCAGGTCCCAGACTCTGTCACTACGTCCCATTGGCCTCCTGGACCCCCTCCTCCCGTTTTCTCCGGTGGGTCCTCTGTGAGTGTACCTGGGCCCCATGCCTGACTTGCTGGGTCACTGGATGAGAGCCCGTTTCATCTCAGAGGGAGTCCAGCTGGTCAGCCCTTCCCTGGTTCGGTCTGCAGATCTCTACTGTCCCCGGGGATCGGACAGAAGCCTGCAGGAAGGAACCGTTCTACTCACGCCCGGGGATAAGACCAGACCTCTGGACACTCATTCGCTCGCTTGTCCATTCATTCAATTGCTCACTATTTCTGTCAGCGTTTGTGGGGTTGACTGTGGTCACACTCTAAGTCAGTGGTTCACAAACTTGAGTATGTGTCATAAACCCCTGCAGGGCTTGTTAAAACAGACTGCTGATTTAGTGAGTCTGGGGTGGGGCCAGAATTTGCATTTCTAACAGGTTTCCAGGTGATGTTATGCTACTGGTCTGGAGACCACACTTTGAGAGCGCAGGTCTAAGCCATTATCAGCTATTAATGCCCACATATGGATCAGCTTATCGGGCCACTGAAACCAGAAGCTCCCTCCCACCAGGGAGGTCTGCACAGAGGAAGGGAGGGGAAGGGGCTGTGCCAAGAGACAGAGGTCCATAGGGCGGGTTGGGGGCACAGAGGATGAGGCTGGTCTCCTTCCTGGGCTGTGCCCAGCCCTGGAGGTCAGGGTCCAGGACAGGAGGGAGGCAGGCGAGCCCCGGGAAGTCTGGGGCCACGCTGAGCAGAGGCTGGGATTTGGCCGAGGGCCTAGCGCACCTGACCCGTGGGGCTGGGAACAATGGCTGGGCCGGTGCTGCCTGGCCCGCTGCCTAGGCACATCTCTGTTTTTCTTCCCAGCTCCGATCTCCCCGAGCTCTCCTCGCTCGCTCCCTCTCCAGCAGGCCCATCCTGTCCGCTGGCCCCTGGACAGCACATTCCTTCATGCTGATCTCTTCGAGGTGGCTGCAAGCACATGTTCTCACAGTGAGGTGGGAAATAAGGCCAGGGACTGGGGCAATGTGGAAGGCGGCTCAGGTGGGCCTCCCCAGGGCCCCGACCGTGCATTCAGGGACCAGAGGGCATCTAGGGGGGCAGAGGAGTGGCCCCTCAGGCCAGGGGCTCCCCGGTACCCTGGCAGCCCTGAGAGCCTGGACCGCTTTCTCTCCAACCTGAATCTCCTGCTATCGGGCAAGGCCCAGAGACCGAGGCTCCCGCAGCGCTGAGACCCTGCCCCCTGTGCTCTGGCCCCACGCAGAGACACTCTGGTTGTGCCCTCTGCACACTGTGGCCCTGGTCCAGCAGGCCCGAGGCGTGGTCAGCATCTGATGGAGGGAGGCTCAATGCCAGAGCTCAGTCCCCTCTGGAACAGAAGCCCCCCACCCCCGTCAGGCCACTGTTCCCCAAAGACCTGTATGTGGTGGGGGTGCGTGAGTGCAGGGTCCTCTCCAGGATGGCCCTACCCAGGCCTTCCTTCGTGCCACCAGAGTCACCTTGCACAGAGGTAGGCAGGCTCAACGATTTGATAAACTTGAGGCTGGGGAGGGTGGTGCTGGCCGGAGTGGCACAGTATGTCAGTGGCCTGGACTATCTTCCCCTTCCCCAAACCTGGGTGACTCCAACATTCAGAGGGACTTCATGTTCTGGTATCCTCAGAGTCTTTCCCAGGCTCTGTATGCTGGGCCAGGACTCTGCCTTGGAGTCAGGTTCAAGATTCAGTCTGAGGTTGGGGTCAGGGTCTGGGTTTAATCGGGGACTGCGATTAGGGTCTGACTCAATCTGATGGGGCTCAGGGGCCGGCCTGTGGTTCCGGTTGGAGTTCAGTCTGGGAGTACAGTTGGGATTCAGTTTGGGGTCATGCTCAGCTGGGGTCGCTCTGGGTTTGGGGTCAAGGCTCAGACTAGCGTCAGAGTAGGCACTTGGTGTGTGGGAGCAGAGCCCTGGCGTGGGGCCGATGGAGGCTGGTGTGTGTTAAAGGTGATCCCTGTCCTGTCCCCACTGCCTCGCCCTCAACCCCCACAACCAGCCAGTCCCTGACTCCTGAAGCCTCATAAGAGGCCCGAAGGCTGGATGAGGGCTGGGGCTGGGCTTGGTGGGTGGAGGGTGCTTTCGTCCAGTTTGCTCTGCAGCAAAATGTGTCCGAATGCCTGTGCTGGTGCGGGGGACGTGGGTGCGCAGCCCTCTCTGGGCCCCAGTTTCTCTGTCTCAAAAGCTCGGTGTTGGGGAGCTGGGCTGTGCTGCAGGGACCTGGACGTGGCAGTGAGGGCATCTGTGTTGAGAGGATTGCAGGGGGGAGGGCAATTGTGGGGCCCCTGCGCAGCTCTGGCCTGGAGGGGGGCCCGCACTGGGCAGGGGGAGGGAGGAAGGGCAGGCACGGCAGACCTTCCTATGAGCCTGCTGGGTGAGGGTCTATAGCCAAGGGGGCACCTACTGTCCCTTAGTGGCTGATGGTGCCACCTCTGTCAAAGGGAGTCAGAGGGAGTCTCGCAGAACGCAGGGGCTGTGGCTTCAGTGTGAGGGCTCAGGCATGAGGCTGGGGGAGGTGTCCTGATTCTGGCACCGGCTTCAGATGCCCCCGCCTCTGTCCAGTAACTGACACCTGCCCTGCTTGTCAGCAGGGTCTTCAAACAGCCCTGACCAGGGCTTTGCACAGGGAGGACAGGTCAGAAGGATAAGAGCCATGCTTGGCCTCGGTCAGTCCGTCCCTTGCTCTCTCAGCTCAGCCCCTGATCTGGCCTCCTGCTGTCAAAGCCGCAGACACAAAAGAGAAGCCCGATTGACGTCAGGGGGAGCGCCCACAGGCCTCTGCCTCTCCCAGAAATTTGGCTCTGGTGCTCAGCGTCAGATGTCAGTGGTTTTTCAAAGGTGAAAATGGCCCATAACCCTGCTTCTGTGTCTCCACCAAAACCTGGCTAGACTGAGACCAGCAGTTTTGGGGAAGGTGGGCTCTGGGGTCCAGTCCTGGTCCAGAGGTGGGCTGTACTGCAGAGCCCCCTCCCCTCTTGCCCTTCTCCCACTCACTTGCAGACACTTCTGAATCCGTACTCTCCCCTGTCCCTAGCAGCTCCTGCCCTGTCTCCTCCTCCTATCGCCTCTCTGCCAGCCAAAGCCCTGATCTGCAGGGTTCTGCCCCGGGCAGGTGCCTACTGCCCAGTCTCCTTGGGGCTCCACGGCTTATGGATCTCTGGGCATCCTCCCCACTACCCCCGATGCCTCAGGCCCTGTTTTCCTAATTTCTGCCCCGACACCAGCCCCAAGCCTGGCACATAGTAGGTGCTCAGTGAGCCTTTGCTGGATCAGGATGGATGATTCATTCCTCCTTGAAGCTCTGTCTTTGTCCATGTGACATTTGAACCATAATTTCTGGAAACTGTTCTGTATCGCCAGCTGTGGCCACTGGGAGGAGCCTGGGGAGCCAGATGTCAGTTGCACCTTCGGTCACCATGACCTGGTTCAGCCCAGGGTGGCCCCTCCTCAAAGAGAACTGTGATGACAAGGCTCCCTCAGGGTCAGAACACAGCCATCAGGCCCATCCTGCCTCCCCTGGGAACCAGACCCTTCTCTTACCTTCGAGAGGCTGCTAGTCCAGAATGGACGGGGAGGGGAACACTCCCCCTCTGAGTCTCGCCAGAGTGTTCTCAACTTCTGCCGAAGCCTCAAGGCCACTGCTGGGTTATATGTGTGAGTCCTCCCCTGGGCCAGGGTCCCCCATGCCAAGGTCAATCTGACCACGACCTTGCCTTACTTAATTTTTTTTGTATTCCGTCATTTATGGCATATGGCTCAAGCTGCTGATGCTGGCCACTCATGCCCATGCTTTCTGTCCCATGTTCATTCATTGTTCCCCCAGCTTGGCCAGCACTGCGCATGTCTTCGAGCCTTTACCCGGCTCTTCCCCAGGCCTCACATTCTGGCTAATCTAGGGGCGGCCTGCCCTCCACCCTCCCCAGGCACCACGCCAAAACTTGAGGTCTCCTACTTGATGGGTAGTATCTGGGCCACCCTGGGTTAGACCTCAGAGCACTGCACCACGAGTGTCAGAGCTGGCAGGTCACTGTGGGAGTTGGCATCCTTGACCCCCATTGTGCTGATGAGAAGGTGAGGAGGCCTGGAGAAGGGAAGGGACTGCTGCAAGGTCACACAGGCAGTTGCAACTCACCCCAGTGGTTTCTGACTCTTCTTGGCAATTTTTCTTTTGTTGACCTGTCACTGGCTCTACCTAGGGTCACCTGAGTGGACCTCACAGAGGACTGGACTTCTGGGGAGAAAACCTCTTCCAGGACGCCATCACGATTTGTTCCCTACTCCCCAACCCTCTGAGCCATGGACACCGGTTGTAGTTCAGCTGTCTTGAAATCAGCTTCCTGGCATTGCTGCTGTGAGCTTCACCATCAGAATTTCACCTTTACCTCTAATGCCCTCTGAACTTGAGCAAGCCCTGGTCGTTGCCATGCCCCCTGCCCCAAGTTTCCCAGTTTACCTATTTGTAGAGCAAAGGCATTGAACTTGCTGATTTCCGAGGCTCAGCTGTGGAATTAGGGTTTGATCAGGGAGACTGAAACCAGGGTCCCGGCAGCATCCTGCTGCTTGTGCAAAGCGGAGTTGAAAGAGCTCGGGAGTGGGAGGCAGTCCTGGGTGAGAAGCTGCATCACCCTCTCAGTCACTGTGTAGCCTCAGACAAATTCCTCTGGGCCCCAATTTCCTACAAAGTAGGGGAAACCTGCCAGGCCTGGCTTTCCTCCAGGGGTTATTAAGTGCATCGTGGCTTTGAAGGTGTTTGCTAAGCGTAATGGCACCGTGCAGGTGGGTGCGTGGGCTCGGCTCACAGCGCTCTCGCACAGGCCCGGCTCTGAGGAGACCGGGCAGATAACTGCAGGTGGCACGCTGCCGAGGGAACGTGGCAGGTGTCTGGACACTGCGTCCCCAGGCGACTTGTGTGGGCAGCATTCCCGGCAGCTCATGCTACGTTCCCAGCCGGTCCCACTGCTGAGCAGGCCTCCCTGCTGATGGGAAGGGTGGGGGGCCACCTGGCACTGGCCCAGGCTGGCGGGCCTCCCACCCCATGTTTTGTTCGCAGAGTTTGGAATGTCCTGGGACGCGGAGCTCAGCTCCCTGGGGAGACACTGGTGCCATCTCCTTGATCTCATTGCTGGACAGGTTTCTCCTTCATTCCAGCTCGGGACTCGGCAGGCTCCCAGTCGCAGCTGCTGCCAGTCCCAGCCAGTCTGTGTCTGTCCCTGCGCTGGCAGCTAGGAGCCATGCAGCTGGGAGCCTAGGAGGTGTCCTTGGGGTGGGGGGTGGTTCTTCCAGCCCTTCTGCAGTGGGCCCTGGGCATGACTCTGAACCCATTCTCTGCAAACCCTTCCCCAGCTGCCTGTCTTCGCAAACTCCTTTGCCCATGACCCCTGATGCTAGGGCCCTGAGGTCTATTTGGAATAATGTTCTCAGGACCTAGGGTCTTGGAGGGGGCGGAGTATGCCTGCTGCACTGATTTCTGCTCCCTTTAGATGGATGGGCTATGCACAGAGGGGGCCGGTTAAGTGTGTGGGAGAGTGGGTAACAGAGAAGGAGCGAGACGTGCGTGTGTGTGCACAGTGCAAATAGGGCTGTCTTGCGCTCTCAGGTGTGAGGATCATGAGACTCGATTAATTGCAGGATGAGGTTGGGAGGAAGGGCTAGGGGTCCTGTTCAGGAAGGATCCTATCCTCACCTGGTCAGCATGTACCTCTGAAGTGGCTAGACATTCTGTACCCCAGCTTGGTCCCACATGCCCAGGCTGGCGCCACCTGGCCGGAGAGAGAAGAGGCACAGCTTGCCCTGTTGTTAGACACATACAAATGTGTGTATGTTCGTGTGCACACGCATGAGTCACCTCTGAGCTCCCTGTGCAGAAAGGAGAGCCCTCCTCACCAGCTAGGGCACTCACTGGTGTACCTACTCATACCTGGCTGGGCTATGGGGCCAAGGGCACACTGGTCATGCAGAGAGGAATCCTCTCTGGGGGAAAAGGAGCCCTGGACCCCCACAGCCTGTCCTCAGCTAGGGCGATCCCTGCCCTGATGTAGGTCAGCATCCGCCCCGGGCTTGGGTAAACTCTCCTCTTTCCACATCATTAATGAGGAGACTAAATAAGTCAGTCCCTCTGGCAGGTCCCCCAGCCCCCCAGGCGGCCTGGCTGGAGCTATTAATATTCCTCGTGTTTATGACCCTCTGGCCCTGCTGACAGGCCCCTCTCTGTAGCCGTTGGAATTAATTTTGTGAATCAGAAGTGGTTGGGCGTTGGGGGGGGCGCCTGTTGGAATCCAGGACGATGACATCTCCACCCCCCGCCCCCCGTGACAGGTCCCACTTGCTAATTCTATAAAACAGTCACCGTGTCCAGCCCAGCCCAGGGCCGCCTGCCTGGTTGGGGCTGCCTCATACCTCTGCTATGCTCTCCCTCTGGGAGAGGGCTGGCCCCGGGCCCCGGCCCCGATGATTCAGGCCCCCTGACACCTTGTACTGATGTCAGTGGGAACTGAGACCTCAGGCCCCGGGACCTTCTGGCCCGTGGCCTGGGCCCACGCCCTGCACGGGGCTTGGCCCTGGCTCGTGCCTCTCGTGACCTTCCCATGTACGAGGCCTGGCTGGGACAGGAGGCCAGGCCAGACAGCCTCTCCTTCACACTGTCCCCTTTCTGAGAGCTGCCCAAACTGGCGCCGGGTCATCCCCCAGACTCCTCGGGTTTCGGGTTTCGAGGACTTGTTCTAAAATTAATATGGGAGAATTCGGAGAATTTGTGAGCCAGTTCCCAGAGAACTGTGACTGCCCCGGGGGCAAGGGTCCCTGCTTCTTCCCACCCTCCCCCAACTCTCATTTCCCTAATTTCCTGTACGGGCAGATCCCCTTTGGGCAAATTTACCCCACGAAGGGCAGGGCGCTCTCCATGGGGAAGGGTCTCTCCCTTCCATGCCCGCCCTAGGGATGTTTCCGAGAGGAGTCTTACACAAAATAATCTCTTCAGTCATCTGAGATATGTTTACAAATATTTTGTGAGTTGTCTTTTCACTTTCTTGATAGTGTTCTTTGAAATAAAAGCTTTTAATTTTGATGAAGTTCAATTTATCTATTTTTGTCTTTTGTCACTTGTGATTTTGGTGTCGTATCTAAGAAACCGTTGCCAAATCTGAGGCCATGGAGTTTACCCCTGTGTATTCCTCTGAGGGTTTTATAGTTTAGCTCCTACACTTAGGTCTTCAAGTCTATTTTACAATAAGTTAATTTTTGTGTATGGTGTGAGGCAGGGGTCCGACTTTACTCTTTTGCACGTGGGTATCCGGTTGTCCCAGCGCCGTTTGTTGAAAAGACTCTCCTCTCCCCATTGAATGACCATGAGTGCGATGGTTTGTTTCTCAGTTCTGCTCCACCGAGAGCGATATGTCTACCATTATGCCAGCATCACACTGTCTTGGTTACTGTAGCTTTGCAATAAGTTTTAAAATCAGGAAGTGTGAGTCCTCTGATTTGTTTTTCTTTTTCAAGATGGTTTTGGCTATTCTGGGCCCTGTGAAATTCTCTACCAATTGAAGATGAATTTTTCTATTTCTGCAAAAAAAGAGCCATTGGGATTTTGACAGGGATCGCACCAAGTCTGTTTTCGGTAGCAGTGTTGGGTTGACAATATTCAGTCTTCCGATTCATGAACGTGGGATGTCTTTTCATGTATTTATGTCTTATTTTCTCTCAGTGATGCACGGCTTTTGTTGTACGAGGTTTGTACTCCTTTCGTTAAGTTTATTCCTAAGTGTTTTATTCTTTTTTGATGTTATTGTAAGTGGAGTTGTTTTCTTGGTTTCAGTTTTGGACTGAGCCATTTAAAATAGGATTTGACATAAAGCACCAGCGTACACATAACTTAGGACCCATCTTGTCAAGACACCACTTATGTAGAAAGTGACATCCCCTGTGACCTTCCCAGGGCCTGCTCTATGGCCCCTTCTCCTACCCTGGCCGCCGTTGGTGGCCTGGCCTCTAAAGGGACATTTCACCCTCATCCTCGCTCTCCCCACCTCCTCCCTGCTGCCCAAATGATTCTCCTAAACGTTGTTCTGTCACTTTCCTGCTTAGAGCCTCCAGTGTCTCCCCATCGTATCCATGAGAACATCATGAGCTCTCCGGCCTTTTGTTTAACATCCTTCATCCTCGTTAAAGACTTCCGTTTCTAGCTCTGTGCTGCTGGTCCTTGTGGATATCATCGCTGACTGAGATGTCCCAGATGCTGCAAAGCTGCTGGATTCTAGGGAGGCTCAGCGATGCTACCAAATCATCTGCCTCCATCCCCACCTGCAGCACCTCTCTCCTCCCCGCTTCCCAGACGCCTGCCTCCTACCTCCCTCCACTCCTTACTCACTGTTACCAAATCCTATGTTTTACCTCCTAAGCCCCGCTTGTGCCTGTCCCCTCTTCTTCACGTATGGCCAGTAAGTTTGGGGTTTACGCTGGCCTGCTCACAGTGCACCAGGTTGGTCTATCTATTACATAGATCCTCCCTGCTTAAACCTTTTGATAACCCCCATGGCCTCCAGGCCCGCAGTGCCGATGCTCTGACATCGTCCACCTCTGCTTGCTCCTTGGGTCTGCCTCGCACCCTCTCGAGGCCCCATCTCTGTGCCCATGCAGCTGCTCGCCCTGGCCTGCCTGGCAAACTCCCGCTCCTTATAGCAAACTCACCTCCATAGCCACTTCTTTACTGTAGGGTCCCCGCTCCTCAGTTGAATGATCCCTCCTTCTAGATGTCAGCCATGGCTCCTGGACCCTCTGTCTGTCTCCCTCCATAGGCCAGTACCACGCAGTACCTGTGTGCCACAGAGCCCAGCAGGGGCCTGGAACAGAATGGTCATCAGTAAATGTGGGCTGGACACTGAGAGGATGGGGTGGTGGTAGAGGAGAAATGGAACCATGAGATGCTCCAGGAAAGGCCAGGTGTGGTGCCCACAGCCATGCTCACATTTGAGCGCTGTGGTGGTTTGCGATTTGCTGGCTGGTCTGTGGGGGAGGATCTGCATTTGACTGAGGTGGCTGCTGCTGCTTGGGTTGGGTTCTGGGCCCCGGGTCAGGCTGTGTGTGTGTGTATCCCCTGCCTTCTGAACCCTTCCCCCTCAGGACTTACCTCTGTCAGGCATGTCCCACCCCTGTAGTTGGGCTCTGGTCACCTTCACTTCCTCTTCTTGTCCCAGCCCCTCTGTCCATTCTGATTTGGCTCCCACCCCAACTGCTCCATGGAGACAGGGGCTTCCCGGCTCATCAGTCTGAATGGCTGAGCAGTGGGTGCAGTGCCCTCCTGCTCCCTCCTGGCCTCCCTCCCACCTTGAGGACCCTCGTCCTCAGCCTCTCCAGGCCCAGGCCCTGCTCTCCACAGCCCCCACCTCATAGCCTCCCCGCCCTGTGAGCTGCCGAATGTGCTCTGCTGGGTCATTTTCAGGCACCCTGATTCTCCATGGCCATTTGTGACAAACAGTCTCTCCTGCTTGACTGGATACTTCTCAAGGGCAGGAATTCAGTAGACTTTTCTCAAAATCCTCAGAACCTAGCATGGGCCTTGCCCAGGAGGGGCTTGATAAATGGTTCAAAATGGAATTCTTTGGAAAGTGGCTTACTCTTTGCTTTCCCCTGCCCCAGAGATGAGCTATCATTTGAGGGACACAGAGTAGCATCCCAAGGTGGGGTGTCTGATTGGATTGTTCGAGGACTGTCTGCATTACCACTGGGGGTGGTCCTAGAACCTTCTGGAAGGGGAAGTGGACACGAGGGGCAGGCTCTGAGAACCTCTCCTATCTGGACAGAAAACAGAATGGAGCAATAGCAGGAGGTGTGGCCCTGAATCCCACGTGTCTCCTGCCCGGGGTCCTCTCTTCCCTGGGGTTCCTGCCTCTAGACTCCTGGTCTCCCAGCATGGCAGCTCGGTCGCACAGCCTGACTTGGTGCCTCCACACACACGGCAGCACGGGCCTCTGGGGCTTGGAGTCTGAGAGGAAGCCCCCCGCCGGGCGCTGAGCGTCAAGCTCCCCGCACTTGGTTCCTGTCTCCGCCCCACCGCTCCTCCTGCCAGTCCCTAATCACTTCCATCTGCCCCACTGACTCACGGGGCTCCAGCTGTCAAGGTTCTAAAAATTTCCAAATCCTCTCCACCCTGCCCTTCCAGGCTATTTTCTCAGCTCTGGCCCCCTGGTGGCACCCCCATATACCCAACCAGTTGCTCCTTCTCACACTGGCTATGAGGAGGAGAGACGTAGATAGTAGAGAGCAGCTTTAGCAAGGGGCTGAGCGGGCTGGGCCCGTGGTCCTGCTCCCCATGGGGGAGGCCTCGACAGCAGCAGAGAGCATGAGGTGGAAAACCAGAGTGGAAGGAGCCACGGGGACCAGGTGCTCAGCTTACAGACAGAGAAACTGAGGTCCAGATCCAGTAGCAGAGTGTGCAATCCTGTCCTTGGGACCCTGGTCCTTGGCTCTCCTTTGCCCTTTGCCCCTTTTCTGTCACTCTTCCTTCCACCCCTAGCTCTCCCTTTGGGCCATGGGAAAGGCAGATTTAGCCCTGGCCTGCCCTTCCCCAGGGACCAGGGCCACTTGGTAACCAGGAGGGGTCTCTCCACCCCCCTGCCCCCGCCTGGCCTCTCTCCAGAGGGCCTGCTCCTACCCTTTCCTCCCAGGATATCTCCGAGGAAGTGTTTGTACCTAAACAGTATTTCCAGGGCAACTTGCATTCCTGGGTGGTGGGTGGGTGGTGAGAAGGGTGGGGAGGAACGGGTGCCGCTCTGCCCGCAGCCCCTGTGGGTTTACGGGCTTGGGGCCTGGGAGCCTGTGTCACCCTTGATCTCCACAGAGTCTGAGGATGACGGCATGAGCCACACCATCGCCCTCTTTATAGTGCATCCCCCACGGTTGAACTGTGTGTGTGTGGTGGGGTGGGGGGTGCAGCGTCCAGAAGTTCCCTCAGCTTGTGGAGGCGGAGCGGCAACCCTGGGGTGAATAGCTCCCAGCAGCCCCCTCTTTCTTGTCCTGCTCCTCAGGGAGAATGTCAGTGCCGGGGTCCCTCTGCCAGGCAGTCCTTCCCCTGCCTACACAGCTCTGTGTATTCCCTGTTGTTACTTCTTAGATGAAGTCCTACCCCCTTGGCAACACTTGCCAGGCTATGCATGACAGTGCCCATCCACTTTTTCAGCCCTACCATGTCCTTCTACCTGCCACACACCTGCCCCCGCACAGCCCCCTGGTTGCCCCTGGATGGCCTCCTCCTCCTTCAAGTCCAGCCCAGTGGTCATGCCTCCTCTTCTAGGTAGGTTTCCTTGGGCTGCCAGAGGGAGCTGACCACTGCCCCCAGGGCTAGCTCACAGCCAGAGCTGAAACACAGTAGCTTGGGTCTCCATGTGTGTAGGGATCCAATTCTCTGCCTGTGCCCTCCCTCCCCAGGGCAATTCCGGGGAGGGGTCCCTGTGGCTATCTGCCTGGCACCAGAGCCCAAACCTGGCCTGGAGCCCAGATCCCACTTGCTTGACTGTCCAGGACTTTTTCTAGATGTCCGCAGAGAGGGCTCCAACCTTGAGCCATCTGTCCTGGATTTCACTGAAGCCTGCGACGGAGAGGGACAAGGTGGTATGGTCAGGCCCAGGCAGGCAGGAGGTCAGAGGGTGTGGCCTAGGGACAGCAACCAGTGAGAGCTGTGCGGCAGAGCCGGGCAAGGGGCAGCCTGATGAGAAGGAATGTCTCTTACCTCAAGCTTCGTGTGAACTGCTCTGCCGAGGGCCCTCAGGAGGCCCCTTCCTCCCCTTCAATGAGCCCCCAGAACCTCTTTCCTCTCTCTGAGCCCCTTTTGCCTCACTGCCCTCCTCCCTCTTATTGAGTCCCACCCTCACCGCACAGCCCCTCTTCCCCCTCCACGCCCCGCCAGTGGAGGACCTAGTACTGTGGTCCCTTCCCGGGGTCTGGCCCGGGGCCAGGTGTTTTCTGGGGAGACCTCTGGTAGGCTCCCCCTCCACGGCATGCTGGGAATGCAGCCCCTGCATACGCAGCCTCCTCCACCAGGGAAAGGCACTCAGGCCAATGGACTTTTAAGGACTGAACAGGGAGCGAGCTCTGTCCCTGGGCCGAGCTGTCCTCCGGATCTGGCCCAGCCTCGGAGGGGCTTGGCTGGGTGCCCCCGTGGGGAGAGGTCTCAGAGCTTAGATCAGAAATGAACTGGGGTTGGAAGCATGCCGCGTCCGGTCTGGCCTCTGTCTCTTCTTCATCCCTGCTCGGGAGGGGCTGAGGACCCCTTCCCCTCTTCATCCGGCAGGGGCTCGGGGCCAGGAAATCGGAGCCTCTGTTTTGGACTGCCCACCATGAGCCTCTGGAGAGAAAACGGCCTCCTGAGGAAGCTGAGAGGTGTCAGGGATTCCAGTTACTGGTGGAGGGGCCCTGTCCTCCCCCAAGGGCCGCAGAGGCCATCCCTCCCAAGGCCAGCCCCTCTCCCTCTGCCCCCCACCCTGCATTGTCTTGGTGACTTCTGGAGGACTTGGTGCTGGATGTGGGGTGAGGAACAGGCTGGACTTGCATCAGTTGTTCTTGTGTCTTACCCTGTTGTCACCTGGGGTTGCCTGTGGCTGACCAAGGGAAAGAGCACCCCAGGGGTCCTCACAAATGTGATCTCACTGACCACAAGGATCCCCGATGGAGGGGTTACTGTTCCTGTTCTCCATAAATTAGATAAGCAAACCTGCTTCAGAAAGGTTGAGTAACGGGGAGGCAGGGGGAGGGAGGGTCAGCAGTTAAATTCAGATGGGCTGACCAAAAGCTCGAGCCCTTTCGTCTGTCCCCGCAGAGCCCCAGAGCCCCAGGTCTGGGGCGAAGACTGCCTCGAGGGCAGCACCGTCAAGGCCTGGAGAAGATGCAAGAGGCATTGCTCAGGGTTCGGCTGCAGCCTGTGTGTGTGCGTGTGTATGCGTGTGTGTGTGTGGTGGGGAGAACTGCCCCCACCAGATGCAAAACTGCTGCTAGCTGCACGGGCTCGGCCTTCCCTGCCCCAGGCCCAGCGCCCCTTCTTCAAAGTCACCTCACCGGGAAGCTTCCCCTCAGTGACCGGTCTAGCCCAGGCCTCTTGCCCTGAGTCTGAAACTATTTATATGTGTCCTTGGCACATAGATTCCTCCAGGGACCAGGAGAGCCTGCACCTGGCAGCATTCTTCATCTCTGTTCTCTGGGCCAAGCAAAGGTCCCCATGACACCTTCTCCTATCCCCCCTCAGGGAAAGACAAGAGCCGGGGACTCTGGTCTGATGGGGGAGACACAGCCCTGGTCTAGGATGATGGTCTGAGGGGGCAAGGGCCTGCCCTGGGGTACTGGCTGCAAAGTGCATACGTGTCTGTATGCGCTGGTGTGTGTCTCCATGTGCACGCATGCATGTCAGCGCATCTCTGTGTGTGTGTACACAGCTCTGGCTGGTGAGGCTTGCTTTTAGGGAGGCATATCTCACTCTGAAATGATGATCTGAGGGTGAAGGCATTGGTAGGAGGGTGGGGGAGCATGGGAAGGACCTGTAGAGAGATCAGAGGCACATGAGCTCTTCTGCACCGTGACTGCCCAGGGGTAGGTTTCATGCTCTCAGCCAAGCCTGGGATCTGGACAACGGAGCTGGGGTGGGCCGGGCTCCCACAGGGAGGAAGGGAAATAGGGCCGGGGGTTGGGGTGAGCAGCCTCGCCTGCCCCAGACTCCTGGCCCTTCCTCGTTCCCTGGACATGGAGCAGGTGGCGGCCTTTCTTGAATGTCCCCACCCAACCCCGATGTCTGGGTCTCAGACATGGCCTTCGTTTATGGGATGATGTTCCCCCGTGGCCAGCTTGGCGGCCACTTACGACTTGCTCGTGCCTGGATGCCCCGTGCCTGGCTGAGGACAGAGAACACTGTCTCCCCCAGCCCTAGCCGCCCCCGCTCCTCTAATCCTGAGAGCAAGGCGAGGCCAAGAATGTCTTGCATACTCTGGCGGGCGGGCTAGCCACGAAGCCTGCTGGAGGGGCATGAATCACGGCCCCGCCTGCCAAGTGCTCACTTGGGCTGTGTTGGAGGCTGGCTGTGCCCAGAGTGGATGGGGAGAAGGGAGGAAAGGAGAGCTGGCAGCTGGGATGGGCAGACAGAGCAATTTTGAGGGGAGAGATGTCTGCTGGACCCATCCCTGGTGGCAATACAGAAATTATGTTACAGAATTTTAGGAGTCTGGAATTATACAGTATTGACTTCTCGGAATTCCACAGGTCTGAAACGCAAGATTCATGGAATGCCACATCGCACCCCTCTGACAGCAGGTTGACACCAAATCCCCATTCTGCAGGGAAACTGGGGGCTGCAAGGTGGTCTGCTCCTGGTCGCATGCAGAGTCCAAGGTAGGGTTGGGCAGGGCCTGGGCCCCGGCTGTCAGTCCGCGGCCGTTTGCAGCCCCGCACTCCTGCCCCTCCCCACGCAGTCAGCAGTGCCTGCTCCAGCCCACTCCCAACATTCCATGTGCTCTTGGATGATGGGGAGGGTGGAAGCGTCAGGGGCACAGGTGTTAGAGGCTCTCCTTCTGCTCCCCCATTCACTCCAAGCACATAAGCTGCCCCATGGAGACTCCTGCTCTATTCTGCCCCCATCTACAAAACCCCCCGGCTTAGCTCTCCTTGGACTCCCTCTGGTCGCCAACATGAAGGGGCCTGCATGGAGCTTGAGCCGGCTCCTGCCATCTGTGCCTGCTCACTCACTCATCTGAAAGCTGTCCACCGAGTGCTCCATGTCTTCTGGACACAGAGACCTTGCCCAAGCCGTCATCCCTGCTCTCCCGTCTGCAAACATTTCCTAGCCTTTAGCATGTCGCCGCACCCAGTTCCCTCCAATCTTAAAATGAAAAATCTCTCTCTTCATCCCCTACCCCAGCTTTCTCCATCTGTCCATAGCCAAATTTCTTCAGCGTTGTCTACACTTATCATTCCCTACTTTCTCACTACCCATTCTCTCCGGAACCCTCTCCAGTCCAGTTTCTGTCCCCGGTCCTCCACAGATGGAGGGATGGGTGCTGGAGCTCTGTCTCTCAGTATCATTGCTCCTCCCTGCTGCCCCCAAAGCCTGCTGTCACTGACCCACCTGTTATGCATCCCTGCTGGCCCTGGTCTCTTCCTGTCTCCCCCAGAGCCTCCCTCTGAGCCTCTCCTTGTGCTGGTGGTTGTCCCAGGCCCTCTTCTCTTCTCACCATCCTCTCCCCGGGTCAGTGGCTGATTACCAGACGCTGCGGCTGAGGATTGCCCCAGCAGTTCCCAGATAGGATGGCCAGCCCTTCCCTCCTCAGGGCTCCAGGCATGCATGTCTAGAATCAAACTGACGAGCCCAGCTGGGTGGCCCACAGATCCTCGCACCCAGCTCTTTGTACTCCCCCAGCCCCACTCTTCCCAAGGGCTCCCCCTCTCTGCGAAGTTCTGTACCACCTACCTGATTCCTGGGGACAGACGTGAGCAGCACCTTGGACTCCTCCCTCTCCCTCACCCTTGGTCCCGTTGGTCGACCAAAGCCGATACATGCGATTCCTTGACTTTACTCTCCCCACTGCTGTTGCCTTCATTCTGAGCTCATCCTAGCTGGCCAGGACTATTGCAACATCCACATCACTGGTCTCTGCCCCAGCAGCTGGCCTTCCACGGGGTGCCAGAGGGAGCTCCTGCAAATGCAGACCTGACTCTGCCGCTCCCCAGCTCAATGTCCTTCCCTGGCTCCCCTCTGCCCATGAACCCTCAGAGCCCTCTGTGGCCAGGTCCTTGACCTCCCCTCCAGCCTGACCCAGGTCCAACACCATCACCTTATGTCCTGTTCACCTTCCCCTGTTGTTCATCACCCCTAGTCACACCACACTGATTCTTTCTTCTAATCTTTTACCAGACATTCCTTCTGCCTGGAACACACCTTCTTTTTCTCAACTCAACAAACTGCCAGCCGAACTCTTAGGTCCCCTCCTTGGTGACGGCCTCTAGGACCCTGTTCTTACCATGCTGTGTGCCATCGCTGCCT
>CM052540.1:106385664-106400782 GCA_028533065.1 Trachops cirrhosus | reverse complement strand
CCCCCCCGCCACTCGAGGGCAAACTCTGTGCACTATCCTTCTGGGTGTCTCCACTAGCCTGAAGCAGGGGGAGTGCTCTATGTGAACCTCTGACTGAATGAATGATCCCAGCAGAGCCTTAGCCCTTGGTGGGGACTCTGGTGGGATGATGCAGTCAGAATTCCGGCTGCACTCCCAGCTCTGTGCCCTGATGTCTGATTCTGAGCATTTTTGCCATGGGCTAGTGGGTGTGGGAACTTTTTTCTCTTTTGGGATTTCTAACACTATGGGAGAGGGGCAAAGAGGGGTGGGGCCTGGGAGTTAGGAGGGCTGACAGGCAGAAGAGGAGAGTAGGTGGTCAGGGGGACCCCTGTGCCTAGGGCTGGCACTTAGCTCCATCTCTAGGGCAACAGGGCTTTTGAGGGTTTAGCTGGGGAGGTGGCATGAGACCTGTCTCCTCACCCTTTGCCAGGCCTGCTCTGCAAGCCCAGGCTGAGAACGAGGGGGTGAAAGAGCCAGCAGAGAAATGGAGTTTGTGCAACAGCACTCAATATGCTTGCAATAAAGGAGAAATGGAAAAAATGTTAATTTAATTTTGACAGTGCCCCAGGACAATGCTCACAGCTCTGAGCTCTCTGACTGCCAGCTGGTCCAGTCCCGCTTTGGGAGACTCCAGGGAATGAGGGAATGTAGGGGCAAAGGGTGAGATGGCCAGAACCCTCTGTCCCAGGATGTCCCCCTATTCCCTGTCACTCCGCCGATTGCTCCCTTCATGAAGCAGCCTCTCAGGGCCACTAGAGCCAAGTTCCTTTTAGCCGAATGAAGGGTACTCACCAGGGAAGGGGGTCAGCTGCTCTGAGGCCCTGCAGATGATCCCCAGCTGGGAGATGCCTGCCCCTCTGGTTTAGACAGCCTGGAACCTGAATTTCCCCAAGCTCCTAAAGTCCCCATGTCTTCCCTGGAGGTTGGGTACAGTGAGGGCCTAGGTATCAGGAGACCTGGCCTCGGGAGCCAGCTGAGTTCCTCAGTAGCTGTGTGGTCTTCAAGGAATTGCCTCCCCTCTCTGAGCCCCGCAGGTCCTCATTGGGAACATGGAGGTCCCTGTAGGAAGGGATTCCCATCCCTGGCTGCGTGGGATGCAGTGCCTGTGCCTCACTGCCTGGCTGCAGGCAGGGTTGGGACGTTTGCATGGGAGGGGAACAGGGGCAACCAGGGACTCTGACCCCCACTGCCATCGCTCAGAGTCTGAAGGGCTAGGCTGCTCACACCCAGGTCTCCCTGCTTATTGGCCGCTGGGTGTTACTCCACCTGTCATCTCTCACCTGAAGTCAGGACAGGTCAGGAACACAGTCCCTCAGCTACTTCAGGGGCTTTCAGGTGGTGGTGACTAAATCGCCCCAGCTGTCTACTTACCCATGTCACCAATGCATTGATTTACACTCCTGTGAAAGCAGATCTTGAGAGAGTGACTTGGGTGTAGGTCTTTTGTTCTGGAGGAGACCCCAGGATGCACAGGGAAGGTTGTGGTGAGAGAGAGACAGGAAAGCGGGGAAAGCCAACAAAAGATGTGCTCGTGAGCAAGCAGCTGGGGTCCAATTTCCTGGGGACCCCAATAGAACATTCTGCAATGAAGGGGATATTTTAATTCTACTGTGTGCAGTATGCTAGCTGCTGGCCACACGTGGGCTACTAGAAATGTGCCTATGGCAACTGAAGAAATGAATTTCTACTTCTTTTTACTTTTAATTAACTGTAGGGCATTTCCTGGGAGGCCAGGGCACTTATTCTCTAATGGGTGGCTGTGCCTGAGGTCATCAAATCCCCTGCACTTCTGGGTGGCACCCAGCAAGTTCTCTGGTGTCAGAAAGCCCCAGGCAGAGAAGAGAGATAGAAGGACAAAGTTCAGGTGGGAAGCTATTATCATGCCAGGAGCTTGCCAGCAGCAGGCAAACCCCGCTGGGCTGAGGGCTCTAGGCCGGGCATCCCTAGGCACGTCCCATTGGCCCACTGCTCACCTGCATCCTCAGTGCTCGTGCCCGGAGATGGTCCCTCCCTGTGAGTATTGTTTGTTTCTGTGAGTATAATTCTGAGCTGTAGGTTTTTTGTTGTATTCTCTCTTTTCCTCCCTTTTTCTCAATCCCTCCCCCGCTTCCGCTCACCTTCCCTCCCTCCCTCCCACGCTTCTTCCTATCCTTCCTCCTTCCTTCCCCCTCTCTTTTTCTCTCTATTGTGGTAAATATATATTTTCATGTACATAATATATTATTTATATAGCATATATATTATATTATAACAATATAATATAATATATAATAATAAAATATATTATATAATATATAGTATATATTATATAGTAGTATATCTTAATAGTAGTATAATAGTAGTATATATTAATAGTATATATTATATTAATATATTATATAATTATTATTATATATAATATATTAATACATTATATATTATAATAATATGTTATATAATATATACTATATAATAATACTTTTTTTCATTTTAACCATTTTAAGTGTATAATTTAGTGGTATTAATTAAATTGACAGTGTTGTGTATCACCATTATTTGTAAAACTTTTTCATCACCCTAAACAGAAACTCTGTATCCATTAAACAATAATTCCTCATTTCCCAACACTGCCAGCACCTGGTAACCTGTATTTTTACTTTCTGTCTCTGTGAATTTGCCTCTTCTAGATATTTCATATAAATGGAATCATACAATATATGTCCTTTTATACCTGGCTTCTCTCACTTGGCATAATGTTTTCAAGGTTTATCCATGTGGTAGCATGTATCAGAACTTCATTCATTTTTTTTCCTTTCATTTAAAAAATTTTATTGTATTTTTTCCGTTGCCATTTACCCACCTCCACCCTTCCCTCCCATACCCTCTGCCATCTCCACCACCCTGGCAATCATTATACTGTTGTTTGTGTCCGTAAGTTCTTTCTCTTTTTTCTCTTTTTGGCTCAATCCCTCCATCCCTACCCCCACCCCCAGAGCAGTCAGCCTGCTCTCTAACTATGAGTCTGTCTCTGTTTTGCTTGTTAGTGACTTCATTCTTTTTCAAAGCTTAATAATATTCTATTGTATGGATATACCACATTTTATTTATTCCTTCATTAGATGATGAACATTTGGGTTGTTTCCACTTTTTGGCTATTGTGAATAGTATACTACTAAGAACATCCCCATACACACCCTGTGGCTAGTATGGCTCAGTGCATTGAGTGCCAGCCTGTGAACCAAAAGGTCACTGGTTCGACTCCTAATCAGGGCACATTCCTGGCTGTGGGCCGGTCCTTGAGAGACAAGCAAGTGTTTTTCTCACACATCAACGTTTTTCTCCCTCTCTTCCCCTCTCTCTAAGAATGAATAAATAAAATCTTTATAAATATTTAAAACAAAAGAACATTCATATATAAGTATTTTAATGGGTTGTCATAACAAAATACAATAGAATAGGCAGCTTAAACATCAGACATCCATATTCTCACAGGCTGGAGGCTAAGTCCAAGATCTAGGTGCTGGCTGATTAGTTTTTCGGTAAGAACTCTCTTGCTTGCCGATGGCCACCTTCCACCTTCTCACTGTGTGTTCACATGGCCTCTCCTCAGTGGGCCCATGTGAGTGGGGGACAGGAGGAAGGGTGAGGGGAGGGAGGGAAGTAGAGTGAGGGAGGGGAGAGGGGGATCCCTTTTTCTTTCTTTTCTTATGAGGCCATCAGTTTTACTAGATTGAAACCCTGCCTTTATGACCTCATTTAATTGCAAGGACCTCATTTAATTGCTCAAGGACCTCATCACATTGGGGAATTAAGGTGTCAACATGTGAAGAAACATTAAATCCCCAACTTGCATTTAATTCTTTTGGGTGTATGACTAAGAGTGGAATTGCTGGGTTATAGATGGTAATTCTATGCTTAACTTTTTGAGGAATTACCAAAGTGCTTTCTGTGGCAGCTGCATCATTGTACAACTCCATTACATTTTATGAGGGTTTCACTTTCTCCACATCCTTGCCAATACTTACCATTTTTCTGAATTAAAAAAAGAAATTATAACCATCCTAGTAGGGGTGAAGTGGTACCTCATTGTGGTTTTGGTTTGCATTTCCCTAATAGCTAATAATTTTGAGCATGTTTTCATGTGCTTATTGTTTATTTTCATTTTTCCTATGGAAAATCTATATTGAAATCCTTTGCTGAATTTAAAATTGAATTGTCTTTTTGTTGTTGAGTTGTAGGAATTCTTTATATACTTTATATATGAAACCCTGATCAGATGTATAATTTACAAACACTCTCTCATTCTTTTTATTAGATTATTGCTCCATAGTGTTTTTAAAAATATATTTTATTGATTATGCTATTATAGTTGTCCCAATGTTTCCCCCTGTGCCCCCTCTACCTGGTAGCCCCTATTGCTTCAATCCAGGCCTTCATTTATGTCTATGGGTCATGCATGTAAGTTCTTTGGCTATTCTTCCTATACTGTTCTTAACATCCCAGTGTCTATTCTGTACGTACCAATTTGTACTTCTTAATCCTTGCACCTTTCCCCCCATTCTCCCTCTTCCTCCTCCCAGTTGATAACCTTCCAAATGATCTCCATATCTATGATTCTGTTACTGTTCTGCTTGTTTGCTTAGTTTGTTTTTTAGATTTAATTTGTGATAGTTGTGAATTTATTGCCATTTTCATGTTCATAGTTTTGATCTTCTTTTTCTTAAATAAGTCCCTTTGACATTTCATGTAATAATACCTTGGTGATGATGAACTCCTTTAGCTTTACCTTGTTTGGGAAGCACTTTATCTGCCATTCAATTCTAAATGATAGCTTTGCTGGATAGAGTAATCTCGGTTGTAGGTCCTTGCTTCTCATCACTTTGAGTACTTCTTGCCAGTCCCCTCTGTTCTGCAAATTAATTTTTGAGAAATCAGCCGATAGTCTTATGGAAACTCCTTTGTAGGTAACTATCTGCTCTTCTCTTGCTGCTTTAAGATTCTCTCTTTATCTTTAACCTTTGGCATTTGAATTATGATGTATCTTAGTGTGGTCCTCTTTGGGTCCAAATTGTTTGGGACTCTCTGTGCTCCCTGGATTTGTATCTCTATTTTCCTCACCAAATTAGGGAAGTTTTCTTTCATTATTTTTTCCAAATAAGTTTTCAATTACTTGCTCTTCCTCTTCTCCTTCTGGCACCCCTATGATTTGGATATTGGTACATTTAAACTTGTCCCAGAGGTTCCTAAACCTCTGTTGTGTGTGTGTGTGTGTGTGTGTGTGTGTGTGTGTGTGTGTGTTTAAATTCTTGTTTCTTCTTTCTGTTCTGGTCGAATGTTTATTTCTTCCTTTTGTTCCTAATTGTTGATTTGAGTCCCAGTTTCCTTCCTGTCACTGTTGGTTCCCTGTATTTTTTTTTAAATTTATTTCACTTTGCATAATCTTCACTTCTTCCTCTATTTTGCAACTGTACTCAATCATTTCTGTGAGCATCCTGATGACCAGTGTTTTGAACTCTGCATCTGGTAGGTAGGCTATCTCCTCGTTGCTTGGTTCTTTTTCTGGCGTTTTGATCTGTTCTTACATTTGGGATATATTTATTTGTCTTGGTGCACCTGTTATGTTATGGGGGCAGAGCCTTAGGTATTTGTCAGGGTGGGGTAACCCACTTCACTGTGTTTCGGTGCTGTATGTGGGGGAGGGGTCAGAGAGGGAACAATGACACTTGCTCGGCTCTCTCCCCACTTTCAGTCAGTTCTTCCACTACCCATGAACAAATTGGGCCCTTCCGGTCCTGATTCCCTGGTGGTTGGGTTTGTGTATGTTCGAAGATACCGTGAGTCTCTCCTGTGAGGCTGGGAGTTTCTCCCGCCACCTCAATAACCACAGGTTTTTTTAAAAAAGATTTTTATTTATTTTTAGAGAGAGGGAAAAGGAGGGAGAAAGAGAGGAAGAGAAACATCAATGTGCAGTTGCCTCTCATGCACCCCCTGCTAGGGATCTGGCCTGCAACCCAGGTATGTACCCTGACTGGAAATTGAACTGGTGACACTTTGGTTTGCAGGATGGCACTCAATCCACTCAGCCACACCAGCCAGGGCCCCCCACAGGTTTTTACAGCCAGAGATTTTGAGGCTTTATTTTCCCACACTGGAACCCTGGGTTGCACTGTGTGTATCATTCCTCAGTTGTTCCTCCTGACTTCATGTGAATGTGGGACTGCCAGGTCCACCAGCTGCTACCTTGCCACATGTCCTCCTCACCCTGGCTGCCCCTCTCCACCACTCCTACCAGTCTGGATGAATGTTTTTTCTTTAACTCCTTGGTTGTTGGACTTCTATATAGTTTGATTTTATGGTAGTTCTGGTTGTTTTTTTTGTTTTTAAAATTGTTGTTGTCCTTCTTTTGGTTGTGCAAGGAAGTAAAGCATATCCACCCACACCTCCATCTTGGCTGTAAGTCCTCTATCACTGATGGTTGGAGAGACTGTTCTGTCCTCATCAAATGGCCTTGGCATTCTTGTCAAAAATCAATTTGCCATAGTTCTGGGGTTGGCAATGATGTAGTTTTCTGCTCTATTACATTGGTCTATATCAGTCATTTTCAACCTTTTTCACCTAATATACACTAAATACTAAAAATCTGCCACACACTAAAAATATGTATATTTTTTGTCAATCTGATAAAATATAAGTGTAATTTTGATTCACTCAAGTTGGATGGCTATCATTGTATTGTCTGTTGTCATTTTTTTATTTGACAGTCTAAGGGGAAAAAGGTCAATGCCCTTGACTAAGTAATCAGATATTGCATGTTTTAAAAGTTCTTGTGGCACATCAGTTGAAAATCACTGGTCTATATATCTGTCTTCATGCCAGTACCTCTTTTTTTTTTTTTTTAATCATTGTAGCTTTGCAGTAAGTTTTGAAATTGGTAAGTATGAAGCCACCAACCTTGGTTTTCTTTTTCAAGATTGTTTCGGCTATTTGCTGTTCCTTGAAATTCCACATGAATGTTAGGGTGGATTTTTTCATTTCTGCAAACTACATGTTGGAGGTTGGATAGAGATTGCATTGAATCTGTAATTGGCAGTATTGTTGTCTTCTTTGGGTAATTCTGTTCTCTTAATAATATCATATCTTCTGATCCATGAATACAAGATATATTTACATTTATTTATGACTTCTTTAATTTCTTCCAGCAATGTCTTGTAGATTTTCATGTTCAAGTATTGCACTTCCTTGATTAAATTTATTCCTAAGGGCTTTTAAAAATTGTATTTTATTGATTATGCAATTACAGCTGTTCCTTTTTTTCCCCCTTTACCCTGCCTGCATCCAACCAGCAACCCCTACTGCAACACGCAATCCCTCCACCATTGTTCATGTCCACGGATCATGCATGTAAGTTCTTTGGCTACTCCATTTCCTATACTGTACATCCCCCATGGCTATTCTGTAACTACGTAGTTGTACTTCTTAATCCCCTCACCTCTTCACCCATTCCCCCACAACCCTCTCCCATCCAGCAACCAACAAAACACTCTGTGTATCCATGATTCTGTCTCTGTTCTTGCTTGCTTAGTTTGTTTTTTTAGATTCAATTGCTAACATATATGTATTTATTGCCATATTGTTATTCATAGTTTTGATCTTCTTCTTTTTCTTAAGTAAATCTTTTTAGCGTTTCATATAATAATGGTTTGATGACAATGAAATCCTTTAGTTTCTCCTTGTCTGGGAAGCTCTTTATCTGCCCTTCAACTCTAAATGATATCTTCGCTGGGTAGAGCAATCTTGACTATAGGTCCCTGCTTTTCATGATTTTGTATATTTCTTGCCAATCGCCTCTAGCCTGCAAAAGTTATGAGAAATCATCTGACACTCATGGGAATTCCCTTGTGGGTAACCACCTTCTTTTCTCTTGCTGTTTTTAAGATTCTCTCTTTATTTTTAACCTTTGGCTTTTTAATTATGATGCATCTTGGAGTGGACCTCTTTGCATCCATCTTGCTTGGTACTCTCTGTGCTTTCTGGATTTGCATGTCTATTTCCTCACCAAATTAGGGAAGTTTTCTTTCCTTAATTTTTTAAATATATTTCTGATTTCTTGCTCTTTCTCTTCTCTTTCTGGCACCACTATGATGTAAATGTTGGACCTCTTGATCTTGTCCCAGAGGCTGCTTACACTATCATCATTTTTTTGGATTCTTTTTTCTTTTTTGTTTTCAAAGATTTTATTTATTTTCAGAGAGAGGGGAAGAGAAGGAGAAAGAGAGGGAGAGAAACATCAATCAGTTGCCTCTCGCATGCCCCCAGCTGGGGACCTGGCAACAACCCAAGCATGTGCCCTGACAGGGAATTGAACCGGCAACCTTTATGTTTACAGGCCAGTGTTCAATCCACTGAGTCACATCAGCCAGCACTGGATTCTTTTTTCTTCTTGTTATTCTGATTGGTTGTTTTTTGCTTCCTTATGTTCTATATCATTGATTTGATTCTCAGCTTCATCCACTCTCCTGTTGTTTCCCTGTAAATTGTTGCTTATTTCAATCAGGGTATCCTTCATTTCTGATTGGATCTCTTTTATGCTGTTGAGGTCCTCACTAAGTTCCTTTGAGCATTCTTACAACCAGTGTTTTGAACTCTGCATCTGATAGACTGCTTATCTCAATTTCATTTAGCTCTTTTTCTGGAGTTTTGATCTGTTCTTTCATTTGGGCCATGTTTCTTTGTCTTCTCATTTTGGCAGCCTCCCTGTGTTTGTTTCTATGTATTAGGTAGAGCTGCTTTGACTCCATGTCTTGGTAGTGTGGCTTAATGTAGTAGGTTCCCTATAGGATCCAGTGGCACAGCCCCTATCACCTAAACTGGGTCCTCAAGGTACACCCTTCAGGGGGGCTGACTATAGTCTCCTCTTGTAGTTGAGGCTTGGTTGCTGTTGGCAGATCAATGGGAGGGATTTACCAAGGCCAGTCGGCTGCAAGGATTGGCTCTGACCACTTACCACTAACCTCCGCCCTCTGTGGAGGATCAGCTTGCAGGGGCAGGGTGGTGGTGCTCTGATATGGTCTGTAGCTGTCCACTGGGTGCATTGGCCCTGGGATTTTCCGAGTGGTGTAGCCCAATATTAGCCCCCACCTTGTTTTGCCTGGGGTGGCTCTTATTGAACTATAAAGCATTCTGAGATGGCTGCTACTTAGGATGGGCTTGGAGATTCCCAGGCTAAGTCAAGCTGTGAAACTAGGCTGGCTGCTGCTAGTGCTGGGCCTGGGACTCACTGAGGCCAGCTGTTGCTTGCTTGATAGGATTTAGGACATTGTGAAGTAAAAGCCAAGACCAGCCATTCATATGGAAAAGCAGTTTGGGTGGGCCCATAAGTTGAGTGGGGCAGAGTCTCTGGGGATCTCCAGGGCAGGTCAAACAGTGTTAGCCAGGTTGATGGAGTCTCAGATATGGCACCAGCTTGCTGCCTCTGTGGAGCGAGGGCTCAGAAAACAGATAATGGCTGCTTCTTACCTTGATGCCAGACACTCCAGTTTCTCTCTTTATACCACTGGTGCCTTTCGAGCTGCTACTCTGGTGCTGGAGCTCAGAGGGAGTGAGTCTGTGTAGGAGAGTCCCTGTATAGGCTCCTTAAGAGTAACTGCTCAGGGCTCTAGAAGTTTCTTCCACTGACTCAATCCCTGCTAGTTTTTGCAGCAAAAAGTTGTGGGGACTTATCTTCCTGGCCCTGGAACCCTGGGCTGGGGGGACTGGTGTGCGTCTGGTGCTCCTCACTCCTGAGATATCCCTCCTGAATTTTTACCCACCACATGTGGGTGAAGGACCAGCCCATTCCACACCTGCATCCCTCCTACCAGTCTGGATGGATGTGGTTTCTTTAATTCCGTAGTGGTCAGACTTCCATTCAACTCAATTTCTGATGGTTCTGAGTGATGGTTGTTGTATATTTTAGTTGTAATTTTGGCATGGTTGTGTGAAGAGGTGAGCCATGTCTGCCTACGCCTCCATTTTGACCAGAAGTCCCCCTCAGGGCTTTTTTAAAGTGCAATTGTAAATGGAATTGTTATTTAAATTTCCTTTTTTGCATTGTTCATTGAAAGTAAATAGAAAGACAGCTGATATTTGTGTGTTGATTTTGTATTTTCAAATTTGTTGAAGTTTTTAGCTTTTACAGTTGAATGCATGTGTATGAATTCTTTAGGATTTTCTACATATAAGACTCTATAATCTGTGACTAGGGATAGTTTTACCCCTTCCTTTCCAATTTGGATGTCTTCTATTTCTTTTTTCTGCCTAATTGTTCTGGCTTGAACTTCTAGTATTATGTTGACTAGAAGCTCAAAAGTGTGCATCCTTGTCTTATTACTGATCTTAGGAGAAAAGCTTTCAGCCTTTTACCACTGAGTATAATGTTAGCTCTGAGTTTTACATATATGGCCTTTATCTTGTTGAGGAATTTCCCTTCTATTCCTAGTTTATTATTTAATTTTTTTTGTCATGAAAGAGTGTTGGATTTTTGTCAAATGCACTTTCTGCACCAATTGAAATAATCATGATTCTCCTCCTCCTTCTGCTAATGTGGTATTTTACATTGCTTGCCTTTCATGTGTTGAATCACTTTTGCATTCTGGGGAGAAATAACATTTGATTATGGTGTATAATTATTTTAATATGCTGTTGAATTCAGTTTGCTAGTATTTTATTGAGGATTTTTGAATCCATGTTCATAAGGAATATTAGTCTATAGTTTTCTTGTAGTGTCTTTCTTAGGCTTTGGTATCTGTGTAATGCTGGTCTCATAGAATGAGTTAGCAAGTGTTTCCTCCTGTTTGATTTTTTGGACAATTTGGAGAAGGATTGGTGTTAATTCTTCTTTACATGTTTGGTAGAATTCACAGGTGAAGCCATCTGGTCCTGGGTTCTTCTTTGTTGAGAGGTTTTTGATTACTGATTTGATCTCCTTATTATAGGTGTATTTGGATTTTCTATTTCTTCTTGACTCACACCTTAATTTGTGCTTCTAGTAATTCATCCATTTTAGCTGGGTTATCTAATTTGTTGGCATATAGTTCATAGTATTTTCTTTCTTTTTTCATTTTAATATATGTTATTGATTATGCTATTACAGCAGTCCCAATATTTCCACTTTTGTCCTCTTCCACCTGGTACCCAATTCCCTCCAGTAATCCCTCCCATTAGTTTATGTCCATGGATCATGCATACAAGTTCTTTGGCTACTACATTTCCTATACTTTTCTTTTTTTAAGTACATTTTATTGATTATGCTATTAGAGTTGTCACATTTTTTTCTCCCCTTTATTTGCCTCTGCTTAGCAACCTGTCTCCCACCAGCATTCTGCCTTTAGTTCATGTCCATGGGTCATACATATAAGTTCTTTGGCTTCTCCATTTCCTATACTGTCCTTAAATTCCTCCTGTCTATTTTGTACCTACCATTTATGCATTTTATCCCCTATACCTTTTTCCCTATTCTTCCTCCTCTCCATCCCTGCTGATAACCCTCAGTGTGATCTCCATTTCTGTGATTCTGTTCCCATTCTAGTTGTTTGCTTAGTTTGTTTTTAGGTTCAGTTGTTGATAGTTGTGAGTTTGTTATCATTTTACTGTTCATATTTTTGATCATCTTCATTTTCTTAGGTAAGTCCCTTTAACATTTCTTATAATAGGGCCTGGTGATGATGAACTCCTTTAACTTGACCTTATCTGGGAAGCACTTTATCTGCCCTCCCATTCTAAATGATAGCTTTGCTGGATAGAGTAATCCTGGATGGAGGTCCTTGCCTTTCATGATTTTGAATACTTCTGTCCAGTCCCTTCTTGCCTGCAAGGTTTCTTGTGAGAAATCAGCTGATAGTCTTATGGGAACTCCTTTGTAGGTAGCTGTCTCCTTTTCTCTTGCTGCTTTTAAGGAGATTCTCTCCTTATCTTTAACCTTGGGTGATGTAATTATGATGTACCCTGGTGTGTGCTTCCTTGGGTCCAACCTCTTTGGGACTCTCTGAGCTTCCTGGACTTCCTGGAAGTCTATTTCCTTTGCCAAATTTAGGAAGTTCTCATTCATTATTTTTTCAAATAAGTTTTCAATTACTTGCTCTTCCTCTTCTCCTTCTGGCACCCCAATGATTCAGATGTTGAAATGTTTAAAGTTGTCCCGGAGGTTCCTAAGCCTCTCCTCATTTTTTTGAATTCTTGTTTCTTCATTCTGTTCTGGTTGAATGTTTATTTCTTCCTTCTGCTCCAAATTGTTGATCTGAGTCCCAGTTTCCCTCCCTTCACTGTTGGTTCCCTGTGTATTTTTCTTCATTACAATTTGCATAGCCTTTATTTTTTCCTCTATTTTGCAAACATGTTCAACCATTTCTGTGAGTCCCCTGATTACCAGTGTTTTGAACTTTGCAGGGAAGGGAGGGAGAAAGAGAGAGAGGGAGAGAAACCTGTCCCGCTCACACACACCCAACTGGGGACCTGGCCCACAACCCAGGCATGTGTCCTGACTGGGAATGGAACCAGCAACCCTTTTGTTCACAGGTTAGCATTCAATCCACTGAGCCACAGCAGTCAGGGCCATAGTATTTTCTTATAATACTTTTTATTTCTGTAAAGTCAGTAGTAATGTCCATTCTTTAATTTCTGATTTTAGTTATCTGAGTCTTTCCAACTATTTTTTTTAGTCAGTCCAGCTAAAAATTTGTCAATTTTGTTGGTCTTTACAAGGATCCAAATTTTGTTTTTGTAGATTCTCTCTATTTTTTTTTCTGTCCTCTATTTCATGATTTCCATTCTAATCCCTATTGTGTCCTTCCTTCTGCTAGTTTTGGGTTTAGTTAGCTCTTTTTTTTTTCTAATTCTTTAAGGTATAGAGTTAGATGATTTTTTTTTGAGGTCTTTCTTCTTTTTCAATGTAGGCATTGATTGCTATAAATTTCCCTCTAAGCACTGCATTTGCTATGACCTGTAAGTTTTGGTATGCTGTGCTTTCATTTCATTTGTCTCTAAGTATTTTCTAATTGCCTTGTGATTTCTTCTTTAGACCATTGGTTATTTAAGATTGTGTTGTTTAATTCCCACATATTTGTGAATTTTCCAGTTTTCCTTCTGCTATTGATTTCTATCTTCATTCCATTGTGGTCAGAGAAAATATGATTTCAATCTTTTAAAATTTATTGAAACTTGTTTTGTGGCCCAACATATGGTCTATCCTGGAGAATGTTCCATGTGCCCTAGAGAAGAATGTGTACTCGCTGTTGTTTACTAGATGGTCTATGTAGATCTGTTAGGTCTAATTGTTTTATAATGTTGTTCATGTCCTCTTTTTCCGTATTGATTCTCTGACTAGATGTTTTATTCATTATTGAAAGTGGAGTGTTGAAGTCTCTAACTTTATTGTAGAACTGTCTATTTCTTTTTTCAACTCTGTCAATATTTTAAAAACATTTTTGAGACTCTTGTGAATAAATGTTTACAACTGTTATATCTTCTTGATGAACTGACCTTTTAATTAATACATAATGTCTTTAATTGTCTGTTGTAACAGTTTTGACTTAAAGTTTATTTTGTTTCAAATTAGTATAATTATCCTAGCTATTCTGGTTATAGTTTTCATGGAACATCTTTTTTCTTCCTTTTACATTTAACCTATTTGTGTCCTTGAGCCTAAAGTGAGTCTCTTGTAGGCAGTATATAGTTGAATTATTATTATTATATTTAAAACATTTTTAAACTTCCGGCCAAGATGGAGGCATAGGTAGACGCACTGTGCCTCCTCGCACAACCAAGATAGGGACAACAACAATATAGAAACAAAATAACAACCAGAACTGACAGAAAATTGGTATATGGAAGTCGGACACCCAAGGATTTAAAAATAGACACTTTCATCCAGACCGGTAGGAGGGGCGAGTTGGGCAGCGAGGCAAGGGACGCAGAGCGGAGAGCTGAGCACCTGGGGCAGTGTGCAAGCCCACAACAGGCACACCCTGGGTGCACAAGCAGCAGTGGCTAGTGGGCCCTGGCCAGGGGGTGGCGATCAGCAGACCCAGCAAGGCGGACATTGTGAAGCAAGGCACTGCATGCAACTCAGGGTTCCAGCGCCGGGAAATAGAGCTTTGGGTCACTGACTGAAAAGGAAGGTCCCACGGGGTGCACAGGCCCACCCACACCGGAATTGGTGCCAGAGGGGCCCGGTTGGCTTGCGGAAAGTGGCGGAAGGGGCTGGGGTCCTACAGAGAGCAGAGCAAGCACCATTGTTCCTTCTTGGACCCCGCCCCCACATACAGCCTCACAACCCAGCAAATGGGGTGCCACGCCCTGGTGAACTCCTAAGGCCCTGCCCCTCACTACAGGATCTCGACAAGACCCAAAAACAAAACAAAACAAAACAAAAACAGCAAACAGATGGCTCAAACGAAAGAAGAATTGAAAGCCCCAGAACCCATCCTTTTAAGGGACTAAGAGATAGCCAACCTATCAGATACACAGTTCAAAGCACTGGTTATCAAGATACTCACAGAATTGGTTGATTTTGGTCACAAATTAGCTGAAAAAATGCAGGCTACAATAAGTTTAATGAAGAAAGATGCACAGGGAACCAATGGTGATGGAATGAAAGATGGGTCTCACATCAATGGAGTGGACCAGAAGGAAGAAAAAAACATACAACCAGAAAAGAATGAACAAATAAGAAGTCAAAAAAATGAGGAGAGGCTTAGGAACCTCCAGGACATCTTTAAACTTTCCAACATCCGAATTATAGGGGTACCAGGAGGAGAAGAGGAAAAACAACAAGTGGAAAAGATATTTGAACAAATGATAAAGGAGAACTTCCCGAATCTGGCAAAGGAAATAGAATTCCAGGAACTCCAGGAAGCTCAGAGAATCAATCCCAAAGAAGTTGGATCCAAGGAGGAACACACCAAGGCACATCATAATTACATTAGCCAAGGTAAAAATGAAGGAGAGAATCCTAGAAGCAGCAAGAGATAAGGGGATAGTAACCTACAAAGGAGTTCCCATCAGACTGTCAGCTGATTTCTCAAAGAGACCTCCCAGGCAAGAAGGGGCTGGAAGGAAGTATTCCAAGTCATGAAAGACAAGG
>CM052540.1:106364178-106385164 GCA_028533065.1 Trachops cirrhosus | reverse complement strand
ATCCTTGGTTGTCCGACTTCCATAAACTTCAATTTTCTGTCAGTTCTGGTTGTTATTTTGTTTCTATATCTTTGTTGTCCCTATCTTGGTTGTACGAGGAGGCACAGTGCGTCTACCTATGCCTCCATCTTGGCTGGAAGTCCAAGATTGAATTCCTTGTTGTGTGTGTTCTCTAAAGTCTGTTTCAGTATTTCAGTGGTAAGACAGTGACCTGAGAGAGATTTCCTTAACTACCTGGAGCCCAAAAAGAGAAAAAAAGTACTCTTTCAGTCAATGCAGCTTGATTCTCAGCCGGGGACATTCCTTCAATGCTAAGCTGTGCTGCCTACAGCTCCGTTTTAGCCTTCACCTTCTGCTTGTGCAGAGTCCACAGACATCAGAGGTGAAACCAAGGGACTTAAGTCTTTCTAAGGATGCTTGTCATCCTGGGCATGAATGTTGTACTCTATTTTTCCAGTATGTGCAGTGGCCCTTCAGAGCCCTTATTCCTTCAATAACCTTCTTTGTCTCTTCTTCCCCAGGCTTTGGGGTTTTATAGGCAACTTGTCCCATCTGCCATCTCTTGCCCCAATAGGGCATGGAGTGTGTATTACTTTAAATCTTTCTACAAATGCTGCTGCTGCCTGGATATCCATACCAGCCTGGTGGGATGGAAGGGCATTAAAAAATTAACCTTTGGGTCTTCTCTTTGGGTATTACCAGACAGATTTTTAAAAACCATACAGTTACAATACTTTAAAAATAAGGTCTGTATTAGTCTCCTGGCACCAGCAAGCCACATCAGAAATGCAGGCCACCATCCCCACAGCTGGCACCATGCCAGCAAATGAGGAATAAGAGCAAAGTGGTCAAAAACGCCACAGTGTTCTTTTACTGAAATTCAGTTTTCCTTTTTTCTTCATTAAGTGTTTTCCTGATTGTCATAAGTTTTGGATTTAAAAACCAATTAAGTCAATATTCGCCAGCTTATGTTTGTTTCAGTGGAGAGGCTGATAATTTAAATGTCTTATGCCACCATTTTCCATGATGTCACCTGGTCTCTGTGTTTTCTTTTCTTTTTTTTAAAGATTTTATGTATTTATTTTTCTAGAGAGGGGAAGGGAAGGAGAAAGACAGAGAGAGAAACATCATTGTGTGGTTGCTTCTCATGCACCCTTTACTGGGGACCTGGCCCACAACCCAGGCATGTGCCCTGACTGGGAATCGACCAGCCACCCTTTGTTTCACAGCCTGCACTCAATCCACTGAGCTACACCAGCCAGGGCTGTTTTCTTAACTTTACATTTTTATTGAGTTAAAATTTACAAAAAGCAAAGTGTACAAATCTTAAGCGTATGGCTTGATGAACTTTATATATGTAGGCACTCATACTGGTGCCACTCAGATCAAGACACAAAATGTTATCAGTTCCACAGATGATTCCTTCATACCCCTTTCAGGACACTTACTTACTCCCTCAGATAACCATTATTATGACCTCTATCTCTTTAAACTAGTTTTGCCTGTTAGAATGTTTTACACATGGAATTAGCAGTGGATATATTTCTAAGTCTGGCTATTTTTGCTCAGCCCAATTTTGGGATTCATCCATACATGTAGGTTAAAGTTCATTCTTTTTAAAAAAGTATTCAAACATGCTGTTAAGGTCCAAACTAAGTCCCTTTGAGCATTCTTATAACCAGTGTTTGAACTCTACATCTGATAGATTGTTTATCTTCATTTTGTTTAGTTCTTTTTCTGGAGTTTTGATCTGTTCTTTCATTTGGGCCCTATTTCTTTGCCTCCTCATTTTGGCAGCCTCCCTGTATTTGTTTCTATGTATTAGGTAGAACTGCTTTAATTCCATGTCTTGGTAGTGTGGCCTAATATAGTAGGTGTCCTGTAGGGTCCAGTGGCACAGCCTCCTCTTTCACCCAAATTGGGTCCTCGAGGTGTGCCCTTTTTGTGGGCTGAGTACAGTCTCCTCTTGTAGTTGAACATTGATTGTTGTTGACAGGTCAATGGGAGGGATTTACCAAGGCCAGTCAGCTGCAAGGACTGACTGTGACCACTGACCACCAACCTCTGCCCTCCATGGAGGATCAGTTGTGTAGGGTCAGGGTGGTGCTCTGACATGGTCTGTAGCTGTCCACTGGGTGCAAAGGCTCTGGGGATTCCTGGGTAGTACAGGCCAAGATCAGCTCTCACCTGTGTTTTGCCTAAGGCCACCCTGCCTGAACTATAAACCAATCTGAGATGGGTTCTACTTGTGCTGGGCTTAGAGATTCCCAGGCAAAGCCAAACTGTGAATTTAGGCTGGCTGCTGTTAGTGACGGGCCTGGGGCCACTTAGCAAGTGGTATGGGGGCTGGGAGCTCACTGAGGCTGACTGTTGCTTGTTTGAGAGGATTTAGGAAGTTATGAAGCCTGAGCCAAGACCAGCCATTCATATGGAAAAGCAGCTTGGGTGGCCCTTTGAGCTAGGTGGGATAGAGTCTCTGGGGATCTCCTGGATGGAGCTAACAGTGTTAGCCAGGTTGGTGGAGTCTCGGATATGGCATCCACCTGTTGGCTATGTGACTCTGGTGGGGAGGGTTCAGAAAAGAGACAATGGCCTCTGCCTGCCTTTCTGTCTGTGAGAAAGCTGCCCCTGAGCTCTCACCAGACACTTCAGTTTCTGCCTGTCTGCCACTGGTGCCTTTCAAGCTGCTGTCCTGGTGCTGGAGTTCAGAGGGATTGAATCTGCATAAGTCCAGTGTGGGTTCTTTATAAGGAACTGTTTGAGAATTCAGTAGTTTCTTCCACTGATTCTATCACCACTGGTTTTTGCAGCCAGAAGTTATTGGGACTTATATTCCTGTAACTGGAACTTTGGGTTGGAGGGTCTGGTGTGGGACTGGGACTCCTCACTCCCAAGATATTCCTTCTGATTTTTATTCACCACACATGAATATGAGACCAGCCTGTTCTGCCTCTCCACCTCTCCCACAGCATAGAAAGATCCAGTCAGAGGCAAAGGATATACTAATCGATTAAAGAACAATTTACAAAATTTACAGGGAAACAACAATAGAGTGGATGAAGCTGAGAACCAAATCAATGATTTGGAACATAAAGAAGCAAAAGACAGCCAATCAGAAAAACAAGAAGAAAAAAGAATCCAAAAAAATGTGGATAGTATAAGCAGCCTCTGGGACAACTTGAAGCATTTCAACATTTGCATCATAGGCGTGCCAGAAAGAGAAGAGAAAGAGCAAGAAATTGGAAATCTATTTCAAAAAATAATGAAAGGAAATAATGAAATGAAATGCAAGTCCAGGAAGCACAGAGAGTCCCAAACAACATGGATTCAAAGAGGCCCTCACCAAAATACATCATAATTAAAATGCCAAAGGTTGACAATAAAGAGAGAATCTTAAAAGCAGCAAGAGAAAAGCAGTTAGTTACCAACATGGGAGTTCCCGTAAGTCTGTCAGCTGATTTCTCAAAAAAACTTTGCAGGCTACAGGAAATTGGCAAAAAATATACAAAATCATGAAAAGCAGGGACCTATAGCCAAGATTGCTCTACCCAGCAGAGATATCATTTAGAATCTAAGGGCAGATAAAGAGCTTCCCAGACAAGGAAAAACTAAAGGAGTTCCCTGTCACCAAACCATTATCATATGTAATGTTAAAAGGACTTATTTAAGAAAAAGATCAAAACTATGAACAATAAAATGGTAATAAATACATATCTATTAGCAATTGAATCTAAAAACAAACTAAACAAACAAGAAGAACAGAGATGGAATCATGGATTCGAAGAGTGTTTTGATGGTTGCCAGATGGGAGAGGGTTGTGGGGGAATGGGTGAAGAGGTGAGGGGGTTAAGAAGTACAAATAGGTAGTTACAGAATAGCCATGGGGATGTAAAGTACAGCGTAGGAAATGGAGTAACCAAAGAACCTACATGCATGACCCATGGACATGAACAATGGTGTGGGGATTGCCTGATGGAGTGGGGTTGCTGAGTGGAGGGGGGAAAGGTAGAAAAATCAGGACAACTGTAATAGCGTGATCAATAAAATATAATTTAAAAATGAAAAATAAATAAAATTCTGAAAGAGAAAATGATAAATAAAATTATTAAAAATTCTATTATATGAAGATACCATAATTTGTTTATCCATTCATTAATTGATGAACACTTGGGTGATTTCTAGTTTGGGCTATTATGAATAGAGTTGCTACGAACATTCTTGCATATATCCTTGGTAGATATAATACATGGACTTTTGTTTTTGGCCTATGTTTAGAAGAAGAATCTCTAGATCATCTGACACTTGGGGGAGGCCCTGATCCTTACCTACAATGGCCTTTGCTCTTTGTTTACCCAGCCAGAAGTCTGGTAACCCTCTCTTCTTGAACCCCACACATCCCAGGAATTCTATGTCTTTGCCCTTTTGGCTTCTCTTCGCACAGTAGAACTCTCATTTACTGTTCTTTGATTCTTCCTAAGCCCCAGCTGGACCCTCTCCCTAAGACCTTCTGGGCCCCCTTTGCTTTTGGTATTAGCTGTCCAACTTGGCCATCTCATCTCTTTCCAAAATCTTGACCCTCAGTCCAGTGAATATGTAATGCAATGCTCTCCCTTCAGCCCTTCCTTCTCTTCTCAGAGTGAGCTAATGGCCAACTGTTCGGTGGACATCCCTCCTTGAGTGTCACGAGGTCCATCACAATCCACACTTTCTCAACTGCGCTCTCCATCTCCCCTTAGTTTGTCCTCTCCTCTCTTCAAGGACTGTTCCACTTTTCCTTCAGCCACCCAGGACTGGCCTCCCTGCTTCCTTCACTTTCTCCATTTCCTTCCCCTTGTAACCAATCTGGAGAACCCAAGTACTGTCCACAGAACCTCTCCAAAATCTTGAGGAGCCTCCCCTCCTCCCTAGATCCATGGTTCCTGCCCCAGTTCAGACCTTTTCAGCACTCTTTGCCGGACTTCCAGCCTCTAGCCGCACCTTTGCTAATCAACTTGGCCCGTGGATTCAGACGTGATCCCCAAAGTTGGCTCTGGCTGTGTCTGCCTCGGACCTGCTCAAGGACCTGCTTTTCAGCCTCAGCTGCAGCTGAGCCAGCCTCGGGCGCCATTCCTTAGCACCAATTGTGCATGGCGGACACGCTCTGTAGCCAGGGCTCATGGACAGGTTTTTCGAGTTAGGGATTTGGAAGGGACTCCAGCGCTGGTTGCAGTTCAGAGCCCATGAGGCACGGGGGAGCCCCTATGTGAGCTCATCTTTCCTGGGGCGACTGGACTCAGAGATGAGCTGGTTGGGGAGGCGAGCTGGAAAATTTCACACTCAGGCTTGCCTCTTGGCTGGCCTCCGGGCTTTTGGCAGCTCAGGTGACTTATGGTGAGGCCTCAGTCAACCCTTCCCTCTAACAAGTACTGCCAGGACTGGGGCCACATTCTGGAGGGCCACAATCAGGGGTCTTAGTGGGAAACACTAAGAGGCAGACCCTAGTGGGAGGGGTTTGTGCTCTTGTTGGGGAAAGGATACTCATAAGGAAACAAGGAGAAAATGGGATTGGTGGGACATGGTTTTGGTAAGGGGCGATGGTGATCATTCTAGATTGGAAAGGGAATTTATTTGTGCTGTAATGTGTTCACAACCCTTTGAAAGAGACGCAGTAATACATTCCAGAGAGACAGTACCTTATCATGATTAAGAGCTTGGGCTTTGGAGGCTGTCTGAGGCCAACATCTAACTCTGCCACTTGCTAGCTGCGTAATATTAGGCACGTTGCTTAACCTCTCGGCCCTTCTATCTGTGAAGTGGAGATAACCATAATAGCACCCATCTATCTACCTCATCAGGTATTTGTGATCAGTACCAGTGAAGTATTCAGGGCAGTGCTTGACACCTAGTAGAGGAGATACTCAACATTCACATTGTTTTTACTCTAATCATCCCAACCGAGCTCTCTGCCATTTCCTCCCACCATGCTTTTGCTACTCCAACCCACAACATGGTACTTTGGTCCTCTCTGTCTACACTGAGTAACTCTTGTTCTTCATTCAGACTTAGCTCAAATATCACCTCTTCTGGGAAACCTTCCCCAACCCTCAGGTCCCTTCTCTCTATTGCATCAGCACTTGCCCTTTTTTCCTCCTCACTCAAAAACATTCTTCCACTGCTCCTGGAAAGAGAGGAAAGGAGAGGGAAACATCGATGCAAGAGAGAAGCATCAACTGGTGGCCCCCTGTATGTGCCTGGACTGGGGATTGTATGCACCAGGATCAGGTATTAAAACTGCAACCTAGGTATGTGCTCTGACCAGGAAACAAACCCTCAGCCTTTCAGCTACAGGACAATGTTCCAACTAACTGAGCCACACTGGCAAGAGCAACACTTATTCTTTTTAATTTTAAGCATCTGTTAACCTGTCTGGCCTTTTCACAAGCTGATGGGCAACTGAAGGCCTGTGTCTAAACCATTTCCTAGTTCCTAGCATCCCCATGTCCCTAGGGCTAGCACCATATAACCATCTAGTAACTATTCGTTTGATATATAATTGAAAGAATTAAGATACATGATAAGAAAACAAGATAGAAGAAGGTTGGTAGAAAACCCTACAACATGGCAAGTTTAATATAATGTTTCACCAGGCATAAATTGGCAATGACTTTGCCTAGAGCCAAGGCTGTGGGGAGGCTATGTTGTAAGATCCTGTAGGTAGCAGCAATCAGGGTAGGCTTCCTGGAGGAGGAATGGTGGGACTGATAAGCCCAACCTTGCTCCAACTGGCTCTAAAGATGTCTAGCACTTCGGGATTGGCACTTGATACCCCCTTGATCTGCCCTGGGTTATTCCACTGCCACTTTGGGGGTCAGGGGAACATGGCAGAGTGTAGGCTCCCCTCTGATCCAGGGTAAGGACCGGAATGTGTGATGGTGTTGGGGAGGACCAGCCCCCATCCCAGCGACACATGGAACCTCTTAGAGTAGATTTCACGCTCCCTGCCCTGATGCAGACTGTCTCTGCTTTGCTTCAGAAAAACAGAGGTCTTGCTGCAGCCTCCTGAAACCAAATTGGAAACAAATATTCCCTCCCCCATGTCTATAGGGGCCCCCCAAAAGGCAGAACAAGGCAGAACAAAGCAGAACAGAATGGCCAAGGGACTCAAACCCACTGCCTTCAGTGAGTAGAGTGGCCACTTCCTCTTGGAGCCTGCTCTCATGGTCTCTCCAAAATTATACTCCCCATCCATCTGTCCATCCTGCCTGTTTACTAGGGAGGCTACAGTCAGAGCCCGCCAAAGCTATTGCTGGAAGGAGAGAGACACACTCCCACTCTGCCGTGCTAAGGCCTGCCTGCCGCCCTCTCTGCAGCCTCTGCCCTGACCTCAATCCCCAATGCTCCTCCTCGTGCCCTGCTCTCTCCCCAGTGGACTGTCACCCCAGCAGGGCTGAGAGGGGCCAGTTTTTCCTGGCCCACTAGATTTGTGCCCTGGCCCTTCCCCTACTGCGTGGGTGACCTTGGCCAAGGGCTTGCATCTCTGAGCCTCTGTTTTCTGGTAGGTAAAGCAGAGAGAATGAGAGTGACTGCCTGAGGCCATGGGAAGAGGCCCTCACGAGTGGACACGTGGGAAGGGATGCAGCAGTTAATGCCATTGTTGCCTGTCTCTGGTCCTGAGCCTCACCTCTGCTCCTCCAGTTCCTTGCTGTTTCTGGTCAAACTCAGGGCCATCCTCCAGGAGCCTCCCTGGACCATTGTAACCCCCATGATTTTGCTCTGTACCACTCAGCACTCACCATGAACACCTGGTTATGTTTATGTGTCTGTTTATTTGGAAAGACACGTGGCAGTGGAGGCCAAAGGTCTGGCTTTGTGTTGCTGCTCCACCACTGCTGTCTAGCTGAGATGGGAGGCAGCCTGCGTTCTCTCTCCCAGCCCCAAATGCCTCATTTGTAAGCAAAGATGGTTATAATCATGCCCACCCCCCAGACTTCCTATAGGGCACAAATGGATGTATGCGTGTGAAAGCACTTTATAAACTATAAAAAGCACTTGGTCTATTGCTTCTTTCTGTTTTTAGTTTGATGTAGATTTCCTATGGGAATGACCTGCTTCTCACTGAGCCAAGGTGGTTGAGCCAAGAGGGCGTGGTCCTGGGCAGGTGACCCTGCTGGACCCCATATGAAGGCGGGCCGTGTGTCCCGGTGGGAGCAGCCAGGAGTGCAGGCCCGCTGTGGCCCAGATGGCCCGCAGGAGTGCTGGCGGGGGGAGGCAGCAGTGGCGACCCTGTGGAGTGATTTCCGGCCCTGGTCCCAGTCTAAAGACATCCAGATGGTCTCTTGAAGATGTTACCCAGGAAGCCGGTTGCCAGACATGAGGGCTCTGAAAGAAGGTCCAAGGAGACACAACCAGAGGACACAAGAGGACACATCTGATCACTGAAACAGGAAAACAGTCGAAACATTGGATTGCCCAAAGCCCAACTAGAAACCGTCAAAATATAAACACCCAGTGGTAAACAGCACAGCGATCACATTGTGAAATGGTCCGCCAGAAAATTCTAAATAATGTAATTATGAAAGTTTGTTTTTGGAAATGAGAGAGAAAGGCTGCCTGGTGCCATGGCTGAGGGAGAGAGGGCTGGGCTTGGGGAGGATGTCTCCGCGAGTGGCACCCCCAGGCCAGGCTGGCTGGGCAGCCCTCCGTGTGCTCTGTGCCCTGTCAGACCTCGGCTGGAGCAGGCATCGGTGAGACCCTAGAGGACCCCAAACACTGAACCCAGGACGTTGTTATCTTTAGCACAACCCATAGCTACGGAGGGGAGTTATGCAGAGAAATCATGTTGTTAGATATTTGGACTTTGCCCTGTAGTGAAATGAGTGGTACTCAAAGTAAGCAAACTAGGTGTGGAGGGAGAAAGTTTCAGGATAATAAAGAGTCTGCAGGAATTGGTGACTGGCTGGATATTGAAGAAGAATCGTGTTGGCAGTGGTCAAGGGTGACCCTTGCATTTTGGTATCAGGAGACAGAGTGAGTAGGGAACAGGAGCAGGCTTGAGACAGAAAAAGATGATCTCAATGTGGGGCTTATGGAGTTTGAGGTGGGCCAGCCAGCCAGACCTGTCTAGAGGAGGTTGCATAAACATGTTGGGATTTGAAGGAGAAGTCTAGACTGGAACTTCAGTTTTGGGAGCTGTCTGAGGTGGGCTTTCCTAGAAGCAGGCCCTGAGATGCAAATTTGGGGGCAAATGATTTATTGATGAGGTGCTCCCAGGGGAGACTGGAAAGGGAGGGGCAAGCAGAACAGCACAGGGGAGGAAGCTGAGCAAACTGTGATCCCAGGCACAAGCCCCAGGAGCCTGTCCCTGAGGGGACTCTGGAGTGTACATTTTGCTTCCTGGCCCGAGGCAAGGGAGTTGGACTTTCCTGAGCGTGACTTCCTGCGGGCGTCAGTCAGTGGTTGGGTGCTCCTGAAGAGAGGGGTGGGCTACTTTTACTTTCTCTCTCTTCCCATTTCTCTTTGTATTTCACTCAGGCATGAGTCACGTGCCTACCTCTGCGAGGGGAACAGGGAAGGGTCAGCACCTTCAAACCAGATGAGGTGGATTCTCTGTAGGAATAAAGGTCTGCTACTGTAGCAAAGGGAGGAGAGGCTGGGCTGATAACTGTAAGGAGCAAGGAAAACTTAGCAAGAACAAAGGATTGTAAAACAGATGCAACCTAACTTGTTTGGTTTGTAAAGCTACCACTGTTGAGCCAATCCCCAACCCTGTTCCCGCCTACGGACTTTGTAAGCGAATAGCTAACTGCCACGTCTGCTTCTGTATAATGCTTGCTTGCCCGCCCATATATAAGGACTTGGCTGTAAGCGTTCGGTGCAACTCTCCTCAGCAGCCCTTGCGGGTACCGTATCTCCGGACACTTGGAGAGTTCGCCCCTGCGCAGGTAAAACTTGGTCAATAAAGTAACATCTTTGAAACCCTGAAAAGTCTCCGGCATCTGTTCTCGCGGTTGCTGAATGCAACAACAACCACAGATGTCCTTTCTGCCTGCTGGGAGGTCACCTGGCTTCCCCTAATGTTTCTGAGATGCGGAGTGCCTCCCACCACCGAGGCCTCTAGGAAGTTCAGGGTTGGTCCTGGGGATGAGAAGGATGGGAAAGTGGAGAGTCATCAGAGCCCTGCTGTCAGGAGAGAGAGAGAGACAAAGAACGGGCTTTAGCTGGGGGGCTGCAGCCTGTCTGGTACTTGGCCCTGGGACAGGGAAAGGGACAGAAGCTGGCCCTAAACTGACGCCCAAGGGGTCTGGCCTTGGGCTTGGGGAAGCTAATTCTGAAAGCTGGCTTGTGTGGCAGGTAGAACAGACACTGGAAAGGAGGGGCCAGGTAGAGCTGGAAGAGGAGCTGCCAGCTGCAGGGACTGTCCCAGGAGTCAGGCAGGACGATGCAGCTGGCATCTGAGGGCAAGTCGGCTGGCCCGAAGTTTGCCAGAATAGGCTCCAGGGTAGTAGTCAGCCCCGAGATGCAGGGAGGAAAGAGCGGGCCAAGCCAGTCTCACTGGAACAGAAAGTAGGTTAACGGTTGTTTAGGGCTGGTAGAGGGCTGAGAGGGGTCAGGGGTGAGAGCTAAAGGATATGGGGCTTTCTTTTTGAGATGATAAAAATGTTCTAAAATGGACTGTGCTGATGGTGACGCTTATCTGTGAGTATACTAAAAACTATTGAATTATGTACTTTGAATGCATAAGTTGTGTGGTATGTGAATTATATCTTAACAAAGCTTTTGTTGTTATTGTTGTTTTAAAAAGAGTATGTCATTCGGGTCAGGTCACTGAATAGGAGTGCTTGGCAGGGAGACTGAGGCATAAACGTCTCCTGTGGGCTTCTTGAGCCCCCACAGATGGGCAGAGACAGCAATGGCTGAGAGTCCCTGGTGTGTCCCTAGGCAGGCAGGCTGGTAATTTCAGATCCCACCTTCTGGCAGTACTGTGGGGAGGGCTTTCCATCTGAGCCCCCTGCTCTATCACCAACTCACCTGCAATAGCTCCTAGTGTGCCGGTGTGCCCAGGCTCCTTGGTGCACCCTCCACTCTGCCCTCAGGGCACCTTTGCAAATGCAAGTGTATTCATGTCACCCTATGAGTGACATGCACATCTGGCCTTCCTTCACCTCTGGCCCCTACTGAGGAGCCACACTGATCGCTTTCCATTCTTTGAACTTGACACAGCCTCAGGGCTTTTGCATTTCCTGTTCTTTGTGACCAAAACTCCTTTCTCCTCTTTTTGTACTAGAAAATTTGAGTATCCCCTACTTCCTGTCCTTCAGAGCACTTTTCCCTGTGCACAATTACATGTTCCTGTCTGTTTGGAATGTGAGCTCTCTAGGTCTGTGTGTGCTCACTCTGAGTAAGAACACTCAATAAGAATGTGTTAAATGAACAAAGGAATGTCCTCTCTGCCCTGGGGAGGCAGGAGCCTACAGAGGAAGTCTCTAAGGCTCCAGAGTAGACAGTAGGGTATGGGCAGTCCAGGCCAGCAGGTGAGTCCTCTCTACCTGAGTAGTAGCCCAGTGAGCATCAGTGGCCCTGATCCCTGAGGTCAAGTGTCTTTCTGTGGCTACCACACTGAAGGTCAGAGGGTCTGACACGAGTGGAGTCCCTGTTGCTGCTGCTGCCTATCTGTGGGCTGAGGGCAAGGGTGGTCCTCAGACTGTGGCAGGGGTGAGTTAGAGGCTCCAAGGGTGAGGAGATGCCTCAGCCTGGAAAATCGCATCACGAGCTCGGGGCTGGCCCTGGGACAAGGCAAGGAAAAGTGCTGAGAGGCTGGTGTTCCAAGAGGCCGCCCGAGCAAGTAGAGAGACTAATTCTTGGAAAGTGGAAACCCCCAAGGAGGCTGCAGCGGGTCTTTGAGCTGCTGGCAAGCACCATTCTGGCTTTAGGACCATCTAGAGTGGTGAAAACAGAGTGGCTGGAGATTCTGGCCACCTCGTAGTGTGGACAGGACAGTGAGGTCCAGAGGACAAGGGCCATCCTCCACAGCTGCAGCAAGTGAGACTGCGGCCCCAGGTATCCTGGCTCCTGGCCTGGACTTCTACTCTCTGCCAGGCTGCCGCCGCCTCTTCCAAATGGGAAGATCCACGTGGCATTTCTCCTTGATTCTGGAAGGAATAATAAAATGTGCATGGGGACGCTCACAGGTCTGCCTGTGTGAAGTGGATTTTCTTTTCTAAGCCTCCTTGCTGGGTGAGTCTCAAAAGCACCTCTATTCCCTGCAGCCTTGTAAAGTTGGCTTTGCCAACTCATGGTATTTTTTCACTGTTTTGGGAAGCTTTTAATTTAGAAATAATTTTAAATGTACAGAAAAGCTGTAGGATATTACAAGGAACTCTCTTCTAATTTTTTAAACCTAGAGTCACTGTTTGTTTACATTTTGCTCTATTATCATATGATTTCCAGCTACACACTCACACACACACACATTAAAACTGTGACTTCATACTGATATATCCAACTTCAGTTCAACAGTCTAGTATATTTTTAGGCCTTTCCACGTGCAGTAGCCCCTCCCTTTATTTGCAGTTTTCACTTACCACAGTTTTAGTTACTGTGGACAACCGTGGTCTGAGAATATTAAGCGGAAAATTCAAGAAATAAGCAATTCATAAGTTTTATTTAAGGGTATTTATTTTAATTTTATTATTTTAAATTTTCAATTACAGTTGACATTCAACATTATATTAGTTTCAGGTGTACAGTATAGTGGTCAGACATTTCTATATTTATGAAGTGATCCTCCTGATAGGTTTAGTGCCCCGCAGCACCACGCATAGTTGTGACAGTATTACTGACTATGTTCCCTATGCTGTACTTTATGTCTCCGGGACTGCGTGTAACTGCCAATTTGTACTTGTTAATTCCTTCAACTTTTTCACCCAGGCCTCTAATCCCCCCTCACCTGGCAACCATCAATTTGTTCTCTGTATCTATGAATTTGTTTTATTTATTTTGTTTTTTAGATTCCACATATACATGAAATCATATTGTATTTGTCTTTCTCTGTTTGACTTATTTCACTTCATGTAATACCCTCTAGGTCTATCCATGTTGTGCAAATGGTAAGATTTCGTCCTTGTTTATGGCAAAATAATATTCCATAGTGTAGATGTAGCACATCTTCATTATCCATCATCTATTGATGTACACTTAGATTGCTTCCATATCTTGGCTATTATATGTGAAATGTCTTCTTTGTCACTGTTATAGCCTTTGTTTAAAGTCTATTTGGTATATGAGGTCTGTCCAGAAGGTATCCAGCCATGTAATATGAGAGACATTTATTGAAGAAGATACAAGATACGAGAAACACTGTACATAGGACAATGATGCCTCAGTCTCCTTCAAATTAGGCACCTTGGGACTTCACACAGTTCTCCCAGTTGCCATCAGCTGCCCCATTATATTTTCCTGAATCTCATCCATGGTCTGAAATCTCTTCCCTTTCAAAGGTAATTTTAGTTTTGGGAAAAATAAGTCACAGGGCACCAAATCTGGGCTGTAGGGAGCTGAATTACCTGGGTGATTTGATGTTTCACAAAAAAACTCTGCACAAGATGTGATGCATGAGTGAGTGTATTGTTCTGATGAAGCTGTCAATCGCCAGTTGCCCATAGCTTCAGCCTTCTGAATCATCTGAATAGTTCCTGTGGAAGAATATTCAAGCCTAATGCAAAATTTGATGCAGATTCATTGCTCTACTCACTCAGTCATTTTGAATGCAATGGCCACACAGTACACATGCTCACTCGACAGCATCTACCACCCCCACTGTCTAGTACAGTGAAGTCATCATTGTTCATGCATGTGCATTCCAGTCCTCTCTCCTTGGCTGCCAGGTTACATCAATGTCATGCAACCCATTCTTGTTATATTAACAATGGCTGGACCTTTTCCAGACAGACCTATAAGTATTGCTAGCCCAGCTTTTTTTTCATTTCCATCTGCATGAAATATCTTTTTTCATCCTTTTACTTTCAGTCTGTGTTTGTCTTCCACACCCAAGTGAGTCTCTTGTAGATAGTTATGTATGGGTTTTATTTTCTTCTTCATTCAGCCACCTTATGTCTTTTGATTACAGCATTTAATAGATTTACATTTAAAGTAATTATTGATAGGTGTATAGTTATTGCCACTTATTATTCATAGTTTTAATTTTTTTACTCTTCTTAAATAAGTTCCTTTAATATTTTTTGTAATACTGGTTTGGTGGTGATGAACTCCTTTAACTTTTTCTTGTCTGGGAAGCTCTTTATCTTTCCTTCAATTCTAAATGATAATCTTACTGTGTAGAGTAATCTTGGTTGTAGGTCTTTGCTTTTCATCACTGAATATTTCATGCCAATCCCCTCTGGTCTGCAAAGTTTCTGTTGAGAAATCAGTTGACAGTTTTATGGGAGCTCCCTTGTACGTGACTAACTGCTTTTCTTGTGCTACTTTTAAGATTCTCTTTTGGTCTTTAACCTTTGGTTTTAATTATAATGTGTGTCGGTGTGGTCCTCTATAGGTTCATCTTGTTTGGGACTCTCTGTGCTTTCTGGACTTGTGTGTCTATTTCCTTTGCCTGGCTAGGGAAGTTTCAGTCATTATTTCTTCAAATAGGATTTTAATATATGACTCTCTCTCTTCCCTTTCTAGTACCCCTATGATGTGAATATTGGTACACTTGATGTTGTCCCAGAGGTTCCTTAAATTATCTTCTTTTTTTGAGGGGATTCTTTTTGCTGTTCTGGTTCGGTATTTTCCAGTATCTTGTCTTCCACATTTCTAACTTGATTCTCTGCTTCATTTAATCTGCTTCTTATTCCTTCTAATACATTCTTTATTTCAGTTATTGTATTTTTTATTTCTGACTGGATTTTTAAATGTTGTTATTTCTTTGTGTAGAGGCATGTGAAGGCCAGCTGCTGCTTGTTTGGGGTTGTGCATCTTTGAGAGATTTTAGGAAAGTCTGCAGCATGGACTGGGACCAGCAGCTTGAGAGGAATAACTGGTGAAAGAGGTTTAGGCTGGTGCATGGGCTGAGTGGAGCGGGGTATCAGGGAATCAGCAGGGTAGGGTGAGCAGTGTTAGCCAAGTTGAAGGAGACCCAGATATGACTGGGTGGGAAAGGGTTCAACAAAGAAACAATGCTGACTGCCAGCACTTCTGTCTGGGAGAGAACTGCCCTTCTAGCCCTGACCCTTAAGTCAGACAATTCAGTTTTCCCTATGTGTCTCTGGGGCTTTTAGAACTCCTTTCCCTTTGCTGGAGCTGAAGGGAGTTTGTGAGCAAGTTAATCTGTGCTTTGGCTCTTTAATGAAACACCTGAGTCTACAGCAGACCTCCACCTCACCAGGATGGAAGCCCTGCAATTTGCACAGCCATGTGTTGTGGGGACTCCTCCTCCTGACACTGGTGCTCCATGCGGGGGAGTCGAGTGTGTAGGGCTGGGACTTCTCGCTCCTCAGGGGGATCTCCACAGCTGAGAGAACCCTCTTGATTCTTTTTTTTTAATTATATTTTACTGGTTATGCTACTACAGTTTTCCCAACTCATCCCCCTGTATCCCCCTCCACCCTGCATCCCCAACCCTCCAGCATTCCCCCCTCAGTTCATGTCCATGGGTTGTATCTGTAAGTTCTTTGAGTTCTCTGTTTCCTATACCACTTCTGACCTCTTCCTATCTATTTAATGCCTACCAATTATGCTTCTTTTTCCCTGTACCTTCTACCCCCTATTCCTTCCCTCCCCCTCCCCACTGAAAACTCTCCATGTGATGTCCATTTCTCTGATTATATTTCTGTTCTAATTGTTTGTTTAGTTTTTGTTTTCATTCTTTTATTTTTTCAGGTTCATTTGTTGATAGTTGTGAGTTTGTTGTCATTTTATTGTTCATATTTTTTATCTTCCTTTTCTTAGATAAGTTCTTTTAACATTTCATATAATAATGGCTTGGTGATGATGAACTCCTTTAACTTGACCTTATCTGGGAAGCACTTTTTCCGTCCTTCCATTCTAAATGAAAGCTTTGCTGGATAGAGTATTCTTGGATGTAGGTCATTGCCTTTCAAGACTTCAAATACCTTTTTCCAGCCCCTTCTTGCCTGTAAGGTTTCTTTTGAGAAATCAGCTGATAGCCTTATGGGCACTCCTTTGTAGGTAACTCTTTCCTTTCCTCTTGCTGCTTTTAAGGGTTTTTTTTTTTGTCTTTAATCTTGGGTAACTTAATGATGATGTGCCTTGGTGTGTTCCTCCTTGAGTCCAACTGCTTTGGGATTCTCTGGGCTTCCTGGACTTCCTGAAAGTCTATTTCCTTTTCCAGATTGAGGAAGTTTTCCTTCATTATTTGTTCAAATAAGTTTTCAATTTCTTGCTCTTGTTCTTCTCCTTCTGGCACCCCTGTAATTCAGATATTGGAATGTTTCAGGTTGTCCCAGATTCCTCAGCCTCTCTTCATTTTTTTTTTTTTTATTCTTGTTTCTTCATTCTGTTCTGGTTGGATGTTTATTTCTTCCTTTTGTTCCAAATCATTGCTTTGAGTCCTGGTTTCCTTCCTGTCCTGTTGGTTCCCTGAATATTTTGCTTTATTTCATTTCGGGTATCTTTCATTTGTTCTTTCATTTTTTGACCAAGCCCAATCAGTTCTGTGAGCATTTTGATTACCAGGGTTTTAAATTCCCCATCAGATAGTTGGCTATGTCCTCATCACTTAGCCCTCTTTCTGAAGTTTTGCTACGGTCTTTAATTTTGGCCCTATTTCTTTTTTGGGGGGCCCCTGTTAAGTTGTAAGGGGGCCCCCAAAAACTGCCCCTTAGGTATTCACCCAGGCAGGGCAAACCTGCTTGCTGCGCAGTGGCGCTGCTGGTCTGGTTGTTCTGTTTGACTGTTTCTGTAATTCTGTGGTTGTCTGAGTTCCATGCAGCTTGATTTCCTGGCACTTCTGGTTGTTTATTGATTTTAGATTGGTTGTTATCCTTCTTTTGGTTGTGCAAGGAAGTGAAGGGTTTCTACCTATGCCTCCATCTTGGCTGGAAGTCCTGATTCTTAATCACCACATGTAGGTGTGGGACCAGCCCATTTTGTGTGTCCAACACTTCTACCAGTCTCAACATGGCTTCTTAGTTACAGAACTTCTGTTAACCTAATTTTGAGGTGGTTCTCAAGAGTGATTGATTGCTCTATAAATTAATTGTAATTTTGATGTCATCATGGGAGGGGGCAAGCACAGCATTTACCTCCTCTGCCTTCTTGACTGGAAGTCCTAAGTTTTAAATTGTGTGTCATTCTGAGTAGTATAATGAAATCTCAGGCCACTTTGCTCCATCTTATCCAAGATGTAAATCATCCCTTTGTCCAGCATATCAATCCTATGTACACTCCCCACACATTAACAACTTAGTAGCCATTGGTTAACAGATTAATGGTATTGCAGTGTTTGTGTAACCCTTATTTTACTTAATAATCACCCCAAAGTGCATGATTAGTGATTCTAGCCTTTCAGATATATGCTTCCTGTAAGTGAAAATGTATCTATGAAAAGAAAAAAGACAGTATATGTAGGGTTAGGTACTATACATGGTTTCAGCCATCCACTATGTGTCTGTGAACATAACTCCCATGGATGGGGGAGGGGCTATTGTATAATGTTCTCCTTCTCCAACAGTGAGAAAGCTGGTTCCCATTTTTTACTCATTTGCTCAAGCCTAGAATATAAGGAAAATAGTTTCAGAGTTGGTAATGCATACCACTGTAACAGGCACACCTACTAGATAGAGTTCAATATTGCTTTACATTTCTTAAGATACAATTTAATATAGAAATGTACAAAAATTAAGTGTATTATTTGATGAACTTTATCAAATGCATATACTGTACTACTCATGGCCCAATTGTTTTAGTCAGCTTGGGCTGCCATAACAAAATACCATAGATTAGGCAGCTTAAACAATAGACATTTATTTCTCACATTCTGGAGGCTATGAAGTCCAAGATCAAGGTGCTGGCAGACTCAGTTCCTGGTGAGAACTCACTTTCTGGCTTTCAGGTAACAACCTTCTTGCTGTGTCCTCACATGGCAGGGGTTGGGGAGAGAGAGAGAGATTAATTAATCTTTTTGTAAGGTTGCTAATCCCATTATGGGGGCCCCACCCTTATGACCTCACCTCAAACTAATCACCTTCCAAAGACTCTACCTCCAAACATCATCACATTGGTGGTTAGGGCTTCAACATACAGCTTTGAGTAATAACACTATTACTCAAACTTTCAGTAATAACACTATTCAAGGTAGAAATTTCCATTATTTCAGAATGTTCTGTAGGGTAACTAACTAGGAGTAGAATGGATGGGTGATAAGGAAAGTGTATGTTTAAGTAAACAAGAAACAGTCAAAACTTTTCCCACAGTTTTTATATTTTTTCCATTAGCCCCAACAATGAAGAAGACTGTTGATCCACATTCTCACCACCACTTGGTATTGTTGGTCTTTTTAATTTCAGACTTTAGAGTGGAATTGTATAGTATATATTCTTTTAAAATCTGAATTCTTACAGAGATGTAGTGGTATCATAGTGTGATTTTAATTAGCATTTTATTGCGGAATAATTACTGAAAATACAAGGCCAGTGCCATTTGCTATTGTGGCACCATTTGCTGAGCAGGCCTATGATCTTGTTAAACTTGACTACATTTTACTCTTCTGAGCTTATGTCCCCAGGACTGGAAGACTACTGGAAAAGCAAGAAGAGAATGTGACTAACTGCCCGCACCCCCACAGCTGTAGGCAAAAGATAACTTTGGAACAAACTACAGCTTACGCAAAACTAACCCAAACCTCCTGTACTGCTATGCCTCTAATAGCCCAGTAGCCACACAATAGCAACCTCCCTTACCCTTTTATAATCCAATAAAAACCCAAAACCCCTGCATCTTGCTGCTGGTGTATCTCTCCAAACTTAAGCCCCTTTCCACTCTTGGAAAATGAATAAAACTTTGTTCTCTGAATTTTCTTCTCTTTGTGAATTCTTTCACAGCTGGCATCACTGGCTACCCTAACAATTATGTTGAACTTGTTATCATTTGTAAACTTCATTTGAGAAGTATATGATGTTTAGGTGCTTTTCTTGTTTTTTAACTGAGTTATTTTTTTTACTATTGATTTGTAGGAGTTATTGATATAAGAGTATTCTGGACACCATATTTTGCCATGATAATGCACACTTTTTGGCCCAGATTTTTGAGGGGCAAATAAGGAAGCACATTATACATGGGTAGTACTAATTCCATATCTATATAAATGTTTTTAATTCTTTTATTTATGCTTATGCATTAAAAGTGTAACTCTAGGAAGCAATAATGATATCTCTATATAAAATAATACCCTAGACTATGATAATCAGTTTTGTTTCTAAATATGAATGAATAAAAAATTGAATTAAAAAATTAAAACAAAAGATTTTTCCTTGAAAACTTGGGCCAAAAATGTGGGTGTGCATCATACATGGCAAAATATGGTAAAAGTCCTTTGTCAGATATATGTTTTGCAAATATTTTCTTCCAAGTCTGTTTTGTCTATTTATTTTCCTATTGATGATTTTTTATTGTGGTAAAATACACAGAATAAAATTTACCATCTTAATCATTTTGAAATATAAAATTCAGTAGTATTTAGTAAATTCACAATATATGTAAGCATCAGCACTATCTACTTTAATTTTTATCATTCCAAAAGGAAACTCAATACCCATTAAGCTGCTGTTCCTTATTCTCTCATTTTCCAACCCCTGGCAATTATTAACCTACTTTCTGTCCCCATGGATTTGGCTATTTTGAATATTTAATATTAATGGAATCACACAGTATATGGCCTTTTGTGTCTAGCTTCTTTCACTTAGCGTGTTTTCAAGATTCATCAACATTGTAGAAAGTACCAAAACTTCATTCTTTAAAATAGCTGAACAATTATTCCATCATATGAATATAACAAAATTTGTTTATGTGTTCATCAGCTGATAGACATTTGGCCTGTTTTCATCTTTTGGCTATTGTGAGAAGTATTGCTATGAACATTTGTGTACAAGTTTTCATGTGAATATATGTTTTTGTTCCCTTGGATGTATACCTAATAATGGAATTGCTGGGTCATAGGATAATTCTATGTTTAACTATTGAGAAACTACCACACTGTTTTTCCCACTGTGATTGTACTGTTTCACATTCCCACCAGCAATATATGAGGGTTCCAATTTCTCCACACTCTCACCAAAACTTATTTTCTATTTTTTTATTATAGAACTCCTTGTGGGTATGAAGTGGTATTGTTGTAGTTTGGATTTATATTTCTCTAATGATTAATAGTGTTAAACATTTTTTCATGTGATTTTTTTGCCATTTAAATATTTTATTTAGAGAAGTATTTATTAAAATCTTTTGTTATTGAGTTGTAAGTGTTCCTTTTTTTTACTCCATTCTGTATGCTGTACATCATATGCCCATGACTTACTTTATAATTGGATGTTTGTACTTCTCAGTCCCCTACCCTTTTCCCACCCAACTCCCACCTCTGCCTTCTGGTAACCATCAGTTTGTTCTTTATGTATTCTGAATACTGTATCCTTAGCAGAGATATGCTTTCAAAATATTTTCTTCCATTCTGTGTTTTTTAAATACCCTTGATATTGTCCTTTGATGTACAGAAGTTTTAAATTTTGATGAACTTTAATTTATCTACTTTTTCTTTTGTTGCTTGTGCCTTTGGTGTCATATTTAGGAAACCATTGCTAAGTCCAAGGTCATAAAGACTTACTCCTATGTTTTTTTCTAAGAGTTTTATGGTGTTAGCCCTTACAGTTTAATAAAACATCAAAACAAATAACCTAATTTTTATTTTTTTAATTTTTTAAAATATATTTTATTGATAATGCTATTACAGTTGTCCTATTAGCCCCCCTTCATTCCCCTCCACCCTGAACACTCTCTCCCA
>CM052540.1:106277023-106354529 GCA_028533065.1 Trachops cirrhosus | reverse complement strand
TTTCCACTTAAGTTGCTCTTCCTCTTCCCCTTCTGGTACCCCTATAATTCGGATGTTGGAACATTTAAAGGTGTTCCAGAGGTTCCTAAGCCTCTTCTCATTTTTTTAAATTCTTATTTCTTCATTCTTTTCTGGTTGTATATTTTTTTCTTCCTTCTGGTCCACTCCAATGATGTGAGACCCATCCTTCATTCCATCACTATTGGTTCCCTGTGCATTTTTCTTCATTAAACTTATTGTAGCCTGCATTTTTTCATCTAATTTGTGACCAAAATCAACCAATTCTGTGAGTTTCCTGATCACCAGTGCTTTGAACTGTGCATTTGATAGGTTGGCTATCTCTTGGTCGCTTAAAAGGATGGGACCTGGGGTTTTCATATCTTCATGTGTTTGAGCCATCTTTTTGCTGGGTTTTTTTTTTTTTTCCCGGTCTTGTCGAGCTCCTGTAGTGAGGGGCACGGCCTTAGGAATTCACCAGGGCGTGGCACCCCATTTGCAGGGTTGTGATGCTGTATGTGGGGGCGGGGTCCGAGAAGGAACAATGGCGCTTGCTCTGCTCTCTGTAGGACCTCAGACCCTTCCGCCACTTTCCGGAAGCCAACTGGGTCCCTCTGGCACCAATTCCGGTGTGGGTGGGCCTGTGCACCCCTCAGGACCTTCCTTTTCAGTCAGTGCCCAAAGCTCTATTTCCCGGTGCTGGGACCATGAGCTGCGCGCAGTGCCTTGCTTCACAATAGCCGCCTCGCTGGGTCTGCTGGTCGCCAACCCCCAGCCTGGCCCGCCAGCCACCACCACTTGTGGGCCCAGGGTCTGCCTGCTGGGGACTTGCGTACCGCCCTGGGTTGCTCAAGTCTCTGCTCCACGTCCCTCACCCAGCCCGACTCTGCCCCTCCTACCAGTCTGGATGAGCGTGTCTATTTTTAACTCCCTGGTTGTCGGACTTCCAGGTACTTCAATTTTCTGTCAGTTCTGGTTGTTATTTTGTTTCTATAGTGTTGTTGTCCCTATCTTGGATGTGCGCGGGGGCATAGTGCATCTACCTATGCCTCTATCTTTGCCTATGTGTGTTCTTAAAGCTGAAGTGAGTCTGTAGTAGACAGTAGTTGGTTCTCTGAAGAAAATTATTCAGCCACTCTATATGTTTTGAATGAAGAAATTAATCCATTTATATTTAAATTAGTAAGAAGTAAGGACTTGCTCTTGTCCTTTGTTCTTTGTTTTGTGGCTGTTTTGTATTTCATTTGTTCTTTTCTTCCTCTCTTGCTGTCTTCCTTTGTGATTTGATGGTTTTCTGTAGCAGTATTCTTTGATTCCTTTCTCTTCATTTGATGATGAGTCTTTTTTCTTATTGTGTACCTACTAGAAGTTTTTGTTCTGTGGTTTCCTTGAGGCTTACATAGAATATCTTATAGTTATAACAGTGTATTTTAAGTTGATGACAAGTTCATTTTTGTCACATACAAAAACTGTGCTTTTACTCCTTCTGTTTTATGTGTATCCATTAACAAATTATTATAGTTATAGTTATCTTTAAGTCTTTTGTTTTTTTTATACTAAAGTTAAAAGCAATTTACACACTACTGTTATATAACATTAGAGCACTAGTGTTATAGCATTAGAGTATTCTAAATATGCCTACTTATTTTTACCAGTAAGTTTTATACTTTCACACATTTTCATGTTACAAATTAGCATCCCTTTGTTTCAGCTTGAGTAATTCCCTTTAGAATTTCTTATAAGTCTGGCCAGATAGTGATGAACTCCCTCAGATTTTGTTTATCTGGGAAAATCTTCATCATTCCTTCATTACTGAAGAACACCATTACCCAGTAAAGTATTATTGGTTGGCAGGGCTTTTCTTTCAGAATTTAGACCTTACCCTCTCCTGGCCTGCAAAGTTTCTGCTTAGACACGCAACTTTATGGGGGTTTCTTGTGTATGATGATGAGTCTTTTTTTCTCTTGCAGCTCTCAAAATTCTCTCTTGGTAATTAATTTATGACCATTTGATTATAATTTGTCTCACTGAAGTACATGAAGGCTTCATGTACTTGTCTGAATCTACCCCCAGGTCTGGGATATTTTCAGCCATAATTTTTTTTTAAATTTTATTTTAATTGTTGTTGAAGTACAGTTTTCTATCTTTTATTCCCATCTCAGCCCACCCACCCAGCCCTCCCCTCCTCCCTCCCATTTCTACCCACCCCTAGTTTTTTATCCATGTGTCCTTTATACTTGTTCCTGTAGACCCTTCCCCTTTTCCCCTGAAATTCCCTCCCCTCTCCCCTCTGGTCACTGACAACCTGTCCTCTATTTCAGTGTCTTTGGCTATATTTTGCTTGTTTCTTTGTTTTGTTGTTTAGGTTCCTGTTAAAGGTGAGATCATATGGTATTTGTCTTTCACCACCTGGCTTATTTTGTTTAACATAATGCTTTCCAGTTGCATCCATGCTGTCGCAAAGAGTAGGAGCTCCTTTCTTTCTGATGCATAGAATTCCATTGTGTAAATGTACCATAGTTTTCTGATCCATTCATTTACTGATGGGCACCTAGGTTGCTTCCAACACTTGGCTATTGTAAATTGTGCTGCTATGAACATTGGGGTGCATAGGTTCTTTTAGATTGGTGTTTCATAATTTTTAAAAATAATATTTCTGCCCCCTTTTCCCTCTGTTTTTCTTTTGGGACTCCCATAATGCATATATTCTTTACTTTATGATGTCCTTTTCATTCCTTCCCCCACTTTTTTTCTCTGACTGAATAATATCAAGTGACATATCTTTGAGTCCATAGATTCTTTCTTTTACTTCACCAAATTTGATACTAATGATCTCTATTGCATTTTCAAATTTAATTCATTGTAATTTTCAGTTCCAGAATTTCTATTTGGTTCTTTTAAAAACTTCTATATCTTTCTTGAACATCTTGTTTTGTTCATGTATTGTTTTCCTGATTTTATAGAGTTGTCTATCTGTGTTCTCTAGTAGCTCATTGAGCTTTTCTAAAACAATTATTTTGAATTCTTTGTCAGGCAATTTTATCTCCACATTTGGGGGATCAGTTACTAAAAGATTATTATTTTACTTTTTAGTGTCATATTTCCTTGATTTTTTTTGTGTTCCTTGAAGTTTTGCATTGTTGTACTCACATTTGAAGAAGGAGTCACCTCCTCCAGTCTTTACTCACTGGTTTGGGCAAGAAATACCTTCAGCAGTCAGCCTTGCTAGGGATTCTGAGACTTTCTCAGACCTTTTATATAGATGTGTCCACTTTTGGGAGGAAAATTCTTAAAATTGTATGCCTTCTATTGATTTCATGAGCCCAGGCTGAAAGCTGAGTGCCTCCCTTTTTCCCCTAGGGTGGTGTCCTGAAATGGTCAAGTTTTGTGCTTTGTCTCAATCCCACAGAATCAGATCCATTTTCTGCATGTGCTTTCAAGCTGTCTGTGATGGCTCAAACTTGCTGTCCATGGGGGCATGTGCAGGGAGCTGGCCATAGGAAGTGAATGAGGTATGCAGAACATGGAGGGTCGCCTTGGACCACTTGGGAGGGGTGTCTGCAGGTGAGGCATCCCAAACAGCTTATTGATGAGCTTTCTGGTGGAGTCCACCTGGTAGTTAGTAGAATCTGTAACACTCTGATGAGTTTCAAGTTTTGGTTTCTGTGATCCCAGCCTCTCCCAACCCCTCAGCTGTACTGATCACCTTAATATTCTGGGAGCAGAGAGAGAAAGAATGGGTCTGTTGGGTATTCTTTACCTCGTCTGGGGAAGCTAGATGGTGACTTATTACACTGTCTTTTCCCTATGGGTGAAGCTGTGGGCCAAGGGGATTTATCTCTTTGGCACTGAGCTAGGCTACCTTAGGAGCAAAGTAACGTGGGTAAAGTAAAGCTGTTCTCCTTACTCTCTTCAAAGCATAAATTCTCTGTTTTTTTTTTCTCTAGTGGTATGGTGGAACTTCTCCACTGGAGTCCTGGACTTCCACAAAGGTATTCTTGTTTGTCAGTGGTTGTTAAAAGTGTTGTACTGTGCAGGGATGATAGGAGAAAACATCTAGTCCACTGTCTTGCTTATATCATTCCTCCAGAATTAATTCTTCTTTAAACCTTTATCAAAATCCGTCTGGTCTTGGGCTTTCCTTTGTGAGCTTCTACTACTAGTACTACTAACTCAATCCTTTACATGTTATAGATATTTTCAACTTTCCAATTTCTTTTTGAGTCAGTTTTAATAGATTGAGTCCTTTTAGAAATTTGTCTATTTCATCTAGGTTATCTACTTTGTTGGTGTACAGCTGTTGATAGTATTTGCTTATAGTCCTTTTTTACTTCTATAAGGTTAGTAGTAATATCTCTTTTTCCATTCTCAATTTTAATAATTTGTGGCTTTGTAGTTTTTCTGTTCAATCTAGCTAAAGATTTGTGAATTTGGGAGATCTTTTCAAAGAACCAACTTTTGGTTTTATTAATTTTCACTATTGCTTTTTATTTCATTTATTTTTAATCTTTATTTCTTTATTCAGCTATAAGTTTTTCTCTAAATTTCTATTTCTACTTGTGCTAGTTTTGGTAGTGTCTTTAGGGAATTTGTCTATTCTGTTTAAGTTACCAAATATATTGGCATGATGTTTTCATAATATTCACAGTTTAATGTATATATAAGATTTAGTGATGTCGCTTCTTTTCTTACTAATACTGGTTATATATTTTTTTTGTTTAAAGGATCTAGACTGAGTTTTATTAATTGTGGCAAGACACTCTAGGGTAACCCTATGATATTCACCTCCTGGTGTTTTCTCCCTTATATTATCTTTTCCCTCTGAGTGTGGATGTGACCTGTGACATACTTCTAATCAATAGAATATGACAAAGATGAAAGGATGTACATGATCATGTATTTTTAATTATTTTATATGAGATATTAATGCCCATTACTATGAAACTTCCCCCAGCCCCATGGCTTTGAGGAATTAAACTGCCATGTTTCAAGCTGCCATTTGGAAAGGACCATGTGGCAAAGAGGTGAGGATGGCCTCCAGCTTTTAAACAGCTAGAAACTGAGGCTCCAATTGCACTGAAACTGAATTCTATCAATAATCACATAAATTGAAAGTGGATTTTTCCCTGCTTGAGCATCAGATGAGACACCTTAATTAGCTTTATAAGAGTCTAAAGCCCAACTAAGCTGTGCCTGGACTCCTGACTCACAAAAATGATGAGAAAATTAATGTATGTTGTTTAAAGCCGCTATATTTGTAGTAATATTATATGGCAATAGGTAAAAATACTTTAATGACTTGGACTTTTCAAATAAACTACTTTTGGTATCAGTGATTTTCTCTATTATTTGTCCACTTTCTATTGATTGCTTTTCTTATTTTTATTACACTCATTTTTTAAAATTTCAGGTTTGATTTGCTCTTACATTTTTTTAAGTTTGCTCTAGTTTTTTAAGGTAGACCCTTTACTTATTAATTATAAGCTTTTTGTCTTGTGTATAATGACTAAAAGTATATATTTCCCTTGAGGCACTGCTTAGAGCAGCATCCCAAAGATGTCAGTGTACTGTGTTTTCATTTCTATTTAGTTCAAAATACTTTCTAATTTCCCATGTGTTTTTTTCTTTGACCCACAAGCTATTTAGAAGTGTGCTAATTTGCTAATCTCTGGGAAATTTTCCAGATTTTAGAGTTCATCTTGTTTCCCTTCTCCTAGGGATTTTATTTTATTACTGCTTCTTTTTCATGTCAGACTACTGCTGTGTCATATTTTTGGTTTTATACTTGCAAAGGTGGGAGGTCAAATCCAGTTCCTGTTACTCCATGTGGCTAGATACAGCATGATATGTTTGGGTTTAATTCTACCATCTTGCTATTTCTCTTCTTTTTTTTTTAAAGATTTTATTAATTTATTTTTTTAAAGAGAGGGGAAAGGAAAGAAAGAGGGAGAGAAACATCAGTGTGTAACCACACATTGCCTCTTGTGTGCACTCCACTAGGGACCTGGCCTGCAACCCAGACATGTGCCCTGACTGGGAACTGAACCAGCAACCCTTTGGTTTGCAGGTTGGTGCTCAGTCCACTGAGCCACACCAGCCAGGGCTTGCTATTTATTTTCTATTTGTTTCTTTGACTTATTTTATTTTTTGCTTCTTTCCCTTTATTCTTTTGGACTGAGGTTTTTTATTTTGGTTTTGTCTTCCATTTTTATTACTTTTGGCCTATTAGGTAGTTCTCTGTATGTATGTTTGATAAACCTAGAATTTATTCTTTGAATATTTTACTTACCACATTCTATCTTTAAAGTACATTTAGCACTTCATAAATACTATAAGAATCTTATAATATTGTCCTCTTCTTTCCTTTTATCCTGTGTGTAGTCACACATTTTACTTCTACATATGTTATAAACCCCACAATACAGTAATATTTTTTCTTAAATAGTCAACTATCTTTCTAAAAAATTAAAATGAGATAAAATATTTTTATATTAGTCTACATATTTGTCATTTCTGGTGTTTTCATTGTCTTGTGCATTGTGTTTACATGTCTTTTTTCCTTCTAAGTTGAGTCTATTAGCATCTTAAAGTTGTAATTTTATTGTCCTCTAGCTTTCATTGTTTCTGACAATAAGTCAGCAATCATTCTTATTGTCATTCCCTTTACATAACTTGTCATTTTCCCCTCTGGCTATTTTTAAGCTATCCTCTTTCTCATTGGTTTTCAGTAACTTGATGATATGCTTTGGTGTGGTTTTCTTTGTAGTTTTCTTCTTGGAATTCTTGGAACTTCTTGCATCTTTGACTTTATGGTTTTCATCAAATATAAAATCTGAAAACAGCTCAGCCCTTATTTCTTCACACCCTGGTACTCCAATTATATGTCTGTGATATGGATTAATGTTGTTCTATAGGTCTTCAAGGCTCTGCTAAAACTTTTTTCTTGTTTTTCCCCTTAATCTACAGTTACACTCATCCAATGAATCTTTTACTTCAGACATTATATTTTCAGCTCTAAAAGTTACATTGGTTTCTCTTTTATGTCTTTTATTTCTCTCATTATATTTATTTTTGAAAATCATGAACATATTTATAATAGCTGTTTTGAAGTCTTGCCAGCTAATTTGTTATCTTTGTCATTTCTTTTTTTTTAAGATTTTATTTATTTTCAGAAAGGGGGGAAGGGAAGGAGAAAGAGAGGGAGAGGAACATCAATGTGTGGTTGTCTCTCACACACCCCCTATTGGGGATCTGGTCCACAACCCAGGCATGTGCCCTTACTGGGAATTGAACTGGTGACCCTTTGGTTCACAGGCCAGTGCTCAATCCACTGAGCCACACCAACCAGGGCTATTTCTTGATCTATTTCATTGATTTTTTTTTTTGCTTAGTTACGGGTCCTATTTTCTTTCTTCTTTGCACATATTTTTTTATTTACAGCTTTATTGAGATATAAATCACATACCATATAATTTACCCATTGAAGTACAAAATGTAATAGCTTTCAATATAGTCACAGGATTGTAGATTCATATTCAAAATTAATTTTACAATATTTTTAGTATTCTAAAAGGAAGCCCTGATGTTGTTAGCCCTTATCTACTAATCCTCACTACCACCACCTCCAGCCCTAGGCACTGCTAATATACTTTGTGTCTTTATAAATTTTTATATCTGGACATTTTATATAAATAGAATCATGGTTGTTATATATGATTTTTTGTTATTTAATATAGTATTTCCAAGATTAATTTATCTTGTCTTTTTGTCTTTGTCATTGACAAAGACAAAGTACTTTGTCTTTTATTGCCTAATAACATTCCATTTTTTTGGATATAGTAATTTTTAATTGCACATTCAATATTGTGATGTTATGCTGTTCTCCTTCCATCTTCTTCCATCCATAGAAACTTTGTGAAGCAGATAAGACATCCCCTACTTTATGGATGAGGAAAAAGAGAAGGCCGCACAGTGAGTAGAACTCGTAGGAAACTGGTATGAGTTAAGACACACGGTCTTGCCCTGAGAGGGAAGAATAGCCACTTTTTTTTTTTAAAAGGTCTGACGGGAGAGACATGGATCTTCTCTGAAAAGCAAGTTAGCCTGATGAGGGAGACACATCATGTTCTGGAAAGTATAGTCTGAGCAGGCCTGCCCCAAGGAACTCCAGCCAGAGAGGAGAGCTGTGACACTTCTCTGAGACCTGTGACCTAAGGGGAGATGTGGTCACACTCTGAGCAGTGCCCATTCTTCAGACATTCTCCAAGATGCTCATTGGTCATGAGCCTGGGTCCCAAGTCACCTTCAGCTCTGGGGAGCTAAGCAGTGACACAAGTCTGCATGTATTTGTAAGAATCCAATGTCCAGACAATTCCAGAAGGGATGCCAAGCTCATGGTCAGGACCCTAAATCACCCAGCAAGGGCTTTTCCCATAGCTGGTGCTCAGAGTTGTCAAATGACTACATGAAAGCTGACCAGTCAGTAAATGTGTATTTATTCTGCTGGGTGTGTAGAGTTGGGGCACTTGCTTCCTGCCCTGAAACCCACTTTTCATGTATCTGGAGTCTGTTGGTCTCTCACCAGTTAGGCTCAGCCTTAGCCCAGGCCTTAGGACCAGCTGGGCCTTCCCTGAAGCAGGGGCAGTTTAAGCAGTTCCAGACCACCCATCTGGATCTCTGCTTCAAGGCACAGTGGCTCAGTGGCACAGTGGCACTGCATTTTTGATATATGAGTTCTGGCCTCATTCCTTCAGAGCAGGCTTCACCACATACCCTGGTTGTGATTGTGGCACTTGGGCCTTATATGACAGACCTGAGTCCCTGTCTTAGCTGCTTACTCAGCTAGTCACCCTTCTCTGGCTCTGCATCTGGCCCTGAACTTCCTGGGCCACGCGCCTACTCATACTGGACTTTGAATGTTGTGTGTGAGCACTCTATTATTTCTCATGCGCCATGCTAAAGGCTGATACCTGCCTTTGGGACCCTCTGATCTCCTCAGACCTGATCTTTTAGCATCAGTTGCTTGGTCACCTCCAGCTAGACTCCACCCAGAGCTGTTGGCTCCCAAGGCTGCCCTCCTAAATCTAGTCCACAGGACTACATGCGGCCAAGTTCTTGTCCTCATGCACCTTATGGGCTTTGTGTTTCAGACTGTCCTGGCATGGCGGGGTGGGGCAGGGGGGCACAGTGTTTTTCTGAGGCCAAATTTTATTGTCAGCCCTAGTCAACTAAAGCCAAAGCTGTAATTTGGGAGGAATGAGATGGGAGATGAGACCATAGAGGTATTTTGGGCCTCTGTGGTTGGAGCCTCTGAATCTGGTGTAGCAGCCCCTTCAGATTTTCACCTCCACTCAGGTAGATAGCCCAAGTGACTCCAAGTGCCTGCCCTTCACAAAAAAAAAAAATGCCTGACTTGGCTTGGGTTTCCAGAAGCGGGGCCTGAGTCAAGGATTGGGTGCCATGATTTCCTGAGGGAGAGAAGCAGGATATGGCCTCAGGGAAAATGAGTCCTTGGCCTCATCACAGAGAAGGTGCTAGAACATAAATTGCACCACGGTGTTGAAGCCCCTTGAGACAAAGAGGCCCCCATTTCCACTGGCCGTTGAAGGTAGTTTAATCAACTTCTACCAGCTGAGGCTCTTCTCTGGAGAAAGGGCTTCCATGAGCCATGAGCAGCCAATGTCTGTAGCTCAGTTGTGTGAGCACATAGCTCACCAAGGGGGATCTGGGAGGAGCACTGCAGTGGCATCAATCACAGCACCTCTCTGTCTCTGAGTCTTTGAGCCTGGGTGCTCTTGGCCTGATAGCAAGTACAGTCAGGATGTGAGGTGGGGTTAACTTACCTGGTAGCAACCCAGCAAGGGAAGAGAGACTCTCTCCCATCTCTCCGACAGACCAGTGTTGCGGCACTCTGTATAGTCCCCAGAGGTTCCAGTGGAACTGTTCCCTGTTGCCTACAGAAGACTTTGAGAGGTGGCTTTTAAGCTTTCCCTGCTCCTACCCTCCTGTCTCTTGAAATCATCTCCCAAATGCATGATTTTGCTCAGGCACTGCATTCAGAGGGATCCGGACTAAAATGCCTGGGGCAGGAGTTTGGACTGAACCCTGAGGGTAACGGAGACCTGTGGAGGGTGTTATGCTGGGTCAGAGTGGCTTCATCAGGTTTTTACTTTAGAACAGTCCCAACGGGCACTGAGAAGTGGGCACTGTCACAGTGGACTGTGGGAGAGAGGTCAGCTGATGGGTGTGAAGGGAGGAAGAAGACAGGAGTTACTGATAGGGAGAAAGAGAGTTGGGACTCAGCACTGGTTGGAGGGCAGGGAGAGTCTATAGCCCAAATCCCTAGCAGCTGGGGCTTGGGGCAAGATGGGGCTATGAAGAGGCACTGGTTTGGGGGCAGCAAACAGATCTGGTTTGCCCAGTGCCCTCCCTCTCTAAAGAAGCAGTGATTATATGAAATGTCCAGAATAGGCAATTCTATAGAGAAAGTCAATAGATTAGTAGCTGCCTAGAGCTGGTGGAAGGTCAAAGTGGGACCCGGGAGGGTTGGGAGTTGAGGGGTGCAGTGGTGACAGCTAAAAGTTACAGATTTTCTTTTTTGAGGGATGAAATATTTTAAAATTGACTGGAGATGACTATAACTGTGAATATACTAAAAAACAGTGAATTGTAAACTTTCAATGGGTGATTTATATGGTATGTGAATAGTATCATAATAAAGCTGTTATTTTTTAAAAAACAATGAGTACGAAGTTGTGCAAGGGATCTGGGTTGGCTGTAGAGGGAAGTTTGCTGACTAATGGAAGGTGGGATGGACTTCAAAAGTCCTATTACTCACCCACCTTATTTACCACTGGAGAGCTGGGCCCTGGTCTTGCCCACAGGACAGCATGAGTCAGGGGCTTGAACCCAGTTCTCCGGACTCCCTGGTCCAGCCTTTCCCCAACCAACTCCAGCCGTTTTGCTTGCAGTTGCTCCCTCCTGTCCTCACTCCATTTGGCAACATTGCCTTCTATTTGGCTGGCTGCCTGCTGAGAGGTGGGCGACAAATTGGATGAATGACCTTTCTACAATCTGCCCTCACCCTGCCCTGCCTGGTGAATTGGTGAGACTGACTGCCCCCCACCCATAGAGGTCTTCTTGCTGCCAAGGAGGTGGCCTGAGAGGACCTGGCTTGGGTGGAGAAAAAGATGCTTGGTTCTCTGAGCAAGAGGGGTTGGGAAATTGAGTCTGACACCTGGCAAGGCTCTCTGCCCGGGCAGCACGCTAGGGATGCTGGCCTGCACCCTGGCCAGGCTCTTCCAGGCCAGCCCCTTGCTGGGGTCCTGGCCGAGGCCAGAAGTGGGTGCGCCGAGAGACTGCGCTTGGGGTGGGAAATGGGCAGGCCGCCCACGGGTAATGGAAAAGCTCAAACATTGGTCATGGTGGGCCTGCTGTGTTTGTGTATTGAAGTCAACAATAGAAGAGGAGTTTGTGACCTTTTGCCAAAGATGCTAAGATTCCCAATGAATACCTCAGAGCGCATGCTTGAAGCTCTCCTGGAACTTTCTTGTCATCATTGCCTCACCCTTGCTTCTAGCAAGTCCCCCAAACTACTCTGCTTCAGATACCTCCATCAGCCTCAACATTCTCTCTTAACAGCTTTTTCCAGGCCAAATACTTAGCTTAGTGCCCGTATTCAAGGTGCCCTCTCCACCACCAGTGTCATTCTCACTTTCCCAGTGTCATTCTGAGCAGACCTTCTGCTGGGCTGTGCCTCCCCACTAGGGGCTCCGAGCTGCTCTACATCCAGTAGAGTCTTTGCTATCCTGCATGACCCTGGCCAGGGCCTTGCTTCTTTGTTGGAAGATGAGGGCCTTTCCTCAGGTCATATCCTGACTATCTGGCACCCCAGTCACTGGGCCTCTCACTGAATTGGAAACCCCTACCTTGTCAGCTGCCTGAGTCATACCTGATGCTTCACTCACATTAGCTAATGCCCAGAAGGCAACTGGGTGCCCTTCCTGTTATCTTACCTGAAGCTAAATGCTCATCAATGACACTGACTGGACAAAGGGGGCTTCTGAGCCCCCTTCATTGAAATGAAGTCATGGCTGAAGGAGCTTTTAAGTTTGCTGAAGGGGCTTGGGTCAAGAGCTACTCTCAGCAACTCTCCTCTGGCTGTTATTTTTTAAATTTTTTATTTACTTATTTTTTAAAATATTTTTATTGATTAGGCTATTATAGTTGTCCCATTTTTTCTCCTCTTTATTCCCCTCTACCTTGCACACCCCCATCCCACCAGCAATCCTCCCCCTGCCCCTTAGTTCATGCCCATGGGTCGTACATATAAGTTCTCTGACTTCTCCATTTCCTTTAATATTCTTAACCTCCCCCTGTCTGTTTTGTACCTACCATTTATGCTTCTCATTCCCTGTACCTTTTCCCCTATTCTCCTCCTTCTCCTTCTCTGCTAGTAACCCTCCATGGGATCTCCATTTCCATGATTCTGTTCCTGCTCCAGTTGTTTGCTTAGTTTGTTTTTGTTTTTTGCTTCAGCTCTTCATAGTTGTGAATTTGTTGTCATTTTACTGTTCATAGTTTTGATCATCTTTTTCTTAGATACATCCCTTTAACATTTCATATAAGGGCTTGGTGGTGATGAACTCCTATAACTTGGCCTTATCTGGGGATCACTTTAACTGCCCTTCCATGCCAAATGATAGCCCCACTGAATAGAGCAATCCTGGACGTAGGTCCTTGCTTTTCACGACTTTAAATATTTCTTTCCAGCCCCCTTTTGCCTGCAAGGTTTCCTTCAAGAAATCAGCTGACAGTCCTATGGGAACTCCTTTGTAGGCAACAGTCTCCCTCTCTCTTGCTGCTTCCAAGATCCTTTCCTTATCTTTGATCTTGGGTAATGTAATCATGATGTGCCTTGGTGTGTGCTTCCTTGGGTCCAACCTCTTTAGGACTCCCTGAGCATCCTGGACATCCTAAAAGTCTATATCCACTGCCAGATTGGGGAAGTTCTTTATTATTTTTTCAAATAAGTTTTCAATTTCTTGCTCTTCCTTTTCTCCTTCTGGCACCCCTATGATTCGGATGTTGGAATGTTTAATGTTGTCCTGGTGGTTCCTAAGCCTCTCCTCATTTTTTTGAATTCTTGTTTCTTCATTCTGTTCCGACTGAATATTTATTCCTTCCTTCTGCTCCAAATTGTTTATTTGAGTCTTGGTTTCCTTCCCTTCACTGTTCCCTGTATATTTTTCTTTATTTCACTTTGCATAACCTTCACTTTTTCCTCTATTTTACAACCACACTCAACCATTTCTGTGAGCATCCTGATTACCAGTGTTTTGAACTCTGCATCTGATAGGTTGGCTATCTCCTTGTCACTTAGTTCTTTTTCTGGAGTTTTGATCTGTTCTTTCATTTGGGACATATTTTTTTGTCTCCACGTACCTGTTACATTGTAAGGTGTGGAGCCTTAGGTATTTGCCAGGGTGAACCCATGTTGCTGCATTGTGGCACTGTATGTCAGGGAGGGGTCTGAGAGGGAACAATGCTGCTTGCTTGGCTCTCTGCTGGCTTCCAGTCACTTCCACCAGTACCCACAAGCAAATTGGGCCCTTCTGGTACTGATTCCCGGGTGGGTGGGTTTGTGTACATTCTAGAACTTGGTGGGTCTCTCCAGCAAACTCTCCTGTGATGGTGGGAGTTTCTCCTGCCACTGCAACCCCCACAGATTTTTATAGCCAGAGGTTTTGAAGCTTTAGTCTCTCACCCTGAAATCCTGGGTGTGTGGTCTGTCTCACTCCTCAGTTGTTCCTCCTGGCCTATCTGCACTTGACTATGGGACCACCCAGTCCTCCCACTGCTGCCTAACTGCACATCCTCTCTGCCCAGTCTGAATGCATATTTCCTCTTTAACTCCTTGGTTGTCAGACTTCCATACAGTTTTTGAGAAGTTCTGTTTTTTTTTTTTTTTTAATTTGCTGTTGTCCTTCTTTTGGTTGTGCTAGGAGGAAAAGTGTATCTACCAACACCTCCATCTTGTCCTGAAGCCCGCTAGCGAATACTCTCACCATTACTGTTGCTTCCAGTTTAACTAGCCACAGCACCATCCCATACCACCAATATCTCCATTATCCCCATCATTTCCTCTTTCCTCACTGTCACCCTATCTACCACTTCTACTACCACTATCACTCTAATCCCATCCCCATCATTTTTAGCAGATCTACCATCATCACCACCATTGTCACTGCTAATGTCTCAATCATCCCTATAATTTCCTCCATCCTTACCTCCAGCTGCACCTCCATTCTCACCTCCACCAACTTCACCGTCTCAACCATCATCACCACTGCCACCCACATAGCTCCCCGATTGGACTTCTGACATCACTAGACATTTCTTAACAACCAGGCGTGTGTCTGTTTTGTGAAGCAACCCTGGGTGTGGGGTGTAACCAGAACTGCAGGTTTTGGCTTATGGCTTATGTCTGCTCATGCACTGGGACTCTGGCCTTGAATAGTGATGGTGGCCCAGTGGGGGAGATCTGGGCTAAGGGGCTTGGCATCCATGCAGCCAATGCATAAGAATCAGTTGGCAACCCACAGTCAAGCCCACCTGGTTCATATGATCTGGGGCAGAGGAGACCTGTTACATGTGATGTCAAAGAAATCAGGAAATCCAGGGGTGGGGAAGGAGCCCAGAGCAGCAGTCAACACTCTAGCTGTGCCATGGACATGGTGTGGCCTCCAAGAGTCACTGCCTCCTCTGGACCTCCATTTCTCATCTTAAAATAGCAATAGCAACCTTCTCTTTCTCCATAAAGAATGCCAAGGGCTCAAAGTGTATCCATAGCCTCTGAGGGCATGCTGCACAGCAGGGTGCCCTGTCACCCTGCCTGGGTGTGGTTTGTGGCCCCCACCTCTTTCCAGCTCTGGGACCTCAAAGAAGTCATTCACGTTTCTGCTAAGCTTGTTTCCTTATTTGTAAACAAGGAGTAAATAATAGACTCTACTTCTTAAGACTGCTGTGAGCATCAACTGAAATCATCCATGGAGAGCACTTAGTTCAAATTCTTACCTATGCTCCAGGCATACAGGGGTGGGTGATGCCTCTCCACTTTACAGAGGGTAACAGCGCAGGGGTTGAGGTTAGCAGTGGGAACTGTCTGAGATCATCTGGTTATAAGAGACAGAACAGGGATTGGAAACAAGGCCACAAGCTTCCTGGTTCCTTTTCTAAGTTCCTGTTGATTTGAGAGTGTGTGTTCAACCTGCAAGGGCCACAGAGGGATGCCAAAGCCTAACTGTTGCCCTGAAGTCCATGGTCCAGGCCAGGGAGGGAAGAAGATTGGGCTGCTGGCAGCAGAACTGGGCTGAGAAAAAGTGTGCCATCCAGGCCTGGCTGTGAAACTCAGCCGGAAGTACTTGGATTTCTCAGGAGCAAGGATCCCAGAAAGGCTGGGCTGGGGTGGGTGTTAGGAAACTAGAGGCGCTTGGAGTAGCAAAGGAGAAGATGAGCATCCCAGTTAAAGAAATCTGAGCAAGCAAGTGTTGTGGACTGGAGAGACATGGCATGGGGTCAAAGAGCGCAGATGCCTGGCCAGTGGGTATGAAGGTTCTGGATCCTGAAAGCCGAGCACTGAAATGGTCCTTGGAAGTTACCAGTGCATCCAATTCACTCAGATGACAAGGGCCAGACCAGAGCTGTAACTGAGCTGGTGGTGTTTTTCTGACCATGAGCAAAACTGTCCAACATCATGAAAACTGGTGGTCAAAGGTGGCTGAAGTCCTGGACTTTCCTCCCATTATGTAGTCCTGTACAAAGGGTCCTGCTTAAGAGGAGGCCTTGGCGGAGACAACAAGCAAGACAGTGATGTAGGAACGTTAGGATTTCTGACCAAAGATCTATCGGGAGACCCTCTCTCCTGTGCAACAGTCATGTGGGGTTGCTGCCTGCTCCGCCTACGTTAGAGCTGCCCTGCCATGAGTACTCACAGAGACCAGGCACTGTGGTTGTTACTATCCTCATTTCATAGTGAGGAAACTGCTCAGCTAGAGCAGAGCTGGGGCTGGGTACAAGGCCTGCCCAATACTACCTCAGAAGACATACACTAAAGTCCATCTCTATCCACTTGACCAGGGACCGCAGGGGAAAGTAGTGAGCTGCATGACGATCTGGGAGGAGTGGAAAACAAGATGAGCAGCTGCTGCCACAGCCAGCTGCCTGTGGGCCAGAGCTCCCTGCCACCCACAGTCCAGCCTGCCCCGTGCCAGGGCCTGCTGCCTGTTGTACTGAGGGCAGCTGGAACACCCAAGCTCCTGGGGCCATCACCTTCTCTTCCCATGGCCCTGGCACAGCTCCCCATGCCAGTGGGCTTGAATACCCAGAGCAACACAAGCAAGCCCAGCTCTGTGGTCCACCATGCCAGCCACAGGGTTGGAGCAAGAGGGTTAGGATCTGCCCATGGACACACAGCCCCAACAAACAGAAGGCATGAGGCCTCTGGACCTGCCTCTGGACAAGGTTGGGCTCTGGCCTTCCATCCAGGCTGCCCAGGCAGAGGAGTGTCCTACTGCCCACCTTCCACCTATGGGAAAGCTCTCTGAGGTGGAAGAGGGAAACTGGGGCCCAGGTAGCAACGGAGCATTTCAGGAGGGAATTTCCAGGTAAAAGAAGGAAAGTTAAGGCCCATATACCCAAACACCTCCCCACCGTATGGCCCCCAGGCACCCCTCCTCAGCATGAGCCTCTTGAGTGTCTTATCTCAGTGGGTGATCCTGCCAGACCTTCACTCCCCTCGAGAGTCCTGACAGTTTCCAATGGTGGCCACATCGTCAGTGCTCTAGCACGGACCTGTCTATCCCTTACTGAAATCATTGCACCAGCCTCTGCCAGAGCCCCCTGCCCCCAGGCCCTCCCTGCCTGTCCAGCCCCATCAGTAGTCAAGGTGGCCATGTCACCCTGTGCCTTATATCTTCCCAGGCTCCCTGTTGACTGCAGAGAAAGTTCCAGTTCCTTACCCAGGTGGCCAAGGCCCTTGGTGTCCTAAGGTATCATGCTCACTGGGCCCTAGTTTCCCCGTGCACCTCACCTACCTTCCAGGTAAACCCCTGGCTCCTGGAAAGTCTGGGCTGTTTAGTGGCACCTCCTCAGCACTGGGCCTGAAAAGTCCTTCCCACAAGATTTGGCTAAAACACTCCCCTCTCCATAAAACATACCATTAATTCCCCGTGTCTGGCCTGGAGGATGGACTGCCGGCTCCTTCCTGCCTACTTGCTTCTGTGAACTCATGGGGCATAGTGACTGATACTCAGGGCAGATTTGGGTCCTAGCCTGGCTTCCCCACTAAAACGGAAGCTCCTAGAGTCAGGAATCAACCCTGCTTCCTTCCCTCTGTGGCATGGAGTCTGGCCCAGAGAGAAGGCACAGGAACACATTCATTCATTCATCCTTCCAATGCTGTTGAGGTGTTCTTTACAGGCTGGACAACATTCTCAAGCAGGACAGCCATTGGTAGCCATGCTTAAAACCACATGGTCTGGGGGCAGCTGATGGGACTTGGGAGGCAAGGAGAGGCATGATGATTGGCATGTGATGGGGAAGCCCTGGCCTCTGCTCCCAGGGAGGCCTATTTTAAGGCAGCCTGGGGCACAAGATAGCTTGGGTTTGAATTTAAGCTCTCACACTCTACCTGTGTATTTTGGGTAAGTTACTTACCCTCTCTGAGCCCACAATGACATTTTCCCTTAGGGTTTTGTAAGCAATGAGGTGGTACTGGGAAAGCACACAGTGGGCATGTGATAGGTGGTTATTATCCCTCCTTCTTCAGGGAGCTTCTGGTTCAGTGCAGGTCACCTGGAACCTATCCTCAAAGAAGCAGAGAGCTGAAACCCCGTAGCACATACAAGTATCCTGATGCGGCCCTGTGGGAATGTAAGGGCAGTCCAGAGGTCTTGCAGTCTCTGCTCTGGGAGATGGGGTACCTGGGTCGGGGGCACAGAGATGCCCATCTGCCCTTCTTGCCCAAAAGCCACCACAGGCCCCTGTCCTCTGCACTCCTCAGCAGCCCGGCAGGGCTGGTATTGGGTGCGCCCAGCATCAGCCCTGCAGCCGCTGGTAGGGCCAACTGCTCATCAAGCCTGGCTCCATGCCTCATCCCTCTGGCAGTGCCTGGCCACTGGCTTCCTGCAGGCGGATGAGGGCTTGCAGCCTGTGCTGGCAGGCCCTCCCAGAGCTGAGGTGCCTTGGGTCCAGGCCCACACCTACTGACCCTCTTAAGGGAGGCCTAATGAATGGGGGCTTATATAAGAAGGGCCACATCTCTGCACAGATCACAGTAACCAGACTAAGTGACATCTTCCTCCTGTGATTGGGGCTTCTCAGAGGAGGTCTTGCATCCCCTCAGCCTTGACTTTCTGGGCCAGGACTGTGGATCCCCATTCAGACCCTTTCCAGAGCGTGGCTGTGTCTTTCCAGTCAGACTAACTTACTTTTCATGGCAGGTCCATGTCTCCTCCCTCATACCAGCTTCCCGGGGCAGGGCCATGACTGCTGCTCACACTAGGGGAGGAGGTGAGTTGCAAGACTGTTCTAGAAGCACCTGGTGGGGGCGGGAGTAGCATGGTGAATTTGAGGCCCTACCAAAGGTTTTCTCTGTGGGTGTCAAGTGGTAGAGGAGGGAAAATAATGGATAAAGAGTGAGAGGCCAGGGCAGCCCTGTGGTACCCAAAGATTGGGCTTTTGTCCTATAGATTATGGGGAACCAAGGAGGGGGACAAGAAAGTCAGGCGTGTTTCCCACAGATCCCTCTGGCTGTGGGGCAGCCTAAAGGAGAAAGAAGCCTGGGCTGCAGAGCAGTGGTGGGGGAACAGGAGGGAAGGAGACATTGATGGGTCTGGTGGAGGAGGAAGGATGGAGAACGAAGGTCTAGCTCCCTGGTGTCTGGCTGAGGAAGTTGAGGTGGGGTTCACGGTAGGGGAGTGATGGTGAGGGCCTGCACCTGTCAGGTGCCCCAGGGCCATGCAGGTGGAAATGTCCAGAGTCCAGCTGGGGGAGGAGGTTGTACCAGGTGCAGAGCTGGAGAAGTGGGGTCAGCAGGTGAAACTGCTGGGTGTGAGGTCACTTGGAGAAAGGGGGAGATCTGAGACCATGTTGGGGGACACAGGAAGGAGGCACAGAAGAGAAAGCCCCCACTGATCTGCCTGTTCCCTTTTCTAGAAAAAGGGAGAACACAAGCTGGTTGGCCTATATCCCTGGCTGGGGTGGGGGTCAGGGGCCCAAAGCAGCGGATGCTTGTTGGGTCTGTGGGCTCCCTGACGGCCCCCTGGCCTGGTCTGAGGACTCCCGCCCCACCCTCCAGGCCTTCCACTCCACAGAGAGCCTTTGCACTTCTTTGGAATTTTCCAGGTGGAAATTTGCCTCAAAGGGCCTCTTTGGCTCCACATGCTCAATACATCTTGTCTCTGGTCCCACCACCCCAGCCCCCAGCAGTCCTGGGCTCCAGGACTGAGCCCCCTGGAGTGCTGCGCCCTCCTATCAGGGGGGTAGTGGAGCAGCCAAGGAAGGAAACAGGTCCCCTGGTGACCCCCTCGTACCTCTCCCCGCTCCCCACCCGTTCCAGACACATTTGCGATTTATCTTTCTCTGTTGTTTATTGTGTGGAGGCCAGGCCTTCCAGCCAACTCGGAGCTGGACCGGCCAGCCGCAGCCGAGACGGCCGTCCCAGCCAAGCACAGAGCAGCCCCCGCCTGCCGTCCCCTCAGCCACCCCTGAGCCAAGCAGGGCCTAAGCTCTGGCCTGGCCGGACTCTCATTATGGAGCCTCAGGGCCTGTCTCCCCTATTGTCTGCCCATGTTTACAGCCTCGCTCATGTTTGCCTCATGATTTTATTCCAGGTGACGCCCCAGTCTGGATGGGGCCTGCATGCCATCTTACTGAGGCCTCTCTCATCACCCAGGCCTTGGGCCCCTGCGCTTCTCATCCATCATCTCACTGAACAGCAGCAGTGGGAGGGCTCATCACCTACAAGGGAGCGACCCAGAGGGTGGGAACCTGTGCTCTTTCTGCCACGTGTGGAGGGGGCGTGTCCCTCATGTGTGTGCACACACACTCATGTGTGCACTCATGTGTGTGCACATGCATATGTTTGCTTTTGTGTGTGGGTGTGCATGTGTAGGTTGTGGGCGTGTATGTGTGTGCATGTGTGTGCTCATACACACGTGCACACTCTTGTGTGCCTGTGTGTGCTTGTGCACGTGTGCTCTGTGTGCACCTGTGTATGTGTGTGCATGTTGGTGTTGAAGAGGCAAGCACACACACACACCAGAGCCTGTCAGGTTTTGCTTCATCTCTGCTGAAGAGACAGAGCCTGGAGAGCTAAGCACATGGATGCCTGCAGACCTCCAGGCCAGGCTTCCAGGCTGGTTGTTCCCTTCACAGTGGTGTAGACCTTGGCCAAGTCATTCACCTCCCCGGGTTTTAGTTTCCTTCTGGGTAAAATGGAGGTTGTGTTGATGCTGGCCTCACAGCATGCCTTGGGAGTCTAGAAGGACCGTGCTGGGCTCTGGCTACAGACGCAAGTCCTGGATTGTTTGATGGCAAAAGTTGGTATCCCCATCTCTAGAAATTAGGGGGCTGGAGCGCTCATGTGTCTGTGCGGTCCTGGCTGAGGTGGCCAGGGGAGACCACGGCCAGAGGGGATGGAAGATCTCAGGTAGGAAGAGGGAGCGTGGGTTGGGACGCAGACTGGCAGTGGAGCCGGGGCTGTGTAAGATGGCAGAGTTTTGTTGATCTTGCTCATTCTTTATGGTGTGCTGACAGCCAGGCACTGCAGTATAACTCTTTCCAAGCACATCCCTGTCCCTTGGGACTGCAGCTCTAGAAGCTAACAGTGACAGTCACGTGACTACAGCTTGGGGCTCCCAAAGGCAGGTCTGGAGGGTTGGTAAACTCCGCAGAGGCATCAGTCCCCCAGGGCCCCCTGCCTAGGGTTCCTGCCCCAGGGTCTCCCTTCCTGGGAGCTGCAACCTCTGTGCTCCTGTGGCCTTGGGGCGTCCCCTGGCACCAGATGTAGTTATGACTGAGACAGGGGTGGCTCAGGGGTGCCCTGGGGAAGAAAGGTCACCCCAAGGACATGGAGTTCGCTAGGAGGCAGCTCTGTTCTGGGCCTTCTGACCCTGACTAATCCATCTCCACTGAACTAGCTAGGCAAGTGCTTCCCCTAGGGACCCTCAGAACCTGAGATGTCCAGGCCCAGGCGATCTCTGCCCCTCCCACCTCCCAAGGCTACCTTGGACCCTGAGAAACTTCCACCTGCTCCACACCAGCTGAGGGCATTGGAGGAGCTGCCAAACACCTTCCTGGATTGTGCTGGAAGTTATAGAGAAGGTGGGAGGCTCCCCAGAGGGTCAGGAAATCCTGCTCCCACATGAGCTGATCCCTGAGGGAGGCTGGAGGGGAAGATAGTTCTGGAGAGTCAAGCCTCTCATTTCTCCCTACGGCAAAGCCTGGCACTCAGTAAAGCTCGAGTGTGCACGTGTGTGGGTGCATGCACACTTGAAGACTCAGAGTCTGTCCAAAGTCTATAGAGAGAATTAGACACGCCCCATGACTCCGACACAGGCCGTGTGGCTACATCTGGGAGTCCACAGTCCCAGCCAAGGATGGGCTCGCAGCCCACCCAGCTCCATACACACACAGAGGCCAGCACCCCCCTCCAGTTGCCCCCTTTCAGAGAACAGAGGATCAGGGGTTGAAGGTCTTGGGAGAGCCCATAAAAGTGCCGACAAATGCATTTATGTTTCTCCAAATGACACCAAAACAAACCGCACTACAGAAGAGACAGTGTTTCACTCATTTTAAATCATGGTCATGGGGACTGTGCAATTAATTCCCATTTTTCATCCTTTCTTTGCGCTAGAGACATCCCTGTCTGAAACCAGCCCCCACCCCTCACCCCACCCGCCCCACAACTCCGTTTCAACCAGACGCTCATAAATCTGTTTTGCTTGTTCCACACGAGTTGCCTGGGAAAAGGCCCCATTTGCCGCGTCTGCTCCTCTGTCCAAACGTTCAACGCCTTCGATATTTTATGGTTTCACGTTATTGACTTGGCTTCCCAGGTCCCCTGTGGTAAAGGGCTGTTTGAGAAAGCGGCAAGAGGCGTGGGGTGACCTCAGGTTCACCCTCTTGCCTGGCCGGAGCAGGGAGAAACGTGCAAAAGCCCTGCAGCTGCCCAGGGGCCCATGGCCTCACAGGGCCGTTGCTGAGGGGCCACAGGCCCTGACTGGAGGCTGCCCCTCTGCGCCCTGACTTCACCCCATCCTGTGGTCCCAGGCCTGTTTGTCCTCAACTTCCAGAACCTGTATTGCCAAAACCTCGGCTTCTGCTTCCCTCTCCTCTTTCCCTCTTCAGCCCAGCTCCTGCTTTTCCCAAGGACGTTGCTGCCCCCAACCCCCACCTCCAGGTGAACAGTGTGTCCTGTAAGCAAAAGATCCAGGTGGAGGGAAAGGTGTGCAGGGGTAAATGTCCAGGATGTTTCCCTCCACAGCCAGGCTGGGCCTCCTCTGTGCCACCGAGGACACAGAAAAAGGCTGGGCTGATTTTCAACTGGTATGTCCTGGAGAGGTGATCTAAGTTGTTAAATATTTTGACTGACGTCCCGAATGAGGAGACACCTGCCCTGGCCCCAAGGGAGTTCGATGAGAGGGCAACAGACAGGTAACTAGATAGTTATGGTTCCAGTGCTCAGCAGTGTTCAGCAGGACACGGGGGTGCAGAGGCATCGTTGGCCCCTGCCCAAGTCTCCTGGAGGAGAAGGCAATATCTTAGTTGATCCCTGAAGGACTCACAAGAAACACGGAAAGTGCATGGTGACAGAAGGGAGGTGGTGGGGGTAGTACTTCAATAGCATGTGCAAAACCGAGAAGCAAGGGAGAGATGTTCAATGTGTTTGAGAAGTGGCTTGTGGTGTTCACAGAATAGGGGGATGGAGGATGGGTGTTAACCGGGACCAGCTGTGAGCGGAGGCATCTACTGTAGAGAGATTGGAGTTTGCCTCGACGGTGGCAATTTAAGCCCAGGAGTGGCATAGAAGGGTTTACATGTTGGCAAAACCATCCTTTAGTGAGGAGAGTGGTTTGGAGAAGTAAGACTGGTGAAAGTCACCATCCCTCACACCATTCACAAAAATTAATTAAAAATAGTAAGAGCTAAAACTATGAAACTTCTAGAAGAAAACATAGGCAAAAGCCTTAATTACATTGGGTTTGGCAGATATTTCTGAAATACATTTCAAAAAATACAAACAACAAAAGAAGAAAATCAATAAATTGGATTTCATTAAAATGAAAAATTTTAGCTCTTCTAAGACACTTCTAAGACAGCCAGGACTATCATATTAAGAAAATGATAGTCCTGGCTGGTGTGGCTCAGTGAATTGAGTGCCAGCCTATGGACCAGAGGGTCACTGGTTCAGTTCCCAGTCAGGGCACATGCCTGGGTTGTAGGCCAGGTCCCCAGTAGGGGGTGTGTTAGAGGCAACCACACATTGGTTGTTTCTTTCCCTCTCTTTCTCCCTCCCTTCTCCCTCCTGTCTCTAAAAATAAATAAATAAAATATTTTTTAAAAAGAAAATGATAAAAGCATGGCACAAACTAAAATTTCTGTAAAACATATATCCAACCCAGGACTTGTATCTAGAATATATGAAGAAATTTTAGACAAAAAAACAGGCAAAAAATGGAATGCTCAATCACAGCTGGTGGAGTGTAAAATGGGGCCACCACTTTGGAAAACAGAGTGGCAGTTCCTTAAGATGCTAAACATGCACCTACCACATGATACAGCCATTCCACTTCTAGGTATTTCCCAAGAAAAATGAAGGTATCTATCCACACACAAAAAATGACGCATAACAGCTGTCCTTGTAAGAGCCCAAAACTGAAAATGTCCATCAGTGGGTGAACAGATAAACAAATTGAGGTGTATCATACAGCAGACTATGACTTAGTGATTAAAAAAATGGACTATTGATACCTGCTACAACGCAGATGCATCTCAAAATAATCTTTCTGAATGAAAGAAGCCGGACCCCCAGAAAGAGTGTATAAAATCCTAGAAAATGCAAACGAATCTATAGTGATTTGTTTGGGAGACCTTGGGAGGCTGGAGGGAGAGATTACTAAGGGGCAGGAGGAAACTTTTGGGGGTGATGCCTGGATGCCTTCATTATCATAAAGGTGATGATGATTTATTTCATGAGCGCATACATATGTCAAAACATATCAAACTACATTTTAGATCATTGCTATTAATGTATGTTGATTGAACCTCAATAGAGCTGTGAAAAACGAACCAACATTCAAAGTAGAGTAGGCAACTGGGGAGGAGACAGGAGGTGACTGATGTCCATGGCCATGGCTGCAAGATTAAATGTTAATACATGATGACTCAGTCACTCGCTCACTCCCACACTCACTCATCCTTTGCTAAACTGTAAGTCCCATAAAGGCAATAGTGAAGTCTGTCTTGTTCACCCCTGTGGCCCCAATGCCCAGCTTACAGTAAATGCTGGGTCAGAGAAAAGTGGATTGTCTCCAGAGGAATTTAGAAGGTACTCGGCCAGACCTGAGGATGTCTGAGGAGTTTGGAGAACTAAAAATAACTCCCATGTTTACAGCTCAGATATATACTGCTGAGGTTCAGGTTTGTAAAGGAGAGAAAGGTTGGGATGCTTCAGACTTGGGGATGCTGAGTTTGTGGTGCTGGGGACAAAGTATGGGGACAGACATGCTGGAGTGAAGAGTTTGGGAATCACCAGTATCTCTCCCAGTGGCTCTTTTTTCTTTTTTAACATATTATTCATTTATTTTTTAGAGAGAGGGGAAGGGAAGGAGAAAGAGAGGGAGAGAAACGTCATTGGGGGCCCTTCATTTGCCTCCAATGGGGGACCTGGCCCACAACCCAGGGATGTGCCCTGCCTGGGAATCAGACCAGCGACCCTTTGGTTCTCAGGACCACACCCAATCCATTGAGCTACACCAGCCAGGGCTTCCAATGGCTCTTAATGTTGGCTGCATATTGGAACAAAAACTGAAAGTTTAAAAAAGCTGATGCCTGGTTCCCACCCCTAGACTAACAGAATCTCTGAGGATGCTGCTAAGCACTGGAATTTTTCCAAAGCTCCCAGGACATTCTGACATGCAGCCAGAGTTGATAGCCCTCACTGTGGATGGTAAGTGAAACCATGGAAGAAGATGAGCTCCGCAGAGCATGGGGTGGGACATGGGAGAGGAGAGGGTTTGGGAGTAAGCTTCGAGGAGCTCCAACTTTAAGAGATGGAAAAGGAACCGATGAATGCATAAATAAGTGGAACAGCAAACCAATATTTCTCTGTTTCTCTCTGTCTCCCTGAAATGAATAAATAAAAATTAAAGAAAAAAAAGAGATGAAAAAGGGAAAGTAGAAAGTAGTAGTAGCTGGAGCAGGAGTACCTGAAGAGACAGGTGGAAAATCAAGAGAGCAGGTCATAGAAGAAAAGGAAAGAGGATTCACAGGGTAGAAAGGTGAAATTAGTGTCAAATGTTGTGGCTACATGGAATAAAGGAAAAAATATAAAGGATCCTTTGGATTTACTGACAAAATGGTCATCGGGAATGTAGAGGTAGCTGTTTTGATGGAATAGGGCTGACAGAAGGCAGACTGGAGGGGACTATGGAAAAAGTGGGAGGTAAGGAGTGGAAACAGTGAACTCTTAAAAAAACAACTTTGCTTTGAAGTGGAGGAAAGTGTGGAGTTAAGAAAGGGTTGGGGATTTTCAGGCAGGGAGTGGTTTACGCATGTTTGATTACTGATAGAAAGAAATCCAAATGGAACAGAATAAAGTATAGAAACAAATCTCACACGAAGTCACTCAATTAATGACAGACATGGCTGCAATTCTATACAGTACGTGCTGCTGGAGTGTGTGTGTGTGTGTGTGTGTGTGTAAAATAACCTTGATCCCTACCTCACACCACACACAAATGTTAGTTCAAGATGCATTATAAACTTAAATATGAAAGCCAAAACTATGAAGAAATTGTAGGAGAATATCTTTACAACTTAGGGACCAGGCAAAAAACTTATGTTTAAAAACAACATACCACTAAAGGTAAAATGAGAATCTATGGTGATACAAATCACATTGGGGCCAGGTAGAAGGTTTTAGAAAGAACTCTTGGTCGTAGACAGGAGTGTGGTGATTACTGGGGGAAGGGGGTGGGAGAGGTGAAGGAGGATGGGGGATAAATGATGATGGGCAGAGACTTGACTTGGGGTGGTGAACACACAATACAATGAAACCTGTATAATTTTGCTAACCAGTGTCAACCCAATAAGTTCAATAAAAAGGAAACAAGTAAACAAACAAAATCATATAGGGTTACTGAGTGATGGGGAAAGGGCACCATGGAACTTTCTGGAGTGATGGAAATGTTCTGTGTACTGAGAAGGGTGGGGGTTACCTTAGTGTATGCATTTTTATTTTTTTTAAGTTTTCTTTTCATTTAAATCCATTTGACTATGTAACACCTTGTAAATTTAAGGTGTACAACATGTTAATTTGATACATTTATATATTACGATTGCCATTGTATGAATAGTTAGCATCTCCATACATCATATAATTATAATTTCTTTTTTGTGATTGAAATCATGAAGATGTAGATTCTTAACCAGTTCGATGATTATAATACAGTTTTGTTCTTTACATTCACTATGCTGTGCTTTAAACCTCCAGGACCCGTTAATCAGTTGTAAGTTTGTAATGTGTGCATTTTTCGAAACAGTCATTAAACTGTATACTTAAGATTTATGTATTTAATTGTTTTCAATATAAAAAGACAGAAAAGAAGGAAAACGTATCGTTAAGAAAGTTAAAGGCAAGCCATAGACTAGGAATAGATACTTGCAGTACAGAAATCTATAAAGAACTTACATCCAGAATATGTAAAATGAAGCCACTCCCTTCGGGCTAAAGCTTGAGCCCCTCAGCTCGGCATTCAAGGCCTCCGTGGCCCACCCCATTTGCCTCTCCAGGCTGCTGGACCAGATGTGAGCCTATGGGGCCTGTGGGGTACCTGGAGGGGCGTGGAGCTGGGCACGACAGGGCGAGGCTGTGGAAGGCCCAGAGCACCGTCAGGGGATGAGGCAAATCAGGCAAGGCTTGGGGGCAGTGTGGAGCAGAGGTGGGGTGGCTGTAGGGGACAGTCTTTTGGGCCCACCAAGTGACACACGTGGCCTGAGGGGGATAAAGGGGAAGGGTCAGGACAGTCATTGGCAGACACAACTGACTTTCTGGGGAAGAACGGCAAGGGGAGATGCCAGCGTGAGTGGGCCTGGGCCAAGAAAGGGGAAGTTCAGTCTGGACTTTTATCCTGGTGGGGAAACTAGGCAGAAGTCTGGACCTATGGACAAGGCTGTGCAGTTGGTGAAGGGAAAAGGGAAAAGCCTGGGCCACTGGGAGAAGTCAGCCAACTGTGCGGGGTTGGGGGGCGGTTTGGGAGGTCTCAAACTAAAGGACCTATTCCTCAGCTTCGTGGATTTGAGGCAGTTGCTGGGGGTTCGCCTCATCTGTCAAGCAGCCCCTGGGCACCAAACCCTGTGGTGGATTCTGTATCAGAAGGGTCTCAGCAGGGGGTCAGTGATACACCCAAAGGAACTAACAAAAGGGACTCCAGGTGAGGGAGTGTGTGCAGAAAGTGGTGGGGCGGGGGTGGGGGCAAAGGAGCTGAGAAGAGGTGCCGAGGTCCAGCTGCGATCGCCTGCCCCCAGGCCTGGAAGGGAACAGGAAGGGAAAGTGTGACCAGGGTGCAGTAAGAGTTGGGACCATACAAGAAGGACCCCCCATCCCCACCCCAGCCTCTGAGAGCCTGGAGGGAGTTCCTCCCAGCCACTAGCAGAACTGTGACTAGGCATGAAGAGAGCTGGGGATAAACACCCAACTTCTCTTCCTCCCACCCTGCTCCCACAAGCACCTCATATGCATTACTTGGTCATCACCCTCCATTTTTTAGTCCATTTTATGGGGAAGGAAAGTGAAGGTCAGCAGTGAGGGGACCTGTCCACAGCCACTGCACAGTTGCCAAGTGGCCAAGGCACAGTTCTAGGACCTTGACCTTGGCACTCAGGGCAAACCTGCAAGGGATTCTTTGGACAGAGGACACAGAAGATGTGGCAGCCCAGGTTGCAGGCAGCCCAGTTAAAGCTAGCTTCAAGGCCCTGGCCCGGTGGCTCCGTTGGTCGGGGTGCTGTCCCGATATGCTAAGGTTGTGGCTTCCATCCCTGGTCAGGGCACCTACGAGAAGCAACCAATGGATGCATAAATAAGTGGAACAACAAATCGATGTTTCTCTCTCTCTCTTTCTCTCTCTCCCTCTCTCTCTCTTCTCAAATCTATAAATTAAAAAAATAAAAATGTAAAAAATTAAAGCTAACTGCAAGGACCTGGAGCTATCAAGGTGGCTCCCTCAGGATGGTGACCTCAGCCCTCTCCTCCTCTGAGCCAGGCCCTGAGCAGCATCTGGCCCCCCTCTGGTGGCCCCCCTCGAGGCCATGGCTCCACACCAGCCTGTCACGTGGCCCGTGCTGACAGATTGGGTGTCTCCGGTGCACCAGCGGCTGCTGCTAAGTGGCTTCCTGGCAGAGAGTCAGGGGTCACCTCATCGCTGCTCTACTCAAACAGCGCTGGCCTCTTCAGGGTGCCTCCCACATCTGTCTGCTACGATTGGCTGTGCTTAGCATCAACTCAGAGATCCAGCCCCTGCCTGGAACTCTGCAGAGGGGCCTTGGGAACGGTGGCCCCTCGGGCAAATGGACTGTCAGCCAGAAGGACCCTGGGCAAGAGCTGGAGAGTCTCACCACCCATGTTCACGGTGTTCTCCACGTGCAGGGCCACTGCATCCTGGGCTCCTCTGTTCCACACCCTCGTTCTGGCCAGTGGTATCCAGGACCCTGGCTCCGGGCCTCAGCTCTGGGCAAGCCCTTGATCTCAGAGATTTTCTTTTTCTTCTTGCACTGTGTCCCCGTGAGGCTGGTGTAGGGCCTGGGGACTGGGTGAAGCTGTGACTGAGCTACTGTCCAAGACTATGGTCCCGGTCAGTGAGTCTACCGGTGCAGGGGTGTGATCACCGGGGTCAGTTCTGGGGCCAGCACCACCACCTCAGCTGAGTGAATCCCCTTGCCTAGGAAGGGCAAGCCAATTCCCCTTCCTGGGGCTTGCTGTCTTTGGGAAACAGAGAAGAGAGAGCTGAGTACATAGCAGGACTTCGGCAGCCCCTGAGACATCTGAGTCTGAGCATGGGTGTCACTACAAGGCAGCTCTGACCCGTTCTCCTGGCAGCCTTGGCTGGCCCTGTGCAGAGGCATCACACACAGCCCCAGCGGGAGGGGAGGCAGGTTTGGGACAGGGTGACAAGTGCAACTAGAAGATATATTGGGACAAGGGGGAAGCAGGGACAAGATGGGTGTCAGGGAAGGCTTCTCAGAGTGACATTGGAACTGGTCCGTGAGCCAAGCGGGAATATCTCGGGTAGAAAGGAGGCCATTGAACAAACGTTCCAGACTGAGGGGCCAGCACAGAGAGGAGGACAGGGTACTGTGTGCTGGGCAAACAGATGTGGCTCTCCCTGGTCAGAGCAGAGGGTATGTGGGGTGGGGAGGTAGGAAGTCTGCTGGAACAGTGAAGGCCGGAGGACCAGGGAGCCAGGGTTGTGCGTGAAGCTCAGCAGGCAGCACAGGACATTCTGGAAGCCAGGAGGGGATGGCTAACTGGGGAAGGGACCAGAGTACCGCTTCTTCAGGTGTGGCCTCGATCACCTTCCTGGGCCTGCAGCCCCACAGCTACAGCTGGGTTGGTTGCAGAGAAATCTGAGGAAGGCATGAGACAACCTGGTCAAAAACCTGGGGCAGTTTGGGGGCTACTTGCAGAGAGCAGCTGAGGCCCAGGCTGAGCCAGGTGAGCAGGCCCTGGGGGGCCCACCACGTGCCCCAACTCTGCTAGTCCCCTGGCTCAGCGCACAGGTGACCAGTGTTTCCCAGCAGGCAGCAGGCTCAGTTACCTCCACCTCTTCCTTTCAAGACAAGGAAAGGAAGGACCTGAGCTTCTAGGATCCCTGATTGGGGCTCAGGCCTTGGATCCCTTCAGTGAGAAGCTTGTCCCCATAGCCAGTGGGTGGAGGTGGAGCCCATCCCACCGACACTCGCTCTTTGTCTGCTTCTCAGCAGGAGAAGGTGCCTGAGTTGGTGTCCAGCTTGGTTGGTATCCAAGTTGGGTCAGCAGTGCCAGCCTCCCATCTGGCCCCAGAGACACCCCCAGAGTTCCAGGGCTCCTCTGAGAGAGGTCAGGATGGCCAAAGGCTCAGGGCAAGGAGCTGGCATTGTAGTTGGCAAGGCCCCGGGCATAAACAGTCTGTCCACCACTTGCAGGCAGAGGCTCATCGGATGTCCAGAGATGTGGATGGGCTGTGCTGGGCCAAACCCCAGACCCAGGGTGGCAAACCCCATGCTGCTCCAAACAGCTCAGGACTTGGTGAGTTTGCATATGGAAGTGAGGCGTTCCCCAGATTACCAAGGCTTGGATTTGAAATAATCCCAGCTCAGTGAGGGCTGTGGGGCTGAGGAGGCCAAGGAGGAGGGCGGAGCACAGGCACAGGGCTCAGGGAGGATCTGAGGGCTCTGAGAGGGGCTTGCATCCTGAGCCCAGGGATCAGCCAAAGCTTGGCCCAGGCTGAGCTCCCTGGGTGCCTGGCACCAGCTGAGGCTTGGGGGCCTGGCTTCTTCCAAAGCCCTCCTTGTCCAGCAGCGGGCGGGCCGGGGGCTGGGTGAGGCTGCTCATATCTTCCTCGTTACTTCATTCATTTTGCTCCCACTGATCCCTTGTTTATCTCACTGGGAATGCAGCGGTGGAAGCTGGGGCCAAGGGAAAGGCCAGAGCCTGGGCCACATCCAAGAAAGCCCCAGCCCCACTCATTTGCCTCCCTCACCTGGGTCCCTGGGTTGCACATGCCCAAGGACAGCCAGCTCTGAGAACCCCTGACAGAGAGCCCAGGGGCCAAGTTTTGGACCAGGCCAAGTTCTAGGCTTTGCTTTTTCCATCTGTGAGTTGAAGGTTGTTCTAAATGACCTTTGAAAATGCTTATTGTCATCAGCAATAAAGCCACCCTGTCTGGCCTGGAGGTCCCTACTTTCACCTGAGGCTCACACGTCTCCATGGATTACCACGATCCCACCTTAGAGAAGAGATGGGGTGCAGGGGGCATCCCCAGTAGGGCTGGGGGTAGAGACCAGGCTGAGAGAAGACCTTCTGAGCAGGGTGGGGGCATGCAGCAACAGAAGTCAGAGCTGCCGAGGGCAGGGAGGGGTGTGAGGGCCAGCAGGGCCCGTGTCTGAAAGTGTCCTTTAAAAACTGGTCAGAAGGGTAGGCCAGGTCCCTACCATACGCTCCTGTTGTTGGGCTCCTGCCTGGGCTCATCTGTGGTCCTTGGGGGCTTAGGTTAGGTGGGCCCTAATCCCATCACTGAACAAACCTGTCTGCCCCAGAAAATAACTCCCTCAGGGCAGGGGGTGGGCACTTGGGCTTCAAGCAGACTGGTCTGAGCCTTTATCCTTCGTCAGTGATGTTCAAGGATACCACATGCCCCAGGAAGGGGCTGTCAGGCCCCTGGTCAGAAATGAGAACTGAGGCCCAGAGAAGCAGATGGAGTTATTCAGGATATAGCTGTGAATGGCAGGGCTGGGATCCAATCACAGCTGGTCTGACCCAGAAGCTTGCCCACTCTGTGTCTGGCTCCATGACCCAAAAGGGTGTGAATTCAGGCCCTCTTGTCTTCTTTCCCCCAGCGAGTAGGTTTTCCAGTCTGTAAAATAGGGTGGGTGGGTCCAACTCCAAGCCCGTTTCTACCCCCTGTTCTGGAGCCTTGTGAGGAGGAATGAGGTCATATTTGTCTAGGGGCTGGAGTGTCTTGGAAGGAGAAAGCTCAGCAAAGACAAGGGCCCATTGTCCCCCGTTCCCCAGACCCCTGCCAGCTCCCGCCCCAGTCACCAGACAAGGCCAGCCCTGCCTGCGAGCTCCAGAGGCCACCACATGCCAACAGGGGATGACTCAGTGCCCCCTCCCTTCCCAGAGATTGACAATGTCTGGAATCCCACCATCAAAACTTTGCTGGGGTGCCACAGATGGAAAGGCAGGAAAAGAAGGGAAGGCTCTGGGGGTCCCGGCTTCGGGATTTCACACTCAGGACATTACAGTGGGCTTCAGAGGGGCCGGGCAACGATAAGTGAGAAGATCAAGACTTGTGCGCTTACTTCCACAGCCTTGGTATGAAGCTCTTACCAGCGTTAGCTCAGTGAATGCTCACAGCAGCCCTGAGGGGACATTGATGTTATCGCCCCATTTTACAGATGCTGAACACTTAACCTAGGTCACCCAGCTCATAACTAGTTAGATAAGGATGGAAGAGGTGGAATTTGAGCTGGTGTTTATGTGGTTCTAAAGAATTCTGCAGAGAGCATCCGGGATGTGCAGGTGAAGGCTGGACTGGGGAGCACAGAAGGATCAGGTCAGATCCTGAAGCTCACAGTGGATGGGGGGAGGTCCCAACAGAGATGTGGACACCTCCCCACTGAGCCTATAGACCAGGTCATGGTCCTTCTTTGCTGTAGAATGGAGAGGTTGGGGCAATTCCTAAGGACTAGGAAGGCTCCTTGGCCTGTGGCATTGTGAAGGCAGGGTAAAGGATGCTCAAGAATTTCAATGCTTTGAAACACCTAATGGGGCCACACATGGGTAGGGCAGTTTCTGGCCTAGAGACACCCCTCTTTCTGGCCTCTCTACAGCTCTGAGGCCCATGGAACTCTGTCAGCAATTAGCCAAGCAAGACAAATAACGGCTCAAGCTTAACATGTCCAAGAGTAAACTCTTGATTTCCTCCCCAACCTGCTCCTCCCTGTGTCTTCCCCATCTCAGGAAATGGCACCATCGTCCGCCCGGTTGCTCAGGCCAGAAAACTGGGAGGCATCCTTGGATTTTCCCTCCCCTCACCACCCACATCGATTCATTGCCAAGACTTGTCAAAGTCTACCTCCAAAATAAATTCCAAATCCTCTTCTGTCGGTTCCCACAGCCACCACTGTGTTCAAGCCACCACTGGCTCTCCACTGGACAACAGTGCCAGCCTCCTACCTGCCTGCCCTCTGCCCACTCCAGCCCACTCCCCCACAGAGCCGAAGGAACTGGCTTAAAGTATAAATTAGATCCCACCCTTCTCCTGCTCAAACAGCCCCTTCCCCTGTTGGTTTCCTATTGGATTTGGAGCAAAATCGACACCCTCAATGGCGATGAGGTCCCTCGTGACCTGACGCTACCTCACCTCCTTCGGCTCTCCCGGCACTATCTCCTCTTCACACCAGTACGTTGGTACATGCCGTCCTCCTCTGCCTGGAAGCCCTTCCCGACTGTTCTTCACCCGGCTGGTTCGTTCTTGTCCTTCAGGTCTTGGTCTCTTGTTTGTCTCCTTACAGGAATTTACCTTAATTTATAATTATGTTTTTATCCTTGTCTCTGCAACCAAATGTAACATCCTCAAGGGCAGAGCCATGTCTACCTTGCTCACCACTGTGCTCCCGGTTGGCACGCAATCTCCTTTGAAAGAGATAACTGCAGTAGCCATTATATATCGAGCATTTCCAACACTCTCTCATTTTGAATATAGTCGTCTCAACTATCCAATGATGTAGGTAATATCAGTGTTTTCCATTTTTTGGACTTGGAAACTAAGGCTCAGAAGCTACAGTTACTTACCCACTATCACACAGCCTGCCATGCTGGGTAACTAATTGCTGCTCAGAACCCGGGTCAGTCCAATCACAGGCCCGCCCTTACCGCCACTGCTAGGTCTCAGTGGCACACTGCAGTCAACGCCATCACTGTATTCCATCAAGCCTTAGAGGCCAGAGAATGCAAGGTGCACCGTTGTTCATGACGTTTTAAGGACGGTTAAAAACCATGACAATTAAACTACAACATGCCATTCCAGTTTCAAAGATGTGAAAATGGTGCTTTGGGAAAATTAATAAAATATGGTATTTTTATTATGGTAATAAAATATGGAACAAAATCTATTCAATCCTTAAGACCCAAGGGCAAAGTAATAGATGGATTTCTCAGCAGTGCTGGGGATTGTTCCATAGCCACCCATGGGCAACGAGAAGCCCTGCCCTTGGCCCTGGAGAGTTCAAGGTCGAGCAAGGACAAGCCAATGTAATACGTGTGCTGGATGCTGTGATGAGAGTGCTCAGGACCTGCCAGGTATTCAAAGGAGAGACCCCAGACCTGCTGGGAAGGCGGTGAGGAGGAGGAGCACAAACAGGCTTCATGGAGGAGGGGGCGTCTGCAGCAGACTGCAGGGTAGGAGCAGAGGTGAAGCAGGCTGACGGGGGTGGGAAGTGTGCCAGGCAGGGGAAGAGCCCGCACAAAGGCCTGGGCACATCTTCCCTTGTGGGAAATGGCATGTAGCTAGCTCAGTGTGGCCGAAACAGAGAGAGCGCAGGCCAGAGGTGTCATAGGGCGGATGGTGATGATCTTTACGGGGCTGATGAAGGAGTTGAGGCTTCATCTGGCAAGGAAGCGAACCCGTGAAGCCATTAAGCAGCGGAGTGACAAGGCCACCTTTGTTAGAAGGATGGAGGGAGGGATGACAGGAAGCTTGAAGGCAGCGTGGAGGCCTGGGAACATTTGGGGAGATGTCGGGGATCCCCAGTCACCTTGGGCTGGGCAGTACAGTGAGGGGCACCAGGTGGAGGCTGGGCGGGGGGCATCCTCCCCCAGGCCTGGGAATGTCCGGGTCGGCTGAGAGCCTGCTGGAGGCTGGTGAAAGGCCCACTTACCGTGACGGATGGGGGCCCCGTCAGGCTGCGCCAATTAGGCAAGATGGAGTGCCAGTGCAGTGCTATAAATATCTTGGCTGCTGACCGGCCCAGGAATGTAAATGGTGGTGTTGAACAAGCAGGAGAAAATGTTCAGTTCAGACAGGATGGTTTTTTTCATGTTTTAAAAACATGTTCTTCCCGCCACAAAGACTTCAAATTGAGCAACAAGGGGACAAGGGGACTGACTACTTGTTCAGCCCAGGATAAGAGCAAAGGCTCGTGAAATTGCAGTTTTAGGGCAGATCTCTGGAAGAGTGCATTTGCTGCCCAGAAAAAGCCTGAACCTCACTTGTAACTTTGTCCCTGGTCAGAGGGGCACCTGGGTGAGGGTGTGCACTAACCATCCAGTTTGGGGACACACAGACCAGCCAGGTGTCGGGTTTGCCACTGGCAAGTAGATGTGCCTTCCCGACACTGGGCTGCTTCCCAGAGCTCCCTGTCCTATTGTGGGTGCGGCCCAGTTAGGGTGTCATGTGCTGGGATGGAGGGCTCAGCTGCTCTCAAAGGCCTGAGTCAGGAACACCTGGCTTTTGGGGGGGGGTCATCAAACGGTAAAGCTGGGAGGCCCTCAGAAGTACATTTGGAGACGTGGGTCCTGTTTTCCTTAACATCCCTTGTAAATTTCTGAGCAACATTGACCCCACAAGATTAACCTTCTGCCTCATCGTCGAATTTATTTGGAACCATGAGGTTGCAGGATGACAGGCAGAGAAGGTGAGCTGGTGGGGTGCCTTTGGTGTGCCCCGCAGTGTTAATACACCTCTGCCTGCTCAGAGGCGCCACCACGCAGGGTGCTTGGAGCAGCCCAGCAGCCCTCAGTCAAGCCCTGAGCGGAAAATACACACACTCAGAGCAGACACAAGGATGCCGACTTCCTGGAAGGGACCAGGGGGGAAGTTCTAGGCCAGTGAGTGAAATGAAGTGGCTACAACCCAGGATGATCCAGGTCCGCAGAAAACCTCAAGACAACAGAAAGGGGCCATCCAAGGTACCTTGTGGTGTTAGGACCCTGCTCTGTGTGTCCAGGAGGAGGCACTCCGAATTGGAAAGGACACACCCTCCCCGGGGAAGGGAGAGGCACATGGGGAGCACGGGCAACTGAGGGATGGGAGGCAGGAACATGGTTGCATCAGGCAGGTTCTCGTCTCCGGGCCCAAAGCAGCCCACTCCAGGAGCAAGGCAGAGGGGTGGGTCCAGGAGCTTACTGCACTAGTTGAGGAGACTGCAGAGTAACTGACCCATTTGGCAAATATTGATTGCCAGCCTGCTCTGTTCCAGGGGCTATGCTCAGCTCTGGCTGAAATCCCTGGACGTAGAGAAGGGGGTCTGGCCTATAGATGGGACGAGGGCTCAACGAAGCTCCAGATGAAGCTTGGGACAGAACTCGAGTTTTAGGGGGAAGCTCTGAGTCTGGGAGTGGAGGATAAACTCAAGCAGATGCTGGGGGTGGTGGGGCTGGACCAAGTGCAGGGGGTAAAGGGCAGTGAGGGGTTTAGACCAACAGCAGACCCAGGGAGCAGAGGTGGAGGTCAGCCCTGCTCCCTGGAGACATCTGAGAAGGTGGCAGAGTCTCCTCCCCGCCTGTGCTGGTGGGCTTGGGGAGCACAGCTGAACCTGCAGGTGAAGTGGTGACAAGTGAGACCTATGTCCTTGCCTGAAACACACCACTCATCTTTCAGGCCTCCAGACAGGGCTCAGAGCAGGTGCAGAGGTGCGGTGTGGCTTGGGCTGGAGAGGGGTCCCAGGTGGGGCTCTGGGGGGCAGCAGGAGCTGGAGCAGATCAGCAGGTGAGTTGGGCCCTGGGCTCCTCCCGGGCCAGTCTGAGCCGGCCTCAGGACCCTCAGCTGCCACACTCCAGAGTGAGTCGGCCATGCAAAGAGGCCAGGCTGTGTAGACAGATGGTGCCCTGGCCGGTGCCCAGCCAGTGGCTGTATCTTCCCAGCAAATTGGCACATGCCCACATGTGCACAGACGTCTCGGCAACCCCCAAGGGAGCACTTTTTCGGGAGAACAATGGGGTGTGTGAAGCCAAGAGAAGATGTGCCTGACAATGCTAGAGTGTGTGAGTGCAAACCAGGGATCTAGTGCACAACTGAGGATGTAAGCGTGGCTTGGGGGTGTGGCCTGTGCGAGCATCCAAGGGCTGCCAGCGGATTCCAGGCACCAGCAACGTGGCAGCAGTGTGTTGCTGTCTGTTTCTCCGTCTTCAAAGGTCATTTCCACAGCCGATCATTGCGGCTTCATCCCCACGGGCAGTGCCAGGGTCCGGCCCCTTCCCCACATTCCCACCTTAGAGCCGAGACCATTCATCTCTTCCATGTGATTTCTTCTATTATTTGGAAACTTACAAACCCCTCAGGAAGTTTAAGAAACGTTAAGGAAAACTTATAAATGCTTTTCCAGAGGGCAAAAAAGACTCACTATTTCCTACTGGCTACTGTAGAATTTTATTACTTATTTATATAAGTTTTAACTCTTTTATCTGCCTGGAGATAATTTTAATGTTAATTATAGTATTAGCTAATTTTCTCCCACTCTGAATCGCTGACTCTTCAATTTATTTTATAAGACTTGATTTACCATGCATTGCATTTTTGTATATAATTGCTCCTTGTATCTATTCCAATGGTTTGTATTGCTGACCTTACTCTAGTACCACACTGTTAAATTATTGTTCTTTTAGAACATGTTTTATTGAAGGCTTTATAGTATAGTAGTTAATATTATGACCTTTGAAGTCAAGCCGAACGGGATTTATACGGGAACTTTGCCATTTAATAAGTATAAGACCTTGGACAAATTACCTCACAGTTTCTCATCTGTAAAATAGAGTATTAGGGAGCCTATAAAACACATTTTCCTCACAATTTCAGAATAAGCTGAGAGAGACTAGGAATCAGTCAGGCTGAGATAAATAGCCTTACTACAGTATATTTCTGTCCACTGCCTCCACTAGTATTCAACATTGTACTGGAGGGCCTAGCCATTGCACTAAAGCAAGAAAAAGGAATAAAAGGTATGATGGTTGGCCCAACCAATCAAGAAACAAAGCCTCAGTGGACATTTGGCCCTTCATCCTTGACTTAGATACACTTGGACCCAGTCATAGGAAGTGCCAGACACCCAGGTCTTCCTTCCAGCCCTGCCAAGCAGAGCCTTCCCCACAGAATTACTATAGACTACAACATAAAATACAGGTGTCCTGGGGGTGGGGAGAAGCAAGAGTGAAGAGGGGACAGTAATGTCCTCTCACTGAAGTCCCTTTACATAGGAATATGAGGTGGAGGTGGTGGTGGAGACTTCCCCGGTGACAACCTCACACAGGGCTGCAGTGAGTGTGCGGTGAGCTAGTGCCTGTGAGGCCCTCAGCACAGGCCCGACTCGCAGTGGGTGCACAGTCACCTATTACTAATATGTGAAGGGTCTTGTTCCATTTCATTTCCCCTCTTGTCCTGAATTTCTAAACAATAAAAAAATCATCACATGTATTGGTCCAGAAGAAATATAGGATTATTTGGTGGTGTTCTAAGAAAAAAGTCCTAAAACTCCTACCCTCACTGCTCACATTTCAATAGGTGCTACCTCAGCTTATAAATGATGGGTGGGCGAATTGGTAGTTAATCCTGGTACAGGACAAGGGTGATGGCAGGGACAGAAAGGAGGGCCGGTGAGACCCAGAGACATGGAAGCAAACACTACGGGGCGGGGGGTCGAGAGCAGGGCCTGGCCGGGGTGGGTGGAATGGTTATCAGGTTCAGGAGAGTGTGAGTCCAAGGTAGAGCCAGCGATGAAGGGCCGAGGGGGTTGGGGAGATGGCGAGCAGGTTGTGGAGGAGAAAAGAGGTTCTAAGAGAGCCAGGTGGGCTTCCAGGGGTGATGCTATGAGCACAGAGTGAAGGCCAAAGCCAGGGGAGGTGTGACCTCCTGGGGGCTGAGCCTATGACTGCCAGCCAGGGCCCTCCTTCCAGGGTTTAGCTCTGCGACCTGCCCTTGTGTGGCCCTGGCAAAGCCGCCAACCTTCTCTGGCCTCAGAGCACCTCTGTCAAATGAGGGCCCTCTCCATGACGCAGTGCTGTGAGTCTCTTCCCCAACCGGAGTGTTCCCAGCCACCCCAGCCTACTCTACCTCTCCCCAGACAACCCCAGGCCTGCTTCTGTTTCCCATTTCATCTGCTGGTCTCTGCAAAAGAGAAATACTCAAGTATCTGGACTCCCTCCCTTCCTGCCCACCACTCCTTGTCCACCAGGCCCCTCTTCCAGGAGAGCCACTCTTCTTCTTTGGCCCTACTGCCACTTCTGCTGCTCATTAGTGCATTAAGTCAGCCAGCCCTCACATCCCCTGCTCTGTACCTGGTCCTCTCCTGGTCCCTGGGAACACAAAGGGAAATGAGCCAGGGACCCACCCACCTGGAGCTCACAGTCTGGCGGGGACCTGTGCACAGTCTGGCAGGGACCTGTGCACTGTCTGGCAGGAACCTGTGCATAATCTGGCAGGGACCTGTGCACAGTCTGGTGAGAGACCTGTGCATTGTCTGGTGAGAGACCTGTGCACTGTCTGGTAAGGGACCTGTGCACAGTCTGGTGAGGGACCTGTGCACTGTCTGGTGAGGGACCTGTGCACAGTCTGGCCCTCTCTTTATGCTCATTCATTCTCAAAATAGTTTTAAGTGACTGCCATCTGCTTGGAACAGGAAAAACAATGGTGGGCTCCCAGTCTCTGCTCTTGGGGCTTCCAACCTTGAGATCAGAGAGCCAAGAACTCATGACTCATGTGATTTGCACTCCCCTGGTCCCATGGCAGCCCAGTGGGGAACCTCAGACCTGTCCTGGGAATGAGGGAAGGCTTCTCGGAGGAGGAGATGTCTATGCTAAGCGGGTGGATGAACAGACCATATGGCTGGAAGGAGAGAGGTGGAGAAGGCCCTGGGGAGAGGGTCATCTAATCACGGCTGAGAGGGGAACACAGTACTCGCTGCCTGGGCAGAGTGGGAATGAGAGACCACTGTGAATCAGTGCAGGGGGCTGGAAAGCACAGGGCCCAGTGCGCTTGGAAAGGATTGCATATGTTCTCCTACAGGTAGAGGGAAGTTACTGTAGGTTTCAGGCACGTGGCATGATAAGATTGGCATTTTTCAAAGATCAAGCTGGATTAGAAGGCGGCGCAGACGGTTGAGGTAGACGAGTTGGAAAGCTAGCCCAGGAAATCGGGTGAAAACTGATGGCAGCTTGGACGGCAGTGGGAGGCCTCGGGGAGTCGGAGGAAGGAGGGTGGTAGTGATGGGTGGGATAGGGTTATGGACAGGGTGAGGGGAGATGGTGGTTTGGGGAGTGGTGAGACATGGTGAGGTGGCAAGGGGCTACAGATGAGGGTGGGTGGGGTAACAAGACAGTGCTGGGTGGTGATGGGGGTGGCAACGAGGTGGAATTAGAGAAGTGGGCAAGGATGAGAGATACTCACCAGGTAAGACTGCCAGGGCATGGTGATGGGTGGGGCCTGGGGCGGGGAGGAAGAGGGAAGTGTGGAGAATGACCTGGGTTTGAGCAGCAGGGACAGTGTGATCCGCTGGGCTGTGAGCACTGCAGGGCGAGCAGTTTGAGGGAGGAGGAGGAGCCTGGGTTTGAACTGCTGAGATCGAGGTGCCCAAGGACCAGCCAGGCAGAGAAGGCACTGCCGGTCTGGGCTGAGGAGGACAGAGTGAGGTCCCAGGACCCAGGATAGAGCGGGTTTTGGGGAGTGGGGCGTACAGCGTTGAAGGCCGCTGAGAGGGCGGAAAGTTAAAGATCGCAGCAGCGCCCTGTGGGTTGGGCGCAGTGGGGTCACTGCTGACCTCGGGAAGGGCCATCTGGGCAGCATGGTGGGGGGGCCGCTGACAGGACTGGGCAGAGGAGTGAGGGAGGTGGGGGGTGGAAACAGCTGTGCAATCAGCTTTTTGGACAGTTTGACTGTGACAGGGAGGTGAGAGCTAGGGGGCAGCCAGAGGTGGAAGCGGGTTTCAAGGAGGGTTCTCTCTTTCTTTTGTCAATGGAATGTTTAAATACCAATGAGAAGGAGCTGAACAAATGAGAAGTGCTGGAAATAAAGGTGGAGGATGGGCTGAGGTGTCAAGCTGGTGGAGGGGCGGGGGGCGGGGGGTGGGGGGGCCCAGGTACGGTTCAAAGCGGCCTCTCTTTCACCTGAACAGGGCGGAGGAGAGCGGGCAGATGGCCACAGGCTTGACCATGTGAAGTGGAGGACAGCCCCACAGAACCAGCCGCAGGCTGAGGATGAGGGCTCAGAGCTTGGGGACAGGGAAGGGGGTATGAAGAATTTCTGTGCGAGAGCTCAAAGACTGGGGAAAGCCCTGCCTGGGGCTGGGGTCAGAGGTCATTGCAGACCTCAGGTCAGGTCTGAGTCTGGAGTTTGGGTCCACATTCAATCTGGGGTCAGAGAAGGCTCTGTCCAGAGTGGGAAGCAGATGGTGAAAATAGGCCATACACTCCTGGGGTCTACCCTGAGCTCAGGGCACAGTCGCTGTAGCCACTGAGGTCAAGGGTGAGCGCGGCCAGGCATTCCAGCTCCAGGTATTTGAACTGGCCTGGCTCCCATTCAAGAACCCTCCACCCTGAAGGGCAATGCTGGTCCAGACCCCACTCTGCCTTCAGGCCAGAAGGGCCTCCAGCCCAGCCAACCCTCTCCACGGCTGGGCACGAGCCGGAGTCCTGCCCCGCCCAGTCCAGGGTGAGAATTCCGGCCACACGTCTCTGTGATGTGGTCACGTTGGAAAAATGTTAATCAAATATTCTCCTCCGTGTTTCCTTTCTTTCCCAGGCTGGATTCCTAGAAGACAGGAATTTATGGTGTGAGAGCTCCAGCCCCCGCAAACCCACAGCCAAGGTCAACAGCATAAGGCGGGCAGCGCTGCCAAGCTAGGAGGGGAACGGTGACTTTGGGAGCTGATATCACAGAAAATCAAAGTACACGCATTAAAAAAATTTTTTCTCTCCCTCACATTCCCCAACTGGGGGCTCAAACAGGTCCCCCAGACTGACCCAGACGGGCCCCTTGTCTGGGAAGAACGCCCCACTCAGAGACAGGGTCTGTGAAGCTACCAGGAGAGTCCCTTGGCCCTGTGGAAGGTCAGAAAGTGGCCCCATCACTGAGACTCAAGTGTAGCAGCCCCTATCTGGCCTCGGGGGGCCTCGGGCAGGCTGCCCACGGTGCCCTCATCCTTTTGGCCAACCAAGAGCAGCTGCAATGGCAGGAGGCACCCTGGGCCCCGTCACAAAGCCCCATGAGGTGGCAGCCTGATTTGCCCCCGTCTCCGCCCTGCCTTCTGGGGTCTGGGGTCTTGGCCGCCCACGCACAGTGAACATCCACTGCCCAGGGCCAGGGCTCCCTGTCTCAGGCCCAGGCCCGTGGGTCTCTGGCAACAGAGAAGAACTTATTCCAGCCTCCTGGCTTAGCTGAGGAGAGGTGAGGAGGGGCCTGGAGACCACCTCAATTCAAACCCCAATGATTCGGTGCTGGGAAGACACCCCTGCCCTGACCTGAGCCCTCGCAGGTGTGACTAAATGCCATGAGTCATCCGTGCACCTGATATTCACTGAGCCCCAAGGGGGACCGAGCACCTGGGAAGGAAGAACGACGCATGCTCATGCCCCGGAGAAACCCCTCCAAGTTGGGTGGAGGGAAGACCAACGTGGAGAGTGATCTTCAAGTGAGGGGCTGTGGGTCCCCCCAGGAGAGAGTGACTGCCCCTGGGTGGGGGGCACAGATATTGGTCAGGAAAAGCTTCTTGAAAGAGAGACCTGGAAGAATGGCTGGAGGTCACCAGGCGGACATGGAGCGAGAGGGGGGCTTGGAGGGAACATTCCAGCTAAGTCTGCTGCATGTGCAAAGGCCCAGAATGTTTATACCTTGGTAAGACTTTTCATATAAATAAATGCTCAAATCAAAAAAAAAAAAAAAGGGCCTCTGGCAAACCCCACATCTGGGTTTCTAGTTCAGAAAACGAGGCCCTGCCCTGCCCTGCTCCGGGGCTGGGGGCCAGCCGAGAGTGTGACCCGACCCAGCTGCCAACTTCCCGCTCCTCCCTCCAGTCCCCCAACAGCAGGTCCCACACCGTGTACCCCAAGGGGCCCACCTCCGCTGTCGCCCAGGCCCTCAGCTCCCACCTCACAGTGCCGGCTTCCTCCCCACCAGGTCCCTCCCAGGCCCAGTTTCCACCTTCAGCCTGTTCTCCTTTCCAGTGCCAGGACAGGGTGATGGCGGCCTGCCCCCCAGGTCTTTCTCTTCCAGAGTCTCTGTTCCCTGGGTGCCTGGAGTAGAGGGAATCCGAGCCTCCAGTTTATATTTCATATGTGAACCCCTTTTTGTTCTTACGTGGTCCATGTTAGTCCCATCCCTCCCCGCCTCCACAGCAGGCGTGTTCCAACACATGTCCTTTCATGCATGTGTGTTCCTGTACAGCGTGGACAACTGATGACCGCTTAATGGGCCTGGGTGTCCTTCCGGAGGGAGACGAGGCTTGGAACTGGACGGAGGGGGGAGCTGCATCACAGGGTGAATGTGTTAAATGCGGCTGGATTGTGTGCTTTAAAATGGTTAATAGTTAATACTGTGTGAATGTTACCTCAAATTTTAAAAATGTGTACCGCTGTTTTGGGGGGATTTTAATTTTTTTATTTTTTAAAAGATTATTTATTTATTTATTTTTAGAGAGAAAGGAAGGGAGGAAGAAAGAGAGGGAGAGAGAAACATCAATGTGTGATTGCCTCTCACGCACCCCCTACTGGGGGCGTGGCCCAAAACCCAGGCATGTGCCCTGACTGGGAATCGAACTGGCAAACTTTTAGTTCCCAGGCCAGTGCTCAGTCCACTGAGCCACACCAGTCAGGGCAGGGGGATTTTTATTTATACGAGTAGAAGTGCGCCATGGTCCATATTTCTTTTTTGTTTTCCGCTCAGTGCTGTTTTTAAGATCTAACCACGCAGTCTCATCTCTACCAGACTTGTTGCTTTGACCTGCTGCATGGAGGTCCCCGGGTGGGCATGGCCGTGTTTGCACCCACACCCCAGTGCTGGCCACGGAGGGGGCGCCTCTCCCTGCCACCACAAATAGCGCTGCCATGGAGGCCCCCGGGTGGGCCTAGGTGGGAGAGCCTTGTGGAGAAAGCCAGGTGAGCGGGGTTTTAAGGTCACAAAGCGCTTCGAGATGGGACTCCAGCGAGGCTGCTCCCGCCCACGTGCCGGCCAACATTTGGCATTGCCCAGCTCTCTAATGCCCAGAAATCTGATGGGTGTTCGCCAATATCTCATTATGGTTTTAATTTGCACTCCTCCGATTATAAGTGAGTTTGGGTCTCTCTTTCTATGCTAATTGTTTAATTTTTTCCTCTGCAAACTGCCAATTCCTACTCTTAGCCCATTTTTCTGCTGATTTTGCGGTCTTTTTCTCCTTGCTCTGCAGGCATTCCCGGGATACTTCAGATCTCAGTTCCTCATAGCTTTAAAATCGCAAAATAGCATCATCCTCCCATTTGTGACTTTGTCCGTGGCCGTTCGTGAACCAAAATCCCTAGTGTTAACCAGTTACTTGGGAGGAACTTGGTAAACTTCCTCCACCACATATAGAAGAACACACATGTGTGAATGGCTGGTGAGCGTGACAAAAGCATCAAGAGGGAGAGCTTGCCCTGCCTGATGTTAGCACCTGCCACAAAGCCTCTGCAAGGGAAAAATGAGGGCAAAACAGACCAACGGGCAACAGGGCAGAGGACCAAGCACAAAGACAGAGCTTCACACACCTCGGGTCCGCTGTTAGTAGGGTTGCAGAGATGGGCTTACTCTGTGGAGAAAAACTGCAACGGGATCTGACCTAATATCTTTTAAAAAGGTAACTCCAGATGGATTAAATTGAGACCCTAAACATGAAAAATAAAAAAGACTGAATTTGCTTGAATAAACTATTGGAGAATATCTTTGTAACATAGGATCGGGGAAGGACTTCTTAAAACAAAACCCAAAATGCATAAACCATAATGCAAAAACTGTGGGCCTCTGGCCTTATCCACAGGAAGTGGCTTTTCCTCCCGGACACCAGCCTGGGCCCTGCCCACCTGGTGAGTCATGGGTGCTCTCTTGAGCCTGTCGGCCTGGCCCGCCCTTCCCGTCGGTACCCAAGAGGGAGCCGAGTGCAATGCCCGCCTTATCTCGCCCTCGCCCAGGCCCTGCAGACATGAGGTCAGGGCTGGGGATGTGATGAGGGTGGGAGGTAGGAGGGAGACAGTGGAGGGGTCAGAGAGAGGTCAAGGGTCGCTGGCAAAGTTGCAGCTGCCCTTTTGAGGTGGGGGTGGAAAGCAAAGCAGGCCATTGAGGGACCCCAGCCAACCTCCAGGGCTGGGGGTGGTGAAAGGTTCATGTCATCAGGGGGTGGCTGGGGTCAGGGGAACAGGGACTTATGAGGCAGCCTAGTGGAGCGGAGGACTCTAGATTAAGATCTCATGTCTGGGACTCTATCCACATACCTACCCCTCCCAGAATCCTCTCCGGTTTCTCTAACAGCTCTTTGGAGCCAGCCCCTTCCAGCCAAGACACACCAGACTCAGACGCTGTTGAGAGAACAATCGAGGGTGTGTCTGCCTCTCCCAGCGTGTGTCTGCGCTCCACCTGGACGTCTTCCTAGAGAACTTCGGGCATCTGTGTCTCCTCCCTTGGGTCATCTGATGAAGGGTCACCCAGCGGCAGCACCAGCCCTGCTCCCGAGGCTCTTTGAGTCCAGGGTGGAGTGAGTCTCTCTCAACAGCAGGATAAGTGGTGTCTGTTTGCCTGGGTCCCGTGGCTCGGCTGTCCCTCTGGTTGCCTGACTCTCGGACCCAAAGCCGGTGCGAGAGGGTCCACATGTGTCTGTGACCATGTGTGTGCAAATGTCCAACCGTCTGTCCCTCTTGCTTTGTCCCTGAATCAATGCTGGCTATGCCAACTGCTCTTTTTCCAGAAGGTCCCCAGAGATGGTGTGTTCTTCAGCCTTCTCTGGGCATCCTGACCAGTGGGGGACAACGGTCTGTGAGTTGTGTAGGCAGTCAGTCAACAAATAGATCTTTAGAGGGGTGTAGGTCAGCCCTGGGGACTTACAGACTGGTCTGCCTCCATGTGCCAGCTCGTAGGGACTGAGAAGGGGATGTAGTTGTCCCCTCTGACAAGGGCTACTGTTCATCTCTGCAGCTGGAGGGGCCCCAGAGCCCTTCCCCTTCCCCAGGGTGCCGGTCTGTGGGTGGGGAACTACTCCATAGTCCATACCTCCCCCAGCAGAGAACCCAACTGTGTTTCAAGAAAAAACATTAGCCAAATTCTCCTAAATATACAGATATACAGAGATAAATGATAAGTAGATAGGTAGGTAGGTAGACAGACAGATGATAGATAGATAGATAGATAGAGACAGGCATAGGTTTGTATACACACACACATACATACATGTATTAAAATACTGCCCTAAATTTTGAACTTTTTAATTGTAATATTACATTATTTATATAGAGAAGTGCACAGATCATATGTGAACATTCATCAGACCAAATGTGAGTTCTCACAAACCGAACATTTGTCCTGACAGCACCCACACCAACATGTAGAACCCCGCCAGGCCCCCCGAAAGCCCCTTTGCACCCCCCATCACTGCTGTCCCACCCACAGTAACCACCCTTCTGACTTCCTCACTGTGGACGGGCTTTGCCTGTTTCTGAGTTTGATGTACATGGAATCCTGGAGAACACCTGTCCTTTCTGTCTGAGATTCTTCAAAGCTGCCGCCTGCCTCTGACAGAGTGTGTGTGTGTGTGTGTGTGTGTGTGTGTGTGTGTGGTGCAGATGACGCCCGCACCTCCTCCATTCCTCCCCCACCCTCACCTGAGTTCTTTAGCACACCTTGGGAAGAGTCTAGAGACAGCCTTTTTGAGAGAACAAACACCTTGGGCCTGCTGCCCTCCCAGAGAAGGGGGTGACCTCAGTGGCTTCTTCTTTGTTTTTTTATCCTCACCCGAGGATATTTTTTAGAGAGAGGAAGGGGAGGGAAGAAACATCAATGTGAAAGAAGCATCCATCAGTTGCCTCCCATATGTGCCCAGACCGGAGGTCGAACATGCCCCACCGAGAGGGGGGATGGAGCCCACAAGCAAGGTATGTGCCCTGACCAGGAGTCGGACCAGCTACCCTTCAACAACGCTCCAACCAGCTGAGCCATATTGGCCAGGGCCATCAGTGGCTTCTGCCGAGCTTCCAGACCCATGCCCCTGGCTCTGGGCAGCAGGGAACAAGAGACCAGAGGATTGGCCCCCAGGCCTTCCTGGGGCCCTTCCAGAAACATGCAGAGGGAAAGCAAGCCTGGTGCAGGTGCTGGAGGCAAACAGCCGCCTTCTGGGTAGGAGGGGGATCCTCCTCAGGCCGGGCCCTATTAGAGGTGGCTCTGAGGCCTTGGGCAAGGGGAGCTGGACAGGCGTGGATGGAGCACCTCCTAGGCACAGTGGGGGACTCAAACATTCCACTGCCTGTCTCCAAGAGAGAATGCCTTTGTGGCCACTCAACCAACACGGGCCCCTGCCCAAGCCCTGTGTCTGTGCCAGGCGTGGGGACAAATGGGGGCCAGACACCACTGTCTAGACATCCTCCCTCTCCTCTTTTGAGGCCCAGACTGAGCACTGCCTCCTCTGTGAAGCTACCTTGACCCTCTGCCGGGACCCCTCCTGGACCCCACGGCCCCTTCCTCAGCACCCCTAGGGTATGTTCTGCCCATAGGAGGCAATGTCTCAAGGGTCATTCTAGGATGCAAGCCTGGTCTTGTAGCCTCTGTGTTGAACCTCTCACGGCTCCCATTTCCCTCCATTGACTGCTCACCTCTTCCATCTGGCATTTCATGCCTGGCAGGATCTGGCCCCACTGGCCTCCCCACCTTGTTTCTCTCCACTATCCTCTCTCTGGCCCTCCACCCAAAGTCTAGTCTGCTGTGTCTTGCTTTGTGCTTTCTGAATTGTGGTTACCCCAGCTGCAATGCCCACTGTGTCTCTTTCAACTAGCAAGCTTCTCCGTGTCCTCTAAGACTCTGCTGGAAAGTCCCTCCCCACATCTACCCAAGAAGACTTCTGTGACTGCTAAGGCAGGGTCAGTACCTCCTCTGGGCTCCTACAGCCTTATACTCCCCTCGGGGCACCCCATTCCTCCATTGTAATAGCTTCCTCACTGGACTTTGGGCCTCTTGGGGGAAAAGGCTGGCATTGAGGAGGGGCATTGGGTGGACCTGTGGCAAGTGGCTGCCCGAGGGCATCCGGGTGGAGACATGCAAGCAGACAGCTGGCCATGTGGGTCTGGGTCTTGCAAAAGACGCCCTCTGCTCTGTGGGAAGGCCAATGGGATCAGGACTGTGGCCTGGTGAGTGTGCGACAACAGACAGATTTGGGACTGTTACTAGCATCAGTCCCCACGGCCTGGGCTGGCACGGGGCCCTGGAAGGGGCCAGTCGTGGGACGATGGTAGAGCTCTAGTGAGGACATCTTCCCAGGGATGAGCCAGCCTCCCCTCCGAGCCAGCCAAGCAGCTGTGAAAGCAGTGTGATCCTTTGGATCAGAAGCCAGTCTTGAACAGGGCCCCTGCTTTGAGCCTCTCTGACTCCTCCAACTGCCCCTCAGGATTCCACAGCCCCCTACCAAGGCTCTCCACCTCCCCTGGCCCATTCTACACATGGCAGTCAGAGGGTTCTTGTTCACATGCAGATCTGACTGGATGCTCCCTGCCTTAAACATGCCACGGCTCCTCAGTGCCTCGGGGCAGTCTTTTCACTTGATTCCCATGGCCTGCTAACCTCTCCGGCTTCATATCTCAGCACCCGCACCTCATCCCCAGTACTTTACTCCCTCAGAGTATACCATGGGCAGGTCCTCAAACGGTTCCCGCTGAGCCTTTGCCTCTGCCTGGAGCACTCCCTCCAAGTGCTCACCCGGCCCCAGGCACTTCTCTAAACAGTCCTGTTTGCCCTAGAGAGGACTGGCTGTCCATCTGAGTCCCCTTGCTGCGCACATCACCATTTGTCCTGGACCACGAGACACGCTGGGGCACTCCTCTGTCCTTGTCTATTGTCCCCACTAGGCTGTGCACGAGGCCAAGGCTCTGCCTGGTGCATCTCCATGCCTGGGGCTCTGCACACAGTGTAGTTGTCCCCCCTTATCCACAGGGACACACTCCAAGACCCCCAGCAGATGCCTGAAACCACAAATAGTACCAAACAACATATACAATGTTTTCCCTATGATAAAATTTAATTTATAAATTAGGCACAGTAAGAGATTGACAAGAATAACTAATAATAAGATAGAACAATTATAACAATATGCTGTAATAGAAGTTACGTGAATGTGGTCTCTCTCTCTCTGGTTACCAGTTGGATAAATGAGACAGCTGCTAAGTGACTAATGAATAAGGAGCATATTAGTGCGGAGACACTAAACAAAAAGGTGGTTCGTGTCCTGGGAGGGATGGAGAACGACAGTGCGAGATTCCAGCACACACTCAGAACTGTGCTCAGTTTAACATTCATTAATTAAAAAAAAAAAAAAACAAAAAACATTCATTAATTATTATTCTGGAATTTTCCATTTAGCATTTTCAGACCACAACTGACTGCAGGTAACTGAACTACAGAAAGCAAAACCAAGACAAAGGAGGGACTACTGTAAATGTTTGTTGAGTGAATGAATGAATGCACCCATTTCATAGACAAGGGATGTGAGGCTCGGAAGAGCAGTGATGAAGGCCTTGACCCACTGTGGAAGGCAGACACAGCCCTTTGAATTTCTAAAAGGGTGTAGACGAGCCCCGACCGGTGTGGTTCAGCTGCTTGGACGTCGTCCCACACACTGAAGTGTTGCCAGTTCAATGCCCAGTAAGGACATGTGCCCGGGTGGCAGGCCAGTCCCCAGTCGGGGCGCGTGTGAGAGGCAACTGACCAATGTTCCTCTCATTCTCTGTCTTCCTCCCTCCTCCTCTCTGTAAGAATAAATAAATAAAACCTAAAAAATAAAAATAAAAATAAAGGGTGTAGCCTGCCTCTGGGATCTGATCCTACCCTGAGGCGGTCTCCTGAAGGGAACAACAGGCTTGACCGCCACCCCCCCAGGAGCCAGGAAGCTGGGTGGCCACTGGAGAAGTCTTTGGAGACCGTTGGAGAGGATTCCTGAGGACCAGGTCACTCAGGACAGCTGCTCTGCAGAACCAAGAGCTCCTGGACAGGCCTAGGCTTGCCTCTGGGCCCCTCTCTGCCTCCCAGGCAGGGTGGGACTCGGTGGGGCGGGCAGCCATGGGAGGGTGTGGTAGGAGCAGGGAGGTGAGGGGAGAGGCAGGCCTGATTTATGAGGCAAGCAATGATGGGACCACTTGGCAAGGTGGGCATGCACGACAGACCCTTGCAGATAAGAGCCCAGAAGTATGTGAGCAATGTAAACAGTGGGGCCGGGGAGAGGGGGGGTGGCCGGTGTCGGGTGGCAGACAGCCTAGCTCCCCAGTACCAGCCAGAGACATCGAGACCAGGGCAGACATCTTGGACAGAAGGAAGCATCAGGACCTTACCTGGCGGGTCTTAGCTCTGCCCTCCAGCAGCCCTGGACTCCTTTTTCTTCCCCGAATTGCCACCTCCTCACCACTGTCACACCATCCCTTCCACGGAGATCCTACTTTGTCACTGAACTCTGCCCAATTTAGCATTCTCTTTCAAGGTAAACCTGCTCCAGGATTTTCCCTGACTTCCCCAGTCTCTCCTTCATCACCGACTGGTCGGGTCAGGCTCTCCTCCTTCGTGGCTCCTCGTGGCTGTCCGCAAGCTCAACCTTCCAGACCTCCTGCACTTCCCTGAGTGTATACCACACTTCCTACCACCTTGGGGCTTTTGCACACATGATGCTTTAACTCTGAAATCCTTCTCCACTCTGATCTACTCACAAACCCCTACTCAGCCTTTAAAACCCATCTCATAGGTCCCTTCCTCCAGAGTCATTCCTGCCTCTCTGACGGATGCCCTCAGCTCCCACCACCCCCACCCACCCCAGCCCTCTCAGTCATAGTACTCAGCCCTGTTGCCAGACTTTGATGGGGGCTCTCTAGGGCAGAGGCCTCATAGTGCCCTCTCTGGATCTCTGACTTCCACCTGGGACTCTTGAGAACTCAGAATCTTCCAGGTCAAGACTAGAGGCTTCCTTCTTTTGTGAAGATGCCAAAAGATCAGGCCTTCAGCATAATTCCCACCAAACTCAGTCTTGGGCCCAGGGACAAAAAAATGTTCTGGCCATTGCCCTTTATCACAATCACAGTGGTCATGTGAAGGGTGCGACTAGGCCCACTTAAAGAGGGGAAAGCTGAGGCTAGGGGCCTGGGAAGACACATCTATCCACGTCATACTCAAGCTGGTTGACTTAAATGACCCTATGCCTAAAGCAGGTTGAAGACATGCCCACTGTAGGTGCAGTGCAGGGCACACAGAAGCTGCTATCTGCGCAGGACACAGGGACAGGGGAAACGTTGGTGTGTGCAGGGGCAGGTGCTGCCCTGGCTGCCAGCTCAGGGCTAAGGACATGCTACTTGTCCACAGGGAACAGGGATAGGTACCAGTTGAATCCCCAGGGCAGGAAACAGAAGGACCAGGGCATTGGCCCATATGTGTGGGGCCGGTTTCACTGACTGCCTGCAAAGGCAGGGACACAGCTGTGTGCCCATGGCACAGCCACCCAGGGGTGCATCCAGCATGGACCCCCCGGGCTGTGGGCACAGCCTGGGGACCCACATCTGCAGACAGGACTGTGCGTGCCGTAGCAGAGTCCCCGCCGCTACAGACAGCCTCGACCCCTCCTCACTGCCCTCCCACAGGAATGCATGACTTGGGATGGAGAATGTGTCATCCAAGAAACATTCCATGTTTTCCTTGGTGCATGCTCTGGGAACGTGGCGAGAACGGCTGTCCACACTGCCGTCCACATACTTGGGCAGCTGCCGGAAAGCTGGGCTGCCCAGGCCAGCTATGTCCTCAGTCTAGAGGAGCCTTGCCCCTGGGAAGCTACCACCTCCCACCACTACCTGCTTGGGAAAGCAGGTGGGAATATTCTAGGGCTGGGATCTTGGGGGCTGGTGGCAGGGGTATTAGCTTTCAGAGAACAGAGCTCAACTGCCCCCCATCCAGGCCCAGGCCCTGCAGGTCAAACACCCTCTTGGAGTCTGGGAGACAGAGACATGGACACCAGTTACCACACAGGCCACAGTCATGAGACATGGGGCAAGCCACATCTCTCCCTGAGCCTCTGTCTTACACTCCATACAATGGGCTACCCCAAGGCCTTCTCAACTCTGAGGGACCTGCAATTAGAAACCTTGTGTCTTGTCCTGGGCAGCTCACACCAGCAGGATAGAAATGGGCTCCCTAGAACCCCCACTCCCATACCCCACAACAGCAGGGACCCATCAGTCTTGGTTCCTGCTGATGCCTTGTCACCCAAAGCGTCTCTCCTTCCACGGCTTTGAGCACGGGAGCCAGCCACAGGGCCCTTCCCTTCCTGGAAAGCCCTCCCTGATCACTCTCCTTCCTCTAGGGCCCTCTGGTCTCACCTGTCCCTACCCTTGTGCTGCGGGTGACCAAGCAAGCTGGGGGCGGTGGGGGCTGCTGTCTCTATTCCTCCCTCTCCAGTGGGGAACCACCCAGCCCTCAGGTGGCTCTGAAACGTTGCTGGGATGGGTGCACTTCCCTGGGGCCCCAGGGGGGCAGGAGAGAGAGTGTCAGTGGCCCCGCAGTTCTGCAGCAGCCAGCCTTTCCCTCCTTTGCCCCCCACCTCCCTTCAGAAAGGCCTCGCACCGAGACAGCAGGTCTGGGTGTTGCTGGGCCCAGGCACGAGGTTGGCTGACACCAAGCACCCGCGTGCCGGCCAGTCCTGAACACGCCGGCGTTGGAGCCCGCTGAGGGGCAGCCCCAGAGAGGCCGCATCTGGACCCCTGCCCCTGGCCCTAGGCCTGCTGCTTGCTCTGCAGGAGTGTACGGCAACACTTTAGTGCCTTGTTTTTGATTTGGACGTGGTGGACAGAGCTTAAGGATTTATGTGTTTCCTTCAACATTTCTGGGCTGGAGCCCGGGGCAGGGGCTTCAGGGTGAGGACACAGGCACCGCTTGCCCCCTGTCTGGGAGGCCACATTGGAACAGCAGAGCTGGGGGTGTCCTCACAGGTTCACAGGGCACCCAGGCCCAAAGGGTGGCAGGGCCCAAAGAGTGGCAGAGCCCAAGTAGCTTCTTTAACAGACGAGGAAACTGAGGTCCACGGAGGGCAGGACCTTCCCCAGGGCTGCAGGGCACAGGGCACAGAGCCCAGATGGGACCCTGTGGCACCTGCCTGGGGCCTTTGACTGAGCAGCTTCTGAGGTGGCAGCTCTAAGGCGGCCTGTCTCCCGGGGGTCAGAGACCCTAGTTGAAATGGGCCTCTCCATATAAACTGGGCCTGCCCCTCCCTCTGGGCCACAGGCCCCTGCTGTGGGGACACAGGTGTGTGTCTCTGTGAGGCATGTTGAGGCTACACCCTCCGACCGATATTCTAATTTGGGAGACTCTGGGACTGCAAATCTACCAGAGAATGACCTCTCAGGGCCTAGCGTGCCAGCTCCCAGGCTCAGGGTCTCAGCTGGGACCCCGGAGCTAAGAACCAGGCCAAACTGGGCACGGCCTCAGCCAGTCCTCAGGTCCCTTGGCCTTCCAGGCCCATCCTCTGCCCGCCCCTGCCCTGTCAGCGTTTGCCTTGGCCTGACTCTCGCCCAGCCCTGTGGAGACCCAAGCTCCTGGATTCGGTCACATCCGGCCCAGCCGTCTAAACAGGCATTAGGCCCTAAAGCTTTCTGGGCCCAAGGGGAGCCCAAAATAACATCTGAGTCAGCATCCCTACAGACACCCCCACCCGCCTGGGCCCACAGGGAGAGGCCTAGAGGCAGCCCAGACAGGGGACGGGGCCAGGTCAGACGGCCACCTGCTCCAGCGAGGCCCCGCCGGCGATGAGCCCAGCCCAGGGGGCAGCAGGACTAGTAGGGTTCAAGAGGGGGAGGCTGGGGCAGTGGGAAGTGGGGGCCCTGCCCCGGGGGTTCTGAGGGAGACAGGTGTCTTCGGATGCTGGCGGTGCGGTGTGGTCAGTGTCATAGCAGAGGGGGAAGCAGGGGGCTGGGGGAGCAGGAGGAAGCCCAAATCCCAGCCTGGGGTCAGAGAACACCCCCAAAGGCAAGAAAGCCTGGAATGACGTGTTGGAACTGGACAGGACAGGGACAGAGGAGACACACTCCAGACAGGGGAGGAGAATGAGCAGGGCCCAGGACTCTGGGCCTCAGGACAAGCTGGGTGCCTCCACCCCTCTGCGGACAGACACAGAGGGCTCAGAACAGCTCCTGCTCCAGCCCGATGGCTATCTGCCCCTCACACCATAACTCGGGGCTCGGCCTAGGAACAGGGACTGGAGCTAGGCCGACAGCATGCTGGGTTTAGTCTGGGGAGGGGTCAGAGCCGGGCCTGTGCCTGGAGCCGGTGCTCCAGGCTGAGAGACCTAGGCCTATCTGGGGGAGGGGGCAGGAGGCATTTGGCCTCAAACCCTCCCTAAAGGTGATCCCCTAATCAACCTGGCCCTGGTGGTGCTGTGTTCCCACAGCCCTGGGTGGGAGGCTATGTCAGTCCCCTTGTTTCACAGCCCTGGGCTGCTGTGAGGTCATCCTGTCCCTCATCTCCAGTCGGGGACAGGAGGCAGATACCTGAGTCCCCTCAGGCCTGAGGCTAAATCCCCCGGCTTTCCTGAGAACAGCTCTGCTGTTCTTGGCCAACGGCCTCCACTGAGCCTGGCACGGCCCCGGCTTGGCCCTCACCAGCGAAGTGAGGACTTGGCGGGGGCCCAGCCAGGGCGGTGGACATGGTGAAAGCACAGAGCGTGGGGCCCAAGCGGGCAGCAGGGACCCAGCGTGGCTCAGGTCAGCGGCTCTGCAGAAGGGTTGGGGTTCACCTACTGGGTCACTCTAGGCCAGAGGAGACCCAGTGGCCTACTCCCAGCTGGCCTGGTCCAGAAAACATTCAGACCCTGCTCCTTCATACCCCTGAAACAAATCAGGGCTTTCCCAAAGGGGAAAAACCAGGAGGTTGAGAGCAAAACCCTGGTCCTTCCTCTCCACCCCCCATAGTGGGCCTTGATTTCATCTTTACCGTGTCTCCAGCTCAGTGCCAAGCTCTGGGTAGGGCCACAGAGGTAAGTTTTCTAAGGAGCCCTGAGCTCAGGCCGCACACCTCCTCACTGTCCCAGTTTCTTGGTATAGCTCCGAGCCGGTGCCCTTAGTGGGACGACAGGGAGGACTGGAGCTGACATTTGCTGGGCAGCTCCCCCATGCCGGACATGTGCAGTATGCTCGCCCTTCCCCACACCCCTCTCTAATAAAGGGGAAGCCGAGGCTCAGGGAAGGTAGCTTGCCCAAGGTCAAATAGCTCAAAGTGGGACAGTAGGAACTTGAACCTGAGTTATATGAGCCCAGAACCTTGGCTTTTATTCAATACTGTGCTGGTGGTGGGAGGGGTGGGAGAAAAAGAGATTATACACGTGCTTGTGTCTGTGCGTATTGTCCATGTCCACGTTTGCACGTGTCTGCGAGTGTGTGTCCTTATGTGAGTGTGTGTGTGTGTCTGTGTGTCTGTGTACGTGTCTCTGTGTGTGTGCACGCCTGGGAGGGGCAGAGAGCCCAGAGGCCAGCTCAGAGGGAGAAAGGTCGGGACGGTGCCCAAGCAGCCCCTGAGCAGTCCCGTTTAAGGAGTCCCAGAGCCCCCCGCCCATGGGTTTTCTTTGCAGGCCTCCTTTGTGATCCCTTTCGGAAAAGTTATTTGGAGAGAAACATTTCAACTATGGAACCCCAGTGACCCACCAATTTCCAGTTTAAAAACAAATTGTATAATAATCTCACCCCAGGGACTGGGGGTGGAGATGGAGACCTGAGCAATTGCCAGCTCAGCAAGTGGCAGATGACCACGACACGAGACCCGAGGTTCGTTCGCTGTTCAGTATACATTGAATACCAGCACGGAGGAGTCATGCAGACCTAGGCCTGGACTGGACCAGGTCTCATTCGCCGTCGCGCCTCTGTGCCCAGCGCTGAAATATGCTGTGACTGAAACATAAAAGGTGCTCAGTCAACATTTGTTGAGTAAATGAGTTAGTGCCTCTGCTGAATAGATAATACCGAGCCTCTAAGCCAGCTCAGTTAATAGCTGAGTGTGCCTTTGAATGAGTCCTTTAAAATCACCAATTCAAAAGAATATATGCACCCTTATGTTCACAGCAGTGCTACTTACAATAGCCAAGATTTGGAAACACCCTGAGTGCCCATCAGCAGATGAGTGGATCGAAAAACTGTGGTATATCTACACAGTGGAATACTACATAGCAGTAAAAAGGAAGGAATTCTTATCTTTTGTGACAGCATGGATGGAACTGGAGACCATTATGCTAAGTGAAATAAGTCAGGCAGTGATAGACAAATACCATATGATCTCACTGATGACTGGAAAGTAAGGAACAAAATAAACTAAGGAGCAAAATAGAATCAGAGGCATGGAATCACAGAATAGATTGACAGCAGTAAAAAGGGAGGAAAGGGGGGGACTGGCTGAAAGAAGGTGAAGGGATTAGTCAAAGGACATGCATGCCTGCCTCACCCGTGGACATGGACAGTGGTGAGGGAACTGACTGTGGGAGGGGGAAGGTAGCAAAGGGGGAAAATTAGAACAACTGTAACAGCATAAACAATTTTTAAAACTCTACTTTGAATTAATTTTAATGAGGGGCTTACACTAGATCAGAGGCGTTGAGGGCACAATGTGCAGGGCAGCAACGCCTACCTCTTGCTCCCAGGCCGGCAGTACCAAGCACCTGCCGTACCTGGGTATCCTCAGCCCTTTCAGACGCCCCTCCAGGCAGCCGCTGCCGGTCAGACGTGGTTGGCGACGGACCCTGTCTTCTATCCTGGGAAGGGGCGAGCTCCTCCAGTCCGTAAATCTATGAACAAGGGGAGAGAAGCGAGGGGTGGGGAAGGACCAGGTGAGGTTCCTTGGAGGTTTATTGCCCCAGTCTGAGGACCCTCAGAGTTGTGCGAGTGGGTGTGATGGCCCAGGGAAGGGGGGTAAGAAGCGCAGGTGGAGAGGGGCTGGGTGGGCGGCCGAGGCCTGGCTCTGCTGAGGTTTAAAATGCTCCTGTATCAAAGTAGATCAGGAACTTAAAAGTGAAAGGTAAAGCTACAGAGCTTCTGGAAGAACGGCTGCATGACCTGGTAGTAGGCAAAGGAGTCTTAAACAGCATGGAAGAGACACTGACCTGTAGAGAAAAGACGGATAAGTTTGGCTTTATTACTTCATTGAAATCAAGGACTTCCATTCACCAAAAGATAACATTTTTTAACAGACAAACCACGGAGCAAGAGGCTTTCTAATACATTAACTAACCACAGAATTGTATCAGCATATATACAGGACTGCCACAAAACAACAGGAAAATACCAAACACCCAAATTTTCAACCATGGACCACATAAGGCTTGAACAGACACTCCACAGAGATGTCCAAATGCCCAAAAGGCATGGGAAAACATGTTCGCCATCATTAGCCATCAGGGAAATGAACGTCAAAACAAAAAGATAAACCCCTGTACACCCACCAGAATGGCTAAACGTTAAAGACTGACAATTCTGTCAACAGGATGCGGAGCAACTGGAACTCTCATCCGCTGCCGGCGGGAACGTAAGACGGTGCAGCCACTCTGAAAGTGGTCTGAAAGTTCCTCAAAAGACTAAGCACACACTTAGCATAAAACCCAGCAATTCCACTTCTGGCTCTATACCCATGAGAAATGAGAACATATGTCCATAAAAAGAAGGAAATATTCCTAGCAGCATTATTCATAATAACAAAAAAAGGAAACAACTTAAATGTACATTAACACTAGAGTGGGTAAGTAAAGTGTGGTATATTTCTAAGATGGAATATTACACAGCAATGAAAAAGAATGACCCACTACCTGAATAAATTTCGTAGGCACAGTATGAGCAAAAGAAACCAGACACAGAAGAGTACATACACTGGGATTCCATTTATATGGAGTTTGTATTAGTTTCCTGGTGCTGTCATAACAAATTATCACAAATAAAAGAACTTTATTCTCTCACAGTTCTGGAAGCCAGAGTCCAAAACCAAGGCGTCGGAAAGGCTATGCTCCTTCCGAAGGCTCTGCGGAAGAACCCTTCCCTGCTTCTGTCTAGCTTTTCGTAGCTAATGGCCATCGCTGGTCTCCCTTGGCTTATGGGTGATTCACTCCAATCTCTGCCTTGATCGTCACACGGCCACCTTCTCCCTGTGTGTCTCTGTGTCCCGGGTCTTCACATGGTCTCCTTATGACACGTCTCACAGGATTTAGGACCCAGTGTAATCCAATACGACCTCATCGTAATCGGATTGTATCTTCAAAGACTCTATTTCCAAATAAGGCCACATTCATAGGTACTAGGAATTAGGACCTTAACATATATTTTAGAAGACACAATTTGACCCACGACAGAGTTGAAGAATAAGTAAAACTAATCTGTGGTGAGAGACAGCAGCTGAGCGAAGTGCTCTCGAGGGTACTGACTGGGGAAGGGGGCACAGAGGGGCCCGCCAGGCTGCGGATGTCCTATGTTGCTGTGAGTACGGCAATACGGGTACACAGACCTGTAAAAGTGCACGTCTAAGCTTCGTGCACTTTACTCTGTGTGTGTTATTCTTACTTTAAAATACTCTTGTGGAGTTGAGTTAGTTGTTGGGTAAGCAGGTATCATTGTGCAAGTCTACATGACAACACACACACACAGCACACACCCGCAGACAGACTGACACACACGCAGACCCACCCGCCCTCCCTGACGCCTCCCACGCGGGCCTCAGTCCCTCCTCTGCGATCAGCGGAGAATCCAGGCTGCCCTGGTGATTCAGAGCGCAGAGCGTGAGGCAGAGGAAGGATGAGCCTCAGCCGAAGCTGAAAGCCACGCCGGCAAACACGGACACCACCCCACGGGTCACACTTCCTCCTCTGGGTCCTGGAATGAGAGTTCAGGCAGCTGGGTCTGCTTAGGATAAACAACTGCATGCAAACCCGGGGCCGGAGAGTCTCAGGCCCTGTAAGAGCAGACCCCCGAGAGACAGAGAAAGATGCCAGCAGGATCACAGAGAGACTGCTTGGAGAAAAAGCTTCGCACACAGAGACAGAGACACACAGAGCGACAGAGAGACAGTGACGGAGACAGAGACTCAGAGCAAGAGAGGTGGAGAGAGGGGGACAGAGCAGGGGGCACCCATCCATTCACTTTTCCTACCGCCCAGGTGTGCGTTCTGGGCCAGACCATGGGGGTGCTGGGGACACAGGGGACCTGAAACACAGCATCAGCCCCCAAGGAGCGCCTGGAAATTGGAAGCAGACACTCCAGATATCCAGAGGGAGGGGGCCAGGCCTAGGGCAGATCTGCCTCCTTCTCTTTCAAAGGAGTTTGTGTCTTTCACCTCCCTCTAAGCCCGCTCAAGAATCCGGAGATAGGACAGGGCCCAGAAAGCAGAAGAAGTGATGGGCCATCCCAGAGTGTCTGGACCATAGACTCAGCGGGGGAGGGAAACGTGGGCAAGAGTCTTTATTGTTGCTTCTGTGGCAAGGAACCGGCAAGGCAAGGTAAGCAGATTTGGGATTGGCTAGTTTGAATAATTTCAAACCCAGCATGCTCTTAGGCAAAGGGGCTGTCCCTGGCTGCCTGATACCTGCCCGTGGGGTGAGTAGGGCCAGCGGTTGGGGGCGGGGGAGGGGAGGGCCAGAATGTGAGAGCCATAAAGGAGGTGGTTTGGGTGTGGACCCTGGCATGCTCCGGGCAAGCTGTTTGCTTTCTCTAGGAGCTCGTTAGCCCTGGGAGGGGCTGTCCCTCCACAGTCAGCAAGGCTCCAAGATGTCAAGTCATCAAAAATACAGAATAAAAGGATATGATTAATACAGGAGAATAAGAGCACCTCTGCATTTTTTGGGAACTAACCAGCTATTTTCATGGAAGCCCCCAACACGGCGAGTGGGTGGCAGGGACATCACACAGGCTGGAGTCCAAAGCCCCATCTCACTGCCTCTGAGCAGCCTTCCCCGACTGGCCCCACCCGGCATCTCCGCTGCTCGTCGCCCCTGGTTTCCAATTAGCACTGTCAGGGTTTTTCTCCTGCACCAGTGAACTCCCACACACACGTTTCTGGGGACCAGGGATCTCACCAGTTTGGGCTGATGGGGAAAGAGTGGGCAGCTCAGCGTGAATCAAAGAATATTCTGAAGGAAATAGATGAGAACAGTCATACACCTGCTTGGATACTCAGACCACCCGGTAACACAATGTGACCAGGAAAGACCTCCTCAGAGAAGTCAGCGCAGGGCAGAATCTTCTTTGCATCTTGTTTCAGGAAGCGCACACACCTGCCCTCGTGCAGCCCTCGAGAACCAGAACTAGCGGGCCTGCTCTCCGCGGGGCAGAGCCACGCTGATGGTCAGGAAAGGAGCCAGAGAATCTGGAGGGCTTAGTTCCAGAATGCCCCTCCCTCAGGACCCCACAGCCCCTGTAACGGGCTGGTTTGTGTCCCCCGCAACTTCATGCGATGAGGCTCTAACCCCACCTCCTGTACCTCAGAATGTGGCTCTTTTTGGAAATAGGGTCTTGAAAGAGGTGATTAAGTTACAGTAAGGTTCTTAGCTGGGCCCTAAACCAGTATGACTAGTGTTCTAATAAGAAGAGATTAGTACAGTGACACAGGGAAGAGAAACCACATGAGGACACAGAGAGGAGGGGCCATCTGTTAGCCAAGGCAAAAGGCCTCAGGGGAAACCAACCCTGCCGACCCCTTGATCTCAGACTTCCAGCCTCCAGAACCACGAGACAGTGAGTTCCTGCTAACAATGGCGCCCCACCTGTGGAACTTCGTCACGGCGGCCTGGGAAAAGCCACTGGTGGCTCCTTCTTTTCTCCAGAAGCAGAAGCGCTGTTTGCAGGGCACAGGTGACCTTCATGCACAGCACTCTGATGGCCAAGGTTAGGCCAGTGTTCTCACGCTTGAGTGTGCATCAGCAGCACCTGGTGGGCTTCTTAGAGCACAGTTCCTGAGCCAGAAGATCTGGGGTAGGCCTGAGAATGTGCATTTCTAACATTGATTAGGATGCTCATTAAACTTTCAGAACAGCCTGAGCCCCCTGTGGGACGGTCCCTTGTTGAGAAGGGCCACCTAGCCCAGTGGTTTTCAAACTCTGCTGTGCATGGGTCTGTGCATAGTATTTGTGCATGCTGAGCTGCACAAATACTAACACTAGGGCCCCGCCCCGGAGGTTTTAGTCTGGGCCATGGCCTGGGCAGTGGGACTGATGCAGTGGAGCCCCAGGGGTTCTAATGCGTGGCCAGGGGCCAGAGCCACTGCTCCAGTCTGCAGCTCCACTGTTCAGAGGCAGCTCCAGGCCCAGAGGATGGGAGAAGCTACCCAGCGTCACGCAGCGATCAGGGCAGGTCAGGGAGTGGGATCATAGTCTCCTGAGGACCCTGGCTTCCCAGCAGAGTGGTGGTTTTTGTGATTTTTTTCAAGCCCAGAAGCCTGTCTTCGAATGAAATGTCACTCAGAACCTTAGTATCTCATATAAACCACACAAAAACCAGGAGCCCTGCCCACCCAGCAGCCCCACCTCTACCCTGAGGAACATGTCCTGAAATCCCTGATCTCTCCCAGGATGTCCTCTCAGGGGGGCCCCGGAGAGTCCGAAGCGCTTTGGGGTGAGGAGCAAGCACACACCTCCCCCCACCCCAGAACAATGATGACCGGAACTTGGGTGCCAGCACCCAGCTCTTACCTGCTTGGCAGGAGTACTTCCTGCGGCCAACCCAAGACAGGAGTCAGGGGGGTTCGTAGCACGTAGCAAAGGAGTCTCTCTCCCTTTAATTCATTTGTTCACCTGTACACTGACCCAGCCATGCTGTGGTGCTCACTGCCGAGCAGGTTTCCTTCCCACGAGCAGGGAGGCAGCCCGGTGGAAATGGCAAAACCAATCCGGAAACAGTCACCGCAACAGTGTCTCTCAGACTTTCTGGCCATGACATGCAGAAAACAATATTCATCACAATCCAGTGCTTATGTGCAAATACATGTAACTCAGACAAAAGGTTCAAGACACAGGCTGATTTGGTCACCTGTATTACATTTGCATTTATTGTGTTCTATTCCCTCATTTTTAAATGCTGTTCCTTACCCACTAAATCAAGGTCACACCCCACCAATAGGTCACGTCCTGTAATTTGAAAACTACTGGAGGCATGGGAAAGGCTGAGTAGGAAGGGCCAGCATCTTCCCAAAGTCAGTGACTGGTGGGCTCAGAGCCCGGTGGGGACAGCTGGGATCTGTGCTTTTGGGAGCTTGGAAAGGAGCAGGCAGTCTGTGGGTGGCCTGATGGGCAAAGGCCAGCCTCAGTCAGAGCTGCCCTCAGCCTTCCTCCTCCGGCCAACACCACCCAGACACATCTTCCTTTGAGAGAAGGGAACAGGGTTCAGCTCTGGCATCATCTCCTCCAGGAAGTCTTCCTGATTGCCCCCACCTTTCACAGGACTGCAGGTGCTGATGTCCTGTCTGTATCCTCTTCTAAAGCCTGAAGCCTAGCCAGACCAGGCAGCTCAGAAATGTGGAGAGCAGAATAAATGAGGGAATAGATAACCCAGGCCCAGTGGGAGCCCCTGGCCCAGCCTTGCCTGCCTCCCACCCGGCATCCTGGCAGCTGCCCTGCCCGCCCTGTGGGACCCGCCCGGCGCCACAGGAATCAGGCCAGCTGAGGGTTCCGGGCATGGGTGGAGGGGTCTGTCCAGGGCAGGGAGTGACCAAACGTGGTGTAGGGATGAAGACTGGCAGAATCCTGGAGGAAGAGAGCTCCCTGCCCAGCAGTGTTCCCAGTTCAGGCTCTTGGAAGGGCTCCTGGGCACGGCGGGCTGGGGGAGGGGAGGTGATAAGGGAGAGCAGGAGGGAGCACTGCTGTGAGCAGGGCGGAGAGAGCACGGGCCAGGGTGGGGTGGGGGTGGGGGGGTGGGGGAGCTTGGACAGCTGTGCCCATCAGGCCCCTGAGCCAGCACAGAAACCCCTGGGATGCCCTGCACTGAAAAAAAGGCCCCGCTCCCCAAGTGCTGAGTGTGCCCAAGCTGGGATTGCTACCCCATCGGAGAGCAGTGTGGTCGGCAGTGTGAAACACCCCAGAAGCCCCAGCTCCAGACCACGGTGGCTTGGAGTGACCCTGGGCCAGCTGTGTGTTTTCACAAGACCCTGTTTCCTCACCTGGGGAGCAGGGTGGTTTATTAAGTCATGAGCCCCTGTGTGTGTCCATCCTGCATCCTGCCCCTCCCACAGCACACCAGGCTGCAAGCCAAAGCAGTCTGAAGCCTTTTTTAATTTGAGGACTATCCTAAAGGGGCAGGAGCCTCAGGGGGGAGATGTGCCACCCGGTGGAGTGGGTCCCACGAGCGGGTCCCTCCTTGCAAGCATCCCCAGGGCCAGCCCAGGGCCGGGCTGCCTGGCCTCGGCACATTCTCGGGGCACACAAAGGCGCAGAGGCTCCAATAAGGGGATCATCAAAGCAAGGGCCCCCACCTCCAGGCCCCACGCTCTTGACGCCTGGATTTTGGTCAGGGGTGGCGGCAGAGACCCAGTAACTGGGGTGGGATTTACTGCTGTCCATGTGACGGGGGCTCCAAGTGAAGATTAAATAGATCTAAAGGAGATACCAAGAGTGCTCTTTCTGGCGGCCAGAGTTTGTAGACAGGGCTCCTAACCCTGTGTTTATAAACTGGGATAATAATATCTGTGATCGCAAAGAGCGATGTGCTTTGTAAACTGTCAAGTGTCAAAGGAGAGGCGTGTTCTGGACTCCTCATCCCAAGTCCCCTGGGGAGGGGCACTCGAGCACCCGGCTCACAATGTTCCCCCCAGACCACAGCAGACGGGCGATGTGGGAACAGCACGGGGCAGAACGACCGGTCCAGGACACCCACCCCGCACCCGGGCCTGCACCCGCCAAGGACCCAGACTGACAAATGACTCAGACATGCAAACACCCGGCCTGAGCAGCAGCCGCATCCGAGATGCAGCTCAGGAGCTGGGGAGCTGGGGTGGTAGTGGGGCTGGCGCTTGTGGGAGGGGCTTCCTCCCCATCCTCCCCGTCCGCCCGCCCCCAGCCTCAATTGTTTGCTCCAGTTGCCTGTCATGAACCTCATCCCACTTTTGAGCACTTGCTGTGTACCAGGCTTATTAAGACATGAGCCTTTAATCTTGAAGGCCTATGAAAACCCCCGTCTCCATAAGAGGAAACAGGGGCTTCCCTGCGTTCATTACTATTTATACTGCCATTATCAGGCATGACTAAGTGATCTGCTAATTATGCTAATCATTGTTAATCCCCATCATCACCACTGGCCCCCTCTGCATCCCCCCTGCACCCCTCCTCTACTCCCAGCACCCCGGCCTGGGGGTTGCAGAAGCAGCCTGTACTGGAACTCCAGCCCCCCACACCAACTTCTAAACCCCTCTCAGAGCACAGCCTCTTCTTCCCTCAAGCCAGTCGTGCATGATGAAGTGAGACCCAACGAGTGGCCCAGCCCAGCAGCGTCCCTGCAGACCCTTTACCTCCAGTGAAGCCTGCCACCTGTCCTGTCGCAGGTCCCTTCCTTCCCTGGCGTCTTGCTCTCAGAGGGGTCCCTGGCTACGTCTGGGACGAGATGAGCTGCAGAGGGCCTTTCTCATGTCCTCGCCAAAGTGCTGGCTCTGGGCCGTCGCTGCCTGGTGCCCTTCAGGAGGCAGCGCCCTCTCTGGCTCAGTCACCAGCTTGAGGGCAGGGCCTCTCCCCGGGGCTGCGGGTCGTGGGTGCGCCCGGGCCTTTCCCTGCCAGCCCTCCAGGATGCCCCTCCTTCCCTGGTCCTCTCCCTCACCCTCATGGGCCACTTACCTGCAAACTCTGAGCAGCAGGAGCCACCATTTGGTGTCCCCTCCTCACCTGTCCTAAGTCAGATTCGTCCTCATCGGTCCCCCTCATGGTCTCAACGTGTGCTGTGCCCTCAGGTGGCCCCTGGCCACACATGACTTCTGAGCACTTGAAATGTGACTAGTCCAAATTGAGATGTGTCCTAAGTATAACTTACATACCAGTTTTAAGATTTAGTACAAAAAAAGAATGTAAAATATCTCATTAATAATTTTTAAGTATTTTTATTGATTATACTATTACAGTTTTCCCAATTTTGCCCCTTTATCCCCCCTCCACCCTGACCCCCCAACCCTCCAGCATTCTCCCCCTCCTTAGTTCATGTCCATGGGTTGTACACATAAGTTCTTTGAATTCCCTGTTCCCTATACCATTCTTAACCTCTCCCCGTCTATTTTATGCCTACAATTACGCTTCTTATTCCCTGTACATTTCCCCCCATTCCTCCCTACCCCCTCCCCGCTGAAAACCCTCCATGTGATGTCCACTTCTCTGATTCTCTTCCTGTTCTGGTTGTTTGCTTAGTTTTTGCCCCCTTACAACTGAACAGGTGGCCCAAGACAAAGAAATAGACCCAAATGAAAGAACAGAGCAAAACTTCAGAAAGAGAGCTAAGCAATGAAGAGGTTGCCAACCTATCTGATGGAGAATTTAAAGTTCTGGTAATCAGAATGCTCACAGAACTGATTGAGCTTGGTCATTAATAATTTTACCTTTAATTATAGGTTCAAGTGATAATACTTTAGACATATTGGGTTAAATATAGCATATTACTGAAATCAATTTTACTTACTCTTTCTTTTATGTTATATGGCTACAAGAAAACTTCAGATCAGAGGAGGAGGAGGTTCTGGCCCCCTCCCTAACGCCTGCAGCTGGGTCTAACGGAAGAGGGCGGGCGGGCTGCGGGAGGTGTGACGGGTTCTTTACCTTTCTGCTGCTTCTCTCCTGGAATGTCTGCACTTGAACCCATGCTACCCAATCAGCATGCATTTCAGTCCCAAACCTCACCCGGGTCCATATGAGCAAGTCATGTTCCTCCCTCGCTCACACACAGGCATAGATGACTGACGACAGAGACTTCTGCACTTGGAGGGAGCACAGCAGGGCCCTGGGTCCGGCTGACACTATGCTCTTCCCAGGCAGTGCATGCTGGTCTCTCTCTGGTCCAAGGTGCCATGCAGACAGGGCAACCTTCACTCAATAGGTGAAAGGACCATGTGCAGACAAGGGAGAAAACAAAATTTGCACCCCCAGGGTCCTAGAGGCCTGTCCCCATCTTCTAGAGAGCACACATTTGCTTATTACCTGACACTCTCAGACAATGGGGGAAACAGAAATGGTCCATCCTTTAGCTGGCTTCAGTGATGGCCGGGCCAGTAGGGGATAAGATAAAGCCACAAGCTCCACCTATGGGGGCTGGCACTGAGATCCTCAGGGAAATCCTGGGGGCAAGGATGCTGAGAGCACAGATCTGCAGGGAGGGAAGCTGAGACGAGGGAACCTCGGCAATGATGGTCCAGCATCTGGCCCACTAGGACAAGCCTGGGGGCTGAGGAGCAGCTGCACCAGCCAGAAGGGAGGCCAGACCAGCTGACCAGAAGGAAGAAAAGGGACAGAGAAGTTGAGCTGGGTCGTGCAAAGCCTTGAAGGCCATTCTCAAAAGTCTGGACCTTATCCAGAAGCGACTGAGGGTTTCTGAGCAAAGCAATGACATGCCTGCCCAGAGTTGTGTGGAGGTTGGAAGCTCTGTTCTAACCAGACGGGTGCACCTGGAGGGGCTGAGGACAGAGATGGCCTGTCAGGGACTCACCTCAATGCCCAGCAGGTGAGACTTGTCAATGATAATGGCGAAGCCGGGCTCATGCAGCATTCGATGAGCCCTCTGTGGGAAGTTCTACGTTTATACCTTGTGTACAGCTCTGCAGGGAGGTGGCACAGAACAGCTGAAGACTGTTGGATTTCCTAAATGTATGAGAGACTGAATGAATGAAAGTTGATTGACAACTCTAACCCCCAGTCCTTACGTTATGTGTTGAATGCATTGGGCTAAATTGCACTGGATAATCAGTTCAGTGGGCTGGAGGCTGAACTGAGGCCCCCTTTGGAGGGGCACAGAGCCTTGCTGGATGTGAGTTAATGGAGCTCCTGCGATGAGCATGGAATGCTAAGAAGAGGGGGGAACACAGGTAAGGGGCAAGACGCAGCAGGGCCCTGGTTTTGCAGAAGGAGGTCTGGCCCAGCAGCCTCAAGCCTATCCCTGCAAGCGCCCCTCCACACCTCTCCTGAATCCCCCCACAGCAAGCCCTCTCCAGCTGGCTACAGCCTCTCTCCCAGTCCTGGAATTAATAAAGACTGAGCAGACTGCGGTTTGCAAGTCTGAAAGCCGGTTCCTGCCCACGTCATTGCCCTGAGACGAGTGGGGCCCAGCTCCTCCCCGGCACCCCATCCTTCCCCCTTCCTGGGAGGAGGCAGGCATACAGATGTACCCCCGGGTCTCCCCTCCCCACCAGCAGGCACATCCAGGCACTGAGCCTCAGACGCTGACCCGAAGCAGCCTCTACCTCCTCAACAAGGGCTAACTCGAGCTCTTGATCTCCATCAGCTACCCACAAAACACCCCAGGATGTAAGAGCCTCACACTTGCTGTGCAAACAGCTGTAAGGCAATTCCTCCGGCATGCCCACCCCTTCCAGACCCCTGGAGCGCCCACCACCTGAGAGCAGGAAGAGGAAGGGGTGGCCAGGGTGCCAAGGTGGCCTGGAAGGGAGCCCAGCCCAAAAGCTACTGTACAAACAGGAGTGGTGCTTGCAGAGCTCACGGTAGTGATGGTGGCATCACAGCCCGTACCAGCACCCAATGAGTACAGAGCATTTTGGATCGAGCAGGCACAGTACAGAAACATACAACCACATGTTATTTATGTTTGCAATAACCCTCCAAGGGAGGGATAGTAATCACCATTTGGCAGATGAGGAAACTGAAGCTCTGCGAAGAGGTGACCCCACTAGAAAGTGCTAGAGCCAGAACTGAGGCCTAGTCCAGGGTCCCCGAACCCATTGGCATCTCCACTCTTGGCCGCCCTTGGTGGCCCTCCAGACAGCCACAATGCTCCTGGCCAGAGGAGGGGTCATTTAATTCCTTCCCTTGATGCTGTGGCTGTGTCCTCCCTTCCTCCTTCTGGGTGAGGAAGGTGGGGAGAAGCTCTCAGATCTTGTGGCCTTGACTTTCCCCCTCCTAGGCTGTGATGAGGGCAAGTACCGCTTTCCCCCTCCTACCCTGTGGCCCCCAAATTGCTTCCCTCCCCGCAATCCCCAAATCCCCAGGGTCCTCATCCTGCCTAGTTAGGTGAGTATAACCCTGTCCTGGAAATGCTGGTCCCAGCTGTTTCAGCACAGGGCCGCCCCCTTCTGGCCACCCAAGGAATGTTGGCCCTGAGCAGTCAGGGGACGGGAGAGAACCAGCAGTCTAGGAGTTCCCCTGTGGGTCTGTTGGGGTGCTAGCAGTGCTCAGTGTTGGGACAGGTGGGGGCCGAGTGGTAAAGGGAGGCTGGGTCACCTACCAGTCTTGGTGGGCTCCCCAAGCCCCTGTTCTCCCATGGGCACCTTGGCAGCCTGATCTTTGCCAGACACTGTGGCCTGCACAGGCCTGCATGTGGGACTGTGACTTTGATCCATGTAAGGGGAACCCTGTGGTGTGTCAGGGTCTCCCACATGTCCCCCAGATGACCCAGGAAACAACACCAACATGGTGTCAACTCCCATGCCATTCCCCTGTGCAGCCCCTCACCCTCTGCAGCCAGGGACCACAGACCTGACAGAAGCCCCCACCCCACCCAGGCTTCAGGTGGCAGGCTGTGACCTTAGCTCCTGCAGAACGGGACCATGTATTGTGTCAGGGTCCCCCTTCCAGCTCCCAGATGCCTCAGGGGATAACAGCAATGTGATTTTACCCTCCAGGCCATTCTGCCTTTAGCAACCTCAACCTCTGTAGGCACTGGCCCTGGGCTGGAGCCCTGGACCTGCCCAACACCCCACTCCTCCAGCTTTAAGCAGGGCCTGTCTCGGGCCAGGCCTGGGGGTGTTGGGGAAGTCTAGAGGGCCAGGGTGGGGGCAGAGGCGCGGGACAGCTGGCCTGTGTCCCCACACTGGGCCCGGGGCCCAGCCGGAGGGGCGGGGGCCTGGCCACTTGGGCCTTGGCTGGGGCTGGATTTTTGGCCGGGCTGCAGGGCCCTCCCTCCTGCTTCCTCTCCCGAGGGCTGTCCTGGCAGAGGCCCCCCTCACACTTTCTGGCGGGAACAGGGCCAGCAGTGAGAGAACAGCCACAGAGGGAAAGCGAGAGAGAGATGAGGGGAAACTCTGTGTGTGTGTGTGTGTGTGTGTGTGTGTGTGGACGCGCACGCGTGAGCGAGTGTGTGTTTTAAGGAAAAGAGCCCACAGTCCAGTCCACTCAGACCTAGCCTGGGAGGCTTGTGAGCCGGCCTTTCGTAATTGCCCCCCTCCCCACGGCCCCCTCCCCCAGGCCTCCCCCTTCTCAGGCCCTCCTGCCCGCCCTCTCTCCCTCCCTTCTTCCCTCGCAGCCGAGGAGGCAGCAATTACGCTTTGGGGATAAAACGAGGCGCGGAGAGCAGGCTGGGGCATTTCTCCTTGAGATGGCGGGTCCGACAGCTGCAGCCCTGCGGCCCGGAGTCCTCCTGCTCCTGCTGTCCATCATCCACCCCTCGCAACCTGGAGGTAGGCCTCACCCTGTTCCCGGAGCTGCCCGCAGATCCTCCATCCTCCTGGCCAGGTGTCTGGGCTAATGGATGAGAGGGCGCCCTTCGCCCCCGGCATCCTCCAGGGGTTCCAAAGCAGGAGCCCGGCAGTCACTAGATCCTTATAGCCTCCCCTCCCTGGACCTAGCCCATTCTGAGGTGGAACCTGTCACATAGATACCCCACGATGTGGAATGGTCCCAACAGTGACCAGGTTCTGCTGCCCTGAGGGGAGTAAGGGGCTCCCGCCCTGTCTCTGCTCTGTTGGGGCACTCTCCCAGTGGGGGTGTTGGGAGCGTGCTGCGGATGGACAAGGCACCGGCAGTTTGCATACCTGTGGACCCAACCCAGGGAGCACGTGTGCTCTGCAGGCAGGGGACCTGAGCTAGCGGCCAGCCAAAGTGAGCTCTGTGACTTCAGCAGGTTCCTTGTCCCCTGGGAAGTCAGGAATCCCTCTGAGGAAGGTCAGGGTTAGTTGATTATGGGGTTGCTGGTTGGAAAGCTGCTTCTGTGGTCTGTCTCTGGTGAAAAGGGCTGGGACTTCTGAGTGCATGAAGTGTGTGCACACATGCATATACGTGCAAACAGAAATGAGTGTGTTGAATGCTATTGCACAGGTGTGCATGGCTGTATATGCCCAAAGACATCACCAAATAGTGGAGGAGCTTTCTGGGATAAATCTCTGTTCACAGGCTCATCCCTGGATAGGTGTGTGTATGTGTGTACACATGTGTGTACTAATGTGTTTGGGGGAGGACGTGGTAGGGTATGTGTAAGTGCCTGTTGGCAGTCACAAAAGTCTGCCACCTGACAGACACGTACACAGGGGAGATCTGGTGTCCAGGTGTGTCCTTAGGTGTGGGTTGTCTCTGTGCACCTGATGGTGCACGTGCGAGTGTGTGTGTAGCAGTCGTAGTGTGGAATACAAGTGAGGATGGGGAAGCTGGGTAAGGTGTCTACCTCCTGGCAGAGGAAGTGTGGCTGATGGCAGAGGCTGGAGTGGACCTTGGGGCAGTACCTGGACCATCTAGGGTGTGTCCTGCCCCAGGCCCCAAGGGTCTCCCCATGGGGATACTACACACTTTGGGGGCCCCTGGGAGGGACATACCAGGGACCCCTGCAGGTGCTCCTGGCCATGGGCAGAGGGGGGTGAAGGCCCAGGAGCTGTGTGCGGGGGAGGGGGGGCTGTGGGGGGGTGTAGTCCCTGTGAGAGTCCCCCTTGCCATGAGAATGCAACCTCAGTGGGGTCCACCATGGGGGGTGCATGGGGCAGGGGAGCAGGGCCGGGCAGAAGGGCAGCAGCGGGGGGCCAGGCAAGAGCAGCAGCTGTTTCCGTGAGATTGACTGGCCCGGCTGCTGGGAATAGGAGCTTCCTGCACAGAGGTCATCAGCTCCCGGCCTGACCAGCACTACGGGGTGTGCGTGCCATCAGATGGGGCCCGAGGGTGGAGAGCAAGCCAGCCCAGAGGACCAGCACCCCACTGTCTGAGAGCAGCAGCTCGGGACCTGCCTGAACCTCCGCCTCCAAGGCGTGGCCCCAAACACCTGCCTGCCTTCTCAGAGCTCCCACCTAGAGCATGACAGTTAAGCCCCACAAGAGTCCTGACAGTTAAGAATTACCAGCTTCACTTCACAATGGGGAAACTGAGGCACAGGCTGGCTACGGCAGCCCCATGAGCTTCAGTACCAGCCAGCTCTCTGCCCTGGGCCAGAGGATGAGGGGGTGGGGGTCAGGTGCTAGGCAACATCGGGGGAGGTTCGGGCCTAGGGCTGAGTCCTCTAGGATGGGCAAGCCCTGGGGCCGAAGGCACCCTCTCCTTGTCCCCTCAGTGACACTGGGAAATACTCAGCTCGAGTTGGTCTTCCCTTGCAAATGTAAATCACAGCTCTGTCCCAGGTGGTAGAATGAATCCTGGATCTAAATAAGAGGTGCACGATTGATGAGGTCCTTAGGGGTTTATGCCCAGAGCCTGCCAAAGTCTAGAGGGGTCAAGGAGTGGGAGGGGCTGAGGCACACATGCACACACAGAGCTACATGACTGGCTGCCCTGGGGGAGCCTGGTGGCCCCCCACCCCAAGAGAGTGTCACCCTCATAGGTTCCCCAGCTCCAAAGAGCCACATTACCAGTGGAGGCAAGAAAAGGGCTCCCTGGGATGACTGTGTAATGGAAAAGGTTGTCTAGACCCAGTTCGAATGAGTCAAAAGTAGCTTTGAGGACCGGGTGTCCCAGACTCCCATACCATTGAGAGAGAGAGAGAGAAACTAAATTAGGCATCTCCTGTCCCCCAGAAATATTATCAGGGTTTTTTAAATTTATTCTGGAACTGAGGATGATTTAGAAGATGGGTTTTGAACCCTGGCTGCATATTGGGGTTACCCAGGGGATTTTAAACAATTCTGATGTGGGGGTCCCACTCAAGAATTCCTGTTTCATTTGGTCTGTGGTGGGACCCTGACATGGAGGTTTTGTCAGAGCTGCCCAAGTGACACCAATGAGCCTCCAGGGCCGAGGACCTCTGGCTTAGGGGTTGATCTGCTCTCTGCGTCCATGAGGCCAAGGCAGGAGGGCAGACGTGCCTTGCGGGCAACAGGGACTAGAGTCTGTCACTGGGAGGACAGATTGTTTTTGAAAAGCCCTTGGCAGCCTTTCTCCAAACAAGCAGCAAACAGCTTCGTGTGGTCTTATCTGCTCCCCAGGCGGGCCCTTTGGACTCGGGCTTGGCAAAAACCCCTACCAAAGGACCGCTTGCCCACTGCTTGCTCCCAAACAGCCTTCTCCCAGATCTTTGAACTTGGAGCCCAGGCCCCAGGCAGAAGGCCCTGCGTGCGACTGGGTTCAGCTATGATTCCTAGGCCAGGCACTTAATTTCACTGGCTCTTGGTTTCCCTGACTGGAAAATGGGGAGAAACATCCCTGCCCTACTATCTCCTAGGGCTGGTGGGAGGCTCCAGCGATGCAACATCTGTCAAAACTGTATCAAATAAGAGAACTATGGGAATGTGGATTCTTAAAACGATGTATCTTCTTATTTAGCATTTGCTAACTTGGGCTGATCAACCTTTGTAATTAGTGCACATTTATAAGCTTTCATTTCCCTTTTGCCATGTTTCGTCTAGTGGGGAGCAGAGTGCAGTGATGGAGGAAGCAGACAGGACTGAGGCAGGGGATGCCCGGAGGCATTCCAGAAACCACAGGAAGGCTTCACAAGGAAGCAGAAGTGACATCTGAGTTAGACCTTTAAAGAAAGGTCAATGTTTGAAGGGCTCTTATTGAATGGCAGGTGAGCCTCAGTCTATGGGGCTCTGGGAGGCAGAATTAGAAAGACAGAGGGGCAGATTCTCTCCTGATAGGAGGAAGACCTCTCTGCAAATAGAGCGGACAGCATCAGGAAGTGGTGATTTTCCCATCACTGGAGGCGTGCAAGCAGGAACACCAGGGGATGTTTTCAGAAAGAGGTTTCAGCCCAGGCCAGAAGACTGTTATGATCTCTGAGAGTCTAGGATCATGATTCCAAGATGCAAGAGACAAGTTCACCCTGGACTAGCCGGTGAAATAAGCCAAACCCACATAAAACAAGACAAGCGTGCAGCAGGCCAACAGTTCTGGGCCAGCTAAACAGTGAGAATCACAGGCTCGGAAAAGGCAGGAGGCAGAATCTGAGCTCAGTCTTGATGGAAGGGTAGGACTGGGAGAGAGGAGAAGGCATTCCTGGCAGGGGGACCTGCTCAGGCCAAGGAGTGAAGACGTCCTGCTGCAGCAGGAGAAGGGACCGCTGCCTTTCCGTAGGCCCTCGACCGGCTACTGTGTCATTACATTCTCGCCTCTCCTGCACCTGAAGAGAGGAGGCCAGGCAGGCACCCTTCATACCCACTAAGTCTTCTCTATTTCCTCAGTGCCAAATGGGGATCAAAACCCATAGTTCCCTAGGCTGTCATGGTTCAGGCACGGAGTTTGGCACATGCTGTTGGGATTTGAATCATGGGGGTGGAGAGGGGGGAGAGGAGATGGGTAGGCGCTGGGGAGAAAGGAAGCAGAGGAGGAGCTGGCAGGCCTGGAGGGGCCGGCTCACAAGCAGGTGTGGGACAGTGGAACCCCAAGAGAGGAAGTAGGGGTTCGGCCAGGCCCGAGTGCTAGACCAGGCCTGGGGAAGACCCCTAGGCTGCTTGGAGATAGAACAGGTCGGACCCAGACCTGCAGGCAGAGTCTTTTCTTCCCCTCCACCTAGTGTGCCCACTGTCTATTGAGCACCCACTATACACCCAGCCCCAGGCCGTGTGCTGTGCAGACACATGGATACAAAGAGTCACCATCTTTTTTTTTTTTTTTTTTTTTGAGAAATTAGCTGTCTACCAGGTCCAGGGCAGGACAGGTCTCTATTAATTGGACCATTTGACAACTTGCAACAGCTTTGCACAGCAGCAGCTATCGGCCTCACATTGCTGAAAAGGAAACTGAGGCTCAAAGGGGTTAAGTGACTGGCTCAAGGTCACACTGATAGTAGGAAGTGGCACAGCCAGGAGTAGAGGCAGATGGGTCTGCCCTGAGTCTCTTGCTCCCTCCACCCCACAACGCTGCTCCCACAATCAGCGCTGGACCTAGAGAGGAGGGAGCGAGGCTGAGGCAGAGAAAGGCCCGGAGCGCACCCGGGAAAGGACGTAAGAGACAGTGCTGGGAGCTGGAGGCCAGAGCCGGGAAGGCGAAGGCATCAAAGGCTCGATGTGGGCCATGTGTGTGCTTGGCAGCGGATGACAGGGCTGCAGCACTCACTCCCAGCGGGCCCGCCCTCCTGGGGCCACCACGTCGAGCCCAGAGGCTTTGACCAGATTTCTTGCACACTCCAGGCCTGGAGTGCTGTTCCTGGGGGACTGCAGGCCCTGGGGGCTGGTGGTGGCGCCAAGACATTGGCACAGGGTGGCTGTGACAGCTTGGCAGCCCCTGTCCTGCTGGCCTGTGTCTGGGGCTGACAGGGCCCTGGGGCCAACAGGCCATCTGTGTAGCATCGCCAGGGCACAGAGGCCAGATGTCTGCCCCTGAGGCCTCTGGACACACCACAGAGCTGCCCAACACTGCCCCCAGCCCTGCCCGTGCCCTGTGCAGCAGGGTGGTGCTGGGGCTTGGGCTGGGGCATCAGCAAGGTGGCTTGTCAAGGTTGGGGCCATTCTGAGGCAGTGGAGTTAGGGCCTGGTCTGCAGCAGGATCATCTGTTGACATGACCAGGCCAGGGGCTGGGGCCCGGCCTCACAGCATTCCCCAGTGAGAGCTTCACTGCTCTGTGGGGACTGAACTCGTGATCTTGGCTGCGCAGACAGTCCCTGGCCTGGCCAGTGAATTAGCTTTTCCTTAGGAAACTATTCACTTTGCTCATTCATGGTGTCCCCCTCTGGGGCCCGGCGCCTCCTAAGACAGCCCTATGTCAGGCAGCCAGAACCCCACCCATCCACTGTTGCCCAGTGGCTGAGGACGCTGACCTCACACTGTCCTATCAGTGTGGGAATGGCTGCATTTTTACTGGCAGCGACCACATTTCCTTACCGCTCACTTACAGCCCGGCCTGCTCTCCCACAGCCCTGGCCCCTGCCCATGCTGCTCAGGGCTGGAGAGAGTTGGCTGCCCAGTGAAAGGCACTCAAACCCAGCCTCACACCAGGCCCTCTCCAGGGAGAGAATTGTCTGGGTTTGAATCCAGGCTCCATCTCTTTCCAGCTGTGTGGCCCCAAGCATGTCCCTTTACTTCTCTGAGCCTGATTTCACATCTGTTGAGATGAAGATAGTAATCCCAGCTCTTCCCACCTCACAGGGTCACTTTACAGAGCGTGAATAAAAAAATGCTTTGAGAACAAAAATTGCTTTGTAGATATGCAATGTTATTATCATAATCATCATCATTATTGTTACCATGTTTTTATTAGTTCTGGCTAACACAGAACTCTACCTACTTCCTTTCAGGGGTCCCGGGGGCTGTTCCTGGAGTAGTCCCTGGAGTTGTCCCTGGAGTAGTCCCTGGAGTAGTTCCTGGAGGCATTCCCGGAGTTCCTGGAGCCATTCCCGGAGTAGTTCCTGGAGGCCTTCCCGGAGGAGTTCCTGGAGCCATTCCCGGAGCGGTTCCTGGAGGAGTCTATTACCCAGGTAATGTACGCAAAACTTCCACATACCCCGGTGAGGCAGACTGCGAGTCCCTTCCTGAGAGGCGCACGTTTTGACACTACTGAAGGGGAGAATGTTGTCATGCCTACCACAGAGGACCCACAAGTCACTCCTACTTAGAAAAGCAGTTTACATGACACTGTGTCACACCTGTTAAGAGCATAAATCTTCTGAAAGATGAAACAGTGCCTTTGAGGCTACAGGAAAGTGGGTGTCTTCATGCATTCCTACCATTCACGGTCTTCAAACCATTGACCTCACTCTTGGAAATCCATTGAAAGGAAATAATTGACCAGGTGAGAAAAGGAAGGACCTACAGCAAGGTTCACGGGAGTGGTGTTTGCAAACTGTGAAACAAGAACCCACCTGACTGAAGGGTGTGATGCAGAAAAACTCTGAAACATTACCCGTTACTGAAAAGTATGAGTAGGTTATCTGTTGTGCAATATGGTGAAGTGTTTTCAAGTAAAAACAATATAAGAGCAACAGCCATGTGCAGATGGAGGCTGGGAACCCCCCCCACCCCACCAGAAGAAAACGGGCAGAATGTTGGAGCAGGGCCATCAGAGGGCCATACTTTCCTCTAATTCAGGGGGAAGAGCATAAGGCTTTATTTAATGTAGATTGAAAAAGCAAGGTAATATTTTCAATCCAGAGCTGACATGGAAGTGAGGGCAGCTCCCAGCACACTCTCAGGCACAAACTGGAACAGGATGATTGGCCCGATGAGACAAATCAGGAAACTGAGGCTCGCAAAGTTAAAGCTTGCCCAAGGTCGTGTAGCTGGGCAGCGATGGATTTGACCGTGGGTTGATGGGTGGCTTTCTGGCAGGGGCGCTGTTGTTTCTGTTCGCTCTCTCTCTGTACTGTGTGTGTGTGTGTGTGTGTGTCCCCTGCAGGGACTGGCCTCGGAGGCCTGGGAGGAGGAGGTGAGCTCAGAAGCCAAATGTGGTTCCTCACTGAGGCAGACTCAGGGTCACCCTGGCTCATACAGGTCCTCAAACCTCAGAACCCCAGAAGGCCCAGGCATCAAGGGCCCCTTGTTTTATCGGCTGAGTGTCTAAAGGAGGGAGACTTGTCTGAGCACTGGAACCCACCAGCCTTTTGAGCATCTCCCCCAGGCTTCTTCCCTGGTGGCCCCTGCCTTTTTTCACATTTCCTTTGATCCTCTACAACATTCCTGAAATGCTGGCTGAGTGGGTATTATTGTCCCCTTCAGAGGCTGAGAAACTGAGTCTGAGAGAGTAAAAACCACAAATCAGGGCTGGAGCTGGGCTTCCCACCAGGTGTCTACACATTGGGCTTCCAGCAGCTCCCTGTCTGAAGGGAGGGCTGTCCCTAACAGCCCTTTTAGGACTTGGAGAGTAAGACCTCACAATGCCCTTGCTTTGCCCTGGGAGGATACATTGTAAGACAGGTGGGCCATTCACTACCCTCTCTTTCCTCTACAGCACTGGGGCCTGGAGGCAAACCACCCAAGCCAGGTAAGACCTGAGGTCCTAGGGCACTGAGAGCAGGCCAAGGGCCAGGGGAGGGGAGGGGAGGGGAGGGGAGGG
>CM052540.1:106218588-106276923 GCA_028533065.1 Trachops cirrhosus | reverse complement strand
GTGCCCAGCCACCCTGTCCCATCTGCACAGGGTCTCAGAAACAGCCTGGTGCTCAGGACAAAGGTAAGGGTTGAGGTTCCAGTGGCCCCAAGCCTATGAATGTCACTCTGAGGCTCGGACACAGATGATAGGCTCCAGACTCCACCTGGATGGTGCCCTGACTCCAGACCGAGCCCTCTCTAACCCCGTGCCAAGACCCTCAATATCCCTGACCTTGCTGACAGTTTGAGCCCTTATCCTGATCCCTCGCTGAACCCTGACTCCAGACCAAGCCCTAACCCTAACCCAGGTTGGACCCTGACCCTGGCCCCCCACAGGCATCCTTTTTGATCCAAGGCCCTTTCTAGCTGTGTCTAGACCATGGAGTTTTCCAGGCAGGAGATGTGACTGGATTGTCCTGGCCTTGCCGAATAGGCCACCAGGGTCCACCACCAGTTCAAAAGAACACCCCCAGGAAAGACAGAGGGCGTGTCCCTCCCCGGAAGCACTGGCGGATAAGGAGCAGGTGGAGGAAATGGTGTCTCTGTCCAGACTGATGACCCCATTGGTGTGAGATGCTCCACATGTGGCCTTGGCACTCCCCACCATGCTCTGTGTCTCCCTGGCTCTGAAGCCCGAGGCTCTAGGATAATTTGCAAGTCCAACAGCTCTTACGAAATCCCGCTGTTCGATGATCCAATTGCAGATGAATCTGCAAGACCCAGATTCCCCTTCCCTGCAAGCCCATCTGGGTTTTGAAACGCCAGGGCTAGGTCAGGCTAGAGAGAGGCCAAAGGGCAGGAAGCTAGGGCTAGGGGTTTCCTGGAGCCGGGTTCTGCAAGGCTGGAGCCCTGGCATTCACTGCTTTTCCTGCCAGACCCTGTATTCTGCCTCTTTGGAGGGACCTTCCCAGGGTCTTTGATGGTAGAAAGAATGGAGGGAAGGACTAGGTAAGCCAAGGTGTAGAAGTAGGTCTGTGCTTAGCCAAGAAGACCCAAAAGGTGGAGGTTTTGACTGCAAAGCCAGAGGGGAGATTGGCTGGTCCCATTGGCAGCAGGAGACACATGTCATGCTATGATTAAACACAGGAGGGAGGGCTGAAGGAACTGCACAGAGTCCATAATAGCTGGTTGCTAAAGTGAAGCTTTAGGTAACAATTTAGTTGAGACTTCCAAAAGAATTTTCAACTCAGGGTGAAGGAGTAGACCAAAATAAATAAATAAATACATAAATAAAAGTCAGGGCATCTCTTTCTCTTTCTGATGAAAGAGGGCTGGATCTCACAGACTCTCTGTGGTCATCTTTTAGCCTCAGGGCTCTGGACTACAAAGGCCTGGACAAAGCCACAGTCCCCCCGCTCCCCCAGGCAGCTCCCCACATCCGGGCCATGGGGATGTCCGGGCCTGCCCAGGCAAGATGGAACGGGGCATAGGCCGTGTGTGTCGTGCTTCGGAACAATTAATCCCTTGGCGAGTAGCGGGTGGGTGGCCTGGCAGCTGCTCCATGTGGGCCTCGGCGGCTGTCCTGCCTGGGCTCTCTGTGGGGGACCAGGCATCTTGGAGCCAGCAACACCCACACCCTCAGCACTAGCTGGAGGCCAGCCACCCATGTGAGAGGCCCGGAAGGAGCAGGGTGCACCTACTGGGCACCCTGGCATATTCCCCACACTAGGTGCTTTCTGCTCATGATCTCACGGGTCTCAGGAAGGTCAGGGACACAATGGCCGTCTCATAGGTAGGGAAACCGAGCCTCAGAAAAGTGAAGTGATTTGCTCCTGCATGCACAGAGTCAGTAGGGGTGGCAGCATTTGAATCTAGAGCTCTCTGATTCCAGAAAGAGAGAGGGTCGGGCTGGCCAGGCCCCTTGGCTCCCAGCTGTGGTCAGCATCTCAACCCTCCTCCCCTCCTTTCCAGGGGCTGGACTCCTTGGGGCATTTGGGCCAGGTAAGTCCAAAGGAAGGAGGGCAAACAGCAGTAGAGCAGGTCTTGCTGGAGGGCAGTGTCAGAGGGAGTGTGGGAAAAAGACTGGTGGCTACAGAGAGGTTGCCTGTTCCCACCCCCACTACCCCAGCCTTTCTCACTTCCAGTTCAGTTCCCATCTGCCCTTCCCAGCCCCTCTGTGGTCAGGAAGGCCCGAACAGGCTTGTCCCCTGCCCTGTTGGAGCTCAGGAAACAGGCCTGGCTGGAAGGAAGCCCCTGAGAGAGCTGGGGAGGGGCAGGGCCTATAGTTCTGGGAAGTGAACTCCACCAGCCCCAGGTCAGGCCTGCCTCACACCCTGCATGCCTGGAAGGCAGGCTAGACAGAGTCAGAGACCCATCTGTCCATCCAGAGGGGCTGGCTGAGTTTCAGATGGGGCCAACTCACACAAGTAGGAAATGAGTGGGGGGAAGGGAGACCACACCCAGCGAAAGCCAGGTAGACCCTCCAGGCTTGGCAGTCACTTTCCAGCGAGGGCTTCCCTGGGCTCAGCACCCTGGCAGCCAGGACCCGTGCTTGCAGGAGAGATCCTCACATAATTGGAAACAACCCCAGCACTCTTGTGAACTCCAACCTGATTGCCCATCAGTCCTGGCCAAAGTCATGGAATGTCTCCTGGAGGGGGAGAAGGAGCGATTGGGCCCAGATGTGGGAAGAAAGAGAGCCAGAGGGACCCGTTTGACTTTTCATAAACATTTTAGCATCTGTCTGAAATAGAGGAGGCTCCTAGACTGCAGGCATGCTGGATGGACAGATAGACAGATGGTGGAGGACAGAAGGGTCTCCAGATAAAAGAAGAAGGAGTGGGCTGAGCCAGGTGACTCCTGAAAGGAAGTAGAAGAGAGGTCTGGGGAAGGGGCTAGTGTGGGAGCAGGACAGGGCCTGGCCTGGGTGAGGGCTTGCTGGCAGACTCTACTCGGCTTCTGTCCTCACAGAAAGCCCTGCTGAGTCCCCCATTAGCCGGCAGTCCTTCTAGGAGAAGCAAGGCCTGGCCTGGGTACATTATGGGGCATGTGGGGTGGGGAGTCAATGCAATTACATCTACATAGCACACAGCAGCTAGTCGCTAAATGGCAGCTGCTGTTTTATCAGGATCAGCCCCTGAGAACCAAAGGCTTCAGTCCGGCTTAGGGTCATGAGTGGCTGTACACTGACCGTAGTGCTGCTTGGTTCCTGCCTGCCCTCCACAAGACCCTTCCTACCCAGGATCCAGGAAGGATGCCCACTCATCAGTCTCTCTTCTCACCTGGCTCTGTCTCCTTCTCCCTACAGGTGCTGGAGGGCTCGCAGGAGCTGTCCCTGGGGCAGGTTAGTGTTGACACCCAAACAAGATGCCCATCTGGGGGCCAGAGCCAAGCCCAGGGCATCTGCTTAGTATGTGGGCCAGGCCAGCCCTAGGCACGCATGTGGGGATGATGCTGGGACCACTTGCCCAGAGTAGCTGCCACGAACACAAGGAAGTCGCTTCCACTGCGTCCTGAGTGCTATTATGACGTAGTGCTAAGAACTGAGTGGAAGCGGCTGCAGAGGTCAAGGGAGCCCAGAGGAGTGGCTCTACTCAGCAGGGCTTCAGGAAGGCTTCTTGGAAGAGGGCCTGTGGAAGTTTGACCCCAAAAGATCCCTGCAGTTTTGTCAGGCTGAGCACAGCCGTCTGGCACACACTGCTCTCCAACACCAAACCCGGTCCTGAGAGCAAAGCCTGCTGCTTGGTGTGGAAGTCCTGCAGAGAGTAGAAGATCCACCTCAGAGGTGCCTCCTGGGCAGAGCTGGGCGGGCTCAGGACCTCACCCCATCCTCCCCTCCACAGGGCTTGGGGTCTTTCCTGCAGGCACCTTCCCCGGGGCTCTCGTGCCTGGCGGAGTGGCTGGCGCTGCCGCAGCCTATAAAGCTGCTGCCAAGGCTGGTGAGTGTGACTCTTTGGGACATGCTGTAAGATCCTCTCATCTCTGTGGGCTCTGCACTTTGCAAAAAACATTTCCTTGGAAGCAGGCAGGTGGGATCCTCGTCTCTAATCCTCTGGGGCTCAGGGAGGCGGCCAGTCTCCAAGTGAGGTGGTAGCAAGCTCAGATATCAACACTGGGCTCTCTGCGTGCGCTCATGTCCCTCCTGCATGACTCCTCACCTCTCCCACCCCTGGCTCTGTAGGTGCTGGGCTTGGTGGTGTCGGCGGACTTGGCGGCGTTGGAGGTCTCTTAAATGGCTTAGGAGTGTCTACAGGTATGGTGGCTAGCCCTAGGTTACCCAGGTGAAGGCTGAAGACCTGGTGACACCCACTCTGATGCGGTCCCTTCCATGCCAGGTGGAGTGGTGGCTCCTGGAGCAGGAGTCGGAGCAGGAGTAAAGCCTGGGAAAGTGCCGGGTCAGTGTGGAGTCCCTGGGGCTGGACACAGGGTCAGGGAGGCATCGAGGCTCCTATTCTTTACTGGGTGGGAAAGGCGGGGCCTGGCTGCAGCGGGGCAGGGAAGAGAGACAGACCTGAAGTGTGGTGCCTTGTTCGAAATCAGGGAGAGGGGCCCCAGCCTACATTCTGGGCCCTTCTGCCAGGCTCTTGGAACAGAAAGAGACCTCAGAGGCTCTGTGGCCAACATTAAGGTGGCAGATGGGGACACAGGCTCAGAATGGAGAGTCAGTGCAGAGGGCACTTGGTGGTCACAGAAAAGCCAGGGTGGCCCGAGGTGCCTTGACTCCCCATCTGGTGCTCATTCCTCTGTACCAAGCCCTTGACAAAGTGACTTCAGGTTAAACAAAAGCTTGCCTGAGTCCACACAGCAGGAGGGAACATCTGGAAGCTGTTAGCCCAGAGGTGGGCTGGGCTGGCCATGGTAAACATGCTCCAGGAGACAAGATAAATCAATGCACAGAGGGGTCAGCAGATGACTTTTGAAACTCCCGCAATGAAGGCTGCAGCCACCACACGTGTTCCTGGCTGCCCCTGCCGGAACTGGGGTGGCTGGTTCATAAGCCCTGGAGTCACGGGAGGAAGGGTCAGGGACGGGTGGGTTCCTGGAGGCTGGGTTGCTGTTTATGGCTCCTCCCTCTTTTGGCCACAGGTGTGGGGCTACCAGGTGTATTTCCAGGTGGAGTGCTCCCAGGCGCAGGTAAAGTTGAGGAGAAAAGTACCCTATTGCAAGGAGACCATCTTCTGGTAGCTTCCTGGGGGGCGCTCACCCCGCTGCAAGCCAAGGCCACCAGAATCCTTGGGTTCCTAAACATCAAAGTTCAGGCTTAGATGACACAGGGCCCCTGTCATCTTTCCCCATGAAAGCCAGTCAGTTTCCCCTTGTCCTACCCAAGCCCTGACCCCAGGCCCAGACCCAGATCATTGGCACAGCCTGAGGTGGGCCCCCGAGGACTCACCAGTGTAGCCAGCTAATTCCCAAAAACCATGAGTCACCAGGGAGCCCGCCCAGAGCATCCGCCCTGCAGGAGACCCTCGGAGTTGCCCTCTCGCCCTCCTCTCCCTGCCAGGGTCTGGCCACCCCACCCAACATGTGACCTCCTGAATTCCCCCAAAAGCCCAGACTTAGGCTGTTCTGCAAGATTTGCTGACAGTGTCTCTCCCTCTGTCCCTCTGGCTGAGGTGGCCCAGTCCTAAGGGAGACAGGAGAGGTGGGAGCGCCAGACACTGGCAAATGCAGTTTCTGGCCACAGCAAATGGCTGTGTGTGTTCGGTTGTGAATGCATGCCAAACAAGGGCCCCCAAAGGGCGCAGACTCCCACCTTGAGCCAGCTTTTACTGCCTGTCTTCTCTGGTAAGAGTGGACAGGGTGCGGGGAGGGGGCTGGAAATTCATTCCAGCTTAGAGACAAGGCCAACTGAGGCACAAGATCACATAGCTAGGAAATGGGATTAAAATTTAGTTCTTCTGTCAGACAAGGAAGAAAAGTCACCACTAAACAGCCCCTCCCCGACATGAGCTGTGTTTGTCACTGACGGTCAGTACAGAAGGAGGTCAATTGTGTGACCCAAGGGGTGGTGAGAGTGCCAGGCTGGCGGGCCTTTGAGGCCTGCCTTCCCACCCTCACTGCCAGACACACCCTTTCCCCCCTCAGGAGGTCGGTTCCCAGGTGTGGGGGTACTCCCTGGGGTTCCCACTGGAACAGGAGTCAAGCCCAAGGTCCCAGGTATGTGAACAGCGGGCTGGGGACCCATGGTGGAAATCTGCACCCACTCACAGGACCCTACACAAGGCAGAGCGGGAGTGGGGCTGGGCCCTGGGCTCAGTGCCCCGTGGGTGGGCACCCCTTGTGCTCCAGCCCTGGTGCATCTGGCAGAGGTGGACAGAAATCCCAAGTAGACATGAGAGCAGCACAGGCCAGGAGATCTGGGCAGAACTGACCACTACTTGGGCCAGCCCACCTCTCTGTGCTGCCTGGCGCCAGCCATTGGTGCCTCTATCCTGCGCCCATGGTGGAAGGGCTACAGTGACATCTCCTCATCATTGCAGGTGGAGCTGGAGCTTTTGCTGGAATCCCAGGTGAGGCAGGACAAGGATCCCCAGTGAGTGGGCAGGCCAGCAGGGTGGCTAGTCAGGCAGGGGCTCTGGCCTTGGGAGGGGCCGAGCATTCATATCCCATCAGGCCTGTCCAGTTTCCCTCATGCCTACTGCTCCAGGCCTGGGATAGGCTGCAGCACAAAGTGGCACCCATCACAGGTCTGCTTCCGCAGTCCCAGCCCCTCATGAGCAGCAGCCCACAAGAGCCCAGAAAACCTGCCAGTCTGTGCCAAATGCTGTGGAGGGGAGGGGAGCGGATTCTGCAGTTTTCTGTAGGAAATGGCCTCGCACTGGCAGGGCTCAGCTGATGGGTGACAGGAAGGCAGGAATACCCTCTGGCAGGATGGTTTCTGGATGCAGTGGGAGCTCATTCTGTTTGAGCAGAAAGCAGAGAGTGAGGCTGGGGGATCGGCAGGAGCTGCTGGCCCAAGTTGCTAGGACCTGATTTTGCTCTCCTTGTTCCCACAGGAGTTGGACCGTTTGGGGGCCAGCAGCCTGGCGTCCCACTGGGGTACCCCATCAAGGCACCCAAGCTGCCAGGTAAGTCAGAAGGAGGATTCAAGGAGCACTACTCACTGGGTCTCACTGCTGAGAGAGCAGCTTGCTCTCGGAGGGCACTGTTCGGGCTACCAGTGTCTCTTGCAGGGGGCATCAGGAAACCTGGGTACTGAACCTCACTTCTGATACTCAGCAGAGGAAAACCTGGGGCAGCCATCCTGCAGGGGCTGTTCTCACTCGCATGCACACCTGCACACATGCATGCACAGGCACGGAGACCCACAGCCTTGACAGGAAACCACTTGTGTTGATGGGAAGAAACACTGTTCATTGGAAAGGTGCCTCTGACATCCACACCCCTCCATCAGCTCATAGGATGAGATGTTTCTTATTGGGGAGGGGAGTAAGGAAGCTACTCAGATGCTAGGGGCCGGGCAGGGCGCCCCATCTCCCTCTCCCACCCAGGGCCTCTGCTCTCCTGACAGTCTCTGTGAGCTGCTCATGACCCTCAGGAGGCTCTCAGGCCTCTGCAACTGTGGGACTAGGTCTGTCCACCAAGGCAGTGGGAGACCAGCAAGGCATGGGGCTGCTGTGTGGCAGTGCCTGAGCCCACCCTACCCTCTCCTCAGGTGGCTACGGACTACCCTACAGCACTGGGAAACTGCCCTATGGTGAGTAAGGCCCTGCTAGACCAGCTCTTTCCAGATGCAGGGTCCTGGCAAGGAAGCTGCAGCCCCAGCCCTGAGCTAGGAGAGCACCAGCTGGGGCTGGGGGGTGGGAAGGGAATTCCCTAAGGAAGGAATGTGGAACTTGGACTCAGACAGCTTGGTTCTCAATCCTGGCCCTCACGCTTATCACCAGGCCTTGGGAGAACCAGCTTCCTTTCCGAGCCTCGGTGTCCTAGTCTGTACCATGGGAGTAACCATCCCTCACACACATTTGAATTCATCTTAACCCTGACTGGGGGGACAGGGTAGAGACTCTGGCAGCCCAGCCCTGAAGGGCATGGCAGGGGGTAGCTGCAGTGAGATCTGCATGGATGCCCAGCAAGCCTCTCTGTTTTACAGGCTATGGGCCTGGAGGAGCTGCTGGCGCAGCAGCCAAGGCCGGGTACCCAACGGGGACAGGTAAGGAAAGACTCACCCCACTGGCAGCCAAAGGGGCCGTGATCACCCAGGCTCCAGAGCTCTGGAGCTGGCCAGGGTCTCTCCAGAAATGAGGCCAGCCCACCCTGTGTTCAGACCCCAGTCTTCTCCTGGAGAAAGATCCTGGGTGGGGCAGCTCTCTCAGTCTCTGCTGCCTACAAAGCCCCCCTCCCCCCACCTACACCCACCGGTTCTCTCAGTGCTGGAACAGGAGGCCTCTGGAGATTCAGGGGCACAGTTTTCAGTCTCTGTCTTTCCCCTCCCCCAGGGGTTGGCCCCCAGGCTGCGGCAGCAGCAGCAGCTAAAGCAGCAAAGTTTGGTGAGTACTTCTGGAGTCCCTAACCGCTAGCCCCTAGCCCCCCAACCTCTCCATCCCTGTCACCACTGAGAGCCTGCCTCACAGAAAACTAAACAAGACAGCTCCTCCCCAGCCTACCCCATTCCCCCAGCTTTTTCAACAGCACCCGTTCCTCTCTTCTTCCCTCCATCCTTTCATTTACTCTTCCCCATCCCTCTCTCCATCATCCACCCATCCATCCGTCCATTCCTCTATCCATCCCTTTGTTCACCCTCCATCCCTCCATCCCTTCATTCCTCCCTCCCTCCGTTTTACAGACCAGGGACAGGTGAGAGCTTTGCTGGAGACATTAGGCACTGGTGTGGGAGTCAAGGAGAGGGGATATTGTTTCTACCAGGAAAAGAAAATCAGGAAGGCTTCTCAGAGAAAATGATTCTGATTGAGGCCTTAAAATATAGATGGAGTTTGTCACATGGTTAAGACAGGAAGAAGGAGCCCTTGCAGACAGAATGGGTACTAGGGTGGTTAGAGAGATTATTTTAAGTGGGACCTATATGAGCATTTAAAAAATTTAATAGTTTAGTACCAATTTAGTGTGTACTATAAAATTTTTAACTAGCTCCTCAGGCTCATGCTGCCTTGGCTGGCAGACATGGCGTGGCCTTCCCTGTAGCCATGAGGTGAGCAGAGTGGGCATCTATCCCCCTGCCCCAGGTAGTCTTAGTTCAGAGTCAGATCACCGGGGCTAATGTCCTCGCCTTCACTCCCAGGGCCAGGGGAGCCCGTCCATAGCTGTGGCGGGACAGAAAACATCTGCCCACCAGCCAAGGGGATGAGAATGTGAAGGGAAGGACCAGGCTGGAGGCCTGCCCCAAGGAGGCCCCACAGACCCTCCCTCCAGGCCCCTAAGGGTGGAATGTGGGAGCAGGAGAGCGGGGCGGCAAGGGGCTGCCAGACCCAGGCAGCCAGGCACTTGGATTACAACTTGGCCGAGTCTTCGGAACACAGGGAGAGGAAGCCTTGAACATTCCTACAGGGGCCCCTCTGGCCCAGGGAGCGGCCGCTTGTGGTTTCTCAGTATGTGGCAGTGATTAGAATGGGATTTGTCTGAAAACATACAAGTCCCTTAATGAGCGTGTTGAAACGGACACTTTGGGGGTGAGTCAATGAACAGTGGGGTGGGGGCCTTCTCAAGCAGGCTCAGCCAAAGATGCCTGGGCCTCATTCCCAGAGGAGATCATGCTAGTTTAAATGTCAGCATCTGAGTGGCCTTTCTTCCTGGCCTCAAGAGGGGCCCTAAGAGCTATATCTGCTCTGTCCCCATTCCAGCAGGTGCTGGAGGAGCCGGAGTTCTCCCTGGTATTGGAGGGGCCGGCGCAATTCCTGGGATTGGAGGGGTCGGCGCAATTCCTGGGATTGGAGGCATTGCAGGTAGTGTCTGTTCCAGCAGGGGTGGGGTGTCCTTGAGAAGGCCCCCTGGGGAAAGACCTCACCCTCTGTGGCTGTCTTGTCTCTCCAGGGGCTGGGATCCCAGCTGCTGCTGCAGCTGCTAAGGCAGCTAAATATGGTGAGTGCTCCCAGGGGAGGCAAGCCTGGGGCTCCAGCCTGCCCTTAGACCCTTGGGGCCTGTTCAGTCCTCTAAGCTGGATGGACTTTGCCTTCATCCATCTGTGGAAACTTCACTTCCACCTCCCCAAACATGGCTTTACCCATTCTAGCCATTCTGCCAGACCCTCTCTGTTGCTCTCCACTGACGGGCCCAGCAGTCGGGGGGACCGATGTGGAGCACTTGGCTCCTTCCATCCTACTCCCAAGGCCAACCCATAAGTGCTGCTCCAACTGCCTGTGTGCTAGTGGTATGCTCTGCATTTGTTTTAGACATAGACCATGTTCTTCCCATCCACAGACCCAAACCTTTAGAGTTCTGTAGGCAATGCTAGCCCACCTGGGATTCTGCACGCAGGACTTACCACTCCCACAGCTCTCCAGAGCCATGCCCTTGGAGGTCCTCAGAGGTTCCCATGGGGTCCAGGCCAGAACAATCCTTTCCTTCCACAGGAGCTGCCGGGGGCTTGGTGCCTGGTGTCCCAGGAGTTGGAGTTCCTGGTGTTGGAGTCCCTGGTGTTGGAGTTCCTGGTGTTGGAGTCCCAGGTGTTGGAGTTCCTGGTGTTGGAGTCCCAGGTGTTGGAGTCCCTGGTGTTGGAGTTCCTGGTGTTGGGGTCCCAGGTGTTGGGGTCCCAGGTGTTGGGGTCCCAGGTGTTGGAGTCCCAGGTATTGTGGGTAGACTAGGTGAGCTGGGCTCTGTGTGTGTGTGTGTGTGTGTGGGTGTGTGTGTAAGAGAAATATTAAAACTATTTCCAAGACTTTTAGATTCTCCCTAATGCTTCACTCATCGATCCTCTTCTCCCATACCCTTGGCCATAACTCATCTTCTCTCCCTTGGGTTATAACAAGATCCTAACTAGTTACTGCCAGCATTATCTTCTCCAACTCACCTCCGGCTGTCGGTATGATCCTGGGGGAAGGAAGCATGACTTTGTCATCTCTGTGTTCTCAGTCCTTAGCTAAATAGTTGCTCAGTAACTGGTAGGTAAATGGGTGGGTAGGTGGATGGATGGATACATGGGCAGATGGGCAGCTGGGTATGTGGGTGAATGCCCATGTGGATGGGTAGAGAAGTTGATGGATAAGAGGGTGAATGGGCAGATACAAGGATGGATAAATACATGAATGAATAGATACATGGGTAAAATGGTGGATGGGGAGATGAATGGATAGATGGAAAGACAGGTGGAAAAGCAAGTGAAGGACTAGATAAGTAGTTAGAATGATGGATGGTGGATGGATGGATGGTGAATGGAGGGATGAATAGATAGATGGATGATGGGTGGATGGATGGTGGATGGATGGATGGATGGATAAGCACATGATTGGAGGAAGAGGTGGGTAGGGGACAAGTACAAAATGGATGTTTGGATAGATAGTTTGATGAATGGGCAGATGAAAGAATACATGGTTGGAGAGATGGGTGCATGAATGGACAGAAAGATAAGTGGTTGAGTGGTTGAAGTCTAAGGATAGACAAACAAATGGAGAGACACAACGGATAGGTAAGTGGGTGGATGAATAGGTGACTAAGTACACAGATGAATAGATGGAGATGTGAGTGGGTGAATAGATAAATAGACATTCGTTGCATTGGCGTGATAGAGTTAGACTGGACAAATGAGTGAAAAGTGAACATATATTGAGCATTTATCATCCATGCTCTCCTAATCACTTGGGTCTGCTTGGGTCTCTCCAGGGGCTGTGTCACCAGCTGCAGCTGCTAAAGCAGCCTCCAAAGCAGCAAAATTTGGTGAGTGTGCTGATAGCTGTGTTTCATCCTACCCTGTTCTGGCCAGAGAAAGGGCATGGCTTGGCCAGGGCTACCCAGCAAGTCACTGGCAGAGCTGGGAAGTTGGACCTGTTGGGCTCCAGGATGATGTCTCCCCAGTGGACTCCCACCACGAGGCCATGGAGCTGAGTGATGGGAGAGTCCTCTATGGCATTCCCAGTGGGGACCGTGTCTCTGACCTCCCCTGCCCCAGCCAGCGCCCCTCTCCATGAAGCCTGAGGCTGTCTGGGGAAATGGGACCTGCCCACAGCCTCCCCATAGTCACCAAAGGGGCCCTATTCCAATCAGAGAAGAGAGACATTGGGGAAATGCTGGGGTGGGGGTCAGGGGGCTGGTTATCAATAAAGGCTTCCTAGAAAAGGCTGGTGGGGGCCCGGCCATTATATAGTTTACTGTCCTTCAAGGACCAGATTTGGGTGAGGCTTGTACCCACTTCCCCAGCCCACCAGCATCCCCCAGGACCCTCCCAGTCTCTCTCACTGAGCTTCTTTTCTATCTAATTCTCCTCCCTCTAAAGGGGCAGAACCAGAGTGGGAGCTGGAGGTATTCCCACTCAAGGGGTTGGTACTGGGGGCTTTCCAGGTCTTGGAGCCATCCCTGGAGCTGTCCCTGGAGCCATCCCTGGAGCTGTCCCTGGAGCCATCCCTGGAGTTGTCCCTGGAGCCATCCCTGGAGTTGTCCCTGGAGCCATCCCTGGAGCTGTCCCTGGAGTGGTCCCTGGAGCCATCCCTGGAGTGGTCCCTGGAGCCATCCCTGGAGCTGTTCCTGGCATTTCCCGTGAGCCCTAGTTCTATCTGGGGAAACCGGGAGAAGGCATGGGGGCTTCTCTTCTGTAGGGCTCTAGGGGGAGTGGGAGGGTGTTGACTGGGCTTCAGTGTGCTCAGGGGGAAGTTGGGGAGAGCACAGGGAGGGCCTGAAGTGCCTCTCTGGGCTGGAGAGCAATCAGCACAGCCCCACTGGGGTCCAACGAGGTTTCTAAGGGTCTCTTTCATTTTCTTGCACTTGCAGCTGGGGCAGCAGCCGCTAAGGCAGCCAAGTTTGGTATGTGCCCCAACCCTGCATGCCCCCATGCCCAGGGCAGCATTCTTCTCTCCTGGGGAGCGCCCTCCCCTCCTCTCCACCCCAGCCCTGCCCTGCCCTGGGGCCCAGGCTCTGAGCTCACAGCAATTCCCCAGCATGATGACAGAGCAAGCGCACACTCAGGCCTCCAGAGCTGAAATGGCTTGCACTAAGATTGGAAGCCCCTGATCCCATCTTCCAAAGCTGCACTGAACTTTTCTGCCCTTTTCAACACCCCATCATTAGGATTATTGGTGCCCAGCTTATCACCCCACCCTAAACCAGTGATCTGAAGGTGCTCACTGCAGCCATTCTGGTCCCCTCCCCACCCTTACCCCTCTGCTCCCTCAAGGAGGGGGAGCTTCAAGGGGCACGGCTAGACGTTCTTTCTTTACTCCTCTAGGTGCTGGAGGAGCAGGAGCCCTGGGAGGGCTGGTGCCAGGCGTTGGAGGCTTAGTACCAGGTGTGCCAGGCGCTGGAGGGGTGCCAGGTGAGCTGTGTCCCCAACCCAGAGTCAGGCTTGGTTTGTCTCACGGAAGGGGCCCTGGAGTTGACCCAGGTCAAGTGCACCATTTTAAAGATGGCAAGACTGAGCCCAGAGATGAGGAGGAGGGAAAGCAATGTCCCCTACTTTGGAGGGAAGACCCCTTATGGGATTCCAGTCTGCCGAACGAACCTGGCAAGTCCTTCCCTCAGGGACGCTCAGGACATCCGGATGCCAACCGGCTGAGCAGCAGAGCTCTCCTCTGTCAGAGCAGGGTGGCCTCATTCACTTTAGGGCCCTTTCTCTTGCTGACCAGCTCGAAGGGCGTGTGTCACCCTTTGGTTCCCCTGCATTATCTTCCACCAGTCCCAGGCCAAAGGAAAGAAATTAAGAGATATACTGAGATGAAGTTACAACCTTCCTTGGTAGTTTTTTCTTACCAGAAGATTTCTCTTCTAGATTCCTTCTTCTTTCTGGGACAAAATTCCCCTTTTGAGTTTCCCTCCAAAATGAGATATTTCCTCTCATAGTTTTGGATACAGGCACAATGAAGATTTTTTAAAATTAACATCATCTTTAGCAAAATGCTTCACAAATATTTGAAGCAAAAGCTTGGAAAGGACCTAGATCTCTGCCAGTCACAGCTTTGGGCTGCCACCACCATAGTCCAAGCTAGACTATCGCAGTCTGTGGGCTGTTTTCAAGAAAGGGGTGTGCCCAGGGCAGCTAGTGGGCCACCGTCAGAGTGGGCCTGGAGCCCGGATGGCCTGACTCAGGCTGGGCTGTGCATACTTCTCTCTCTGTGTCCAGTGTGAAGAGGCAACCCCAGAGAGGGTCTGCTGGGAGAGGGGATAGTTTCCCAGAGGGGGACTCTGGGAAGTCTTCCCAAAATGGGGGTGGGGGAGAGTGAGGAGGGGTACAGAAGACCCCCCCCAACCCCTTCTCTTCACCCTTCCAGGTATTGGGACCCCAGCAGCTGCAGCCGCTGCAGCAGCCGCTAAAGCTGCGCAATATGGTAAGTGTCCCACCCCAATTCTGCTCCCGGTGCTCATCCTATAGCACTGTTCTCTCATGTCCCCTGTTCTGGGGTCTGGGAGCCCCCTCAAGCTGTCACATTCTCACTGTGGGCCTTTTGACCCATCTGTCCACTTTTAGAGAGTGGGTAAAGTCTCTGATTAGGAAAGGAAAGTGAGAGCAGGCCCTGGGGAGGCCCCCCAGGACCAACCTCCCCACCCTTCCCAAAGCCCCTGCTGCCCCTGAGTCTAGCTGGGGCCTGCCCCGTTTCCGGACCTCAGGTTGGGCTCCTCTGGTTCCCACCCCCTTGGTAGCAGTATTTCTCGTTCCCTGACAAGGTTCTCCAACTCTCAGTGCATTTGAGGGCCCCCAGGCAGCCCCAGCTGCCTCCACCTTCCTGAATATAGCAAATGGCAGTAGCCCCAACTTAGAGCTCAGCTGTCTGCCAGGTCTGGGCCAGGGCATCTGCACCCCTTGGCTTTAGGGACCTGCGGGCAGCAAGATTCAGATCAGAAAATGTAGGGCTGTAGGCCACAGAAATCTTAATTTCGGGTCCACTGACCCCCAAACTCACATATGAAAAATGGCCCCTTTTTTGTAAAGCTGCCATTTGCTGAGGCAATCTTTACAGCAAGTTTATGAAGTTGGTACCATTATCTCCATTTTGCAGATGTGGTAACTGAGGTTCTGAGAACTTAAATAACTTGCTCATTGTCACACAGCTAAATGGTAGCTGAGCTGAGCTTTGAACCCATGTCTGTCTGTCTTACAGAACACCCTTTACCACATAACTCTGCCTCCATTACCCTCAGAAGTCTCAAACAGGTCCTTGTCCCTCCTGATCCTACACCTAACTCACATTAGGGGTGAGGACACTGAGACACATCGAGGGAAAATAATCTTTCCAAGATCACACAGCCGTTCTGTGCCCCGCGTGGGATGGAAACCCAAGGCTCCTGATTCCCAGCTCGCTGCTCTTTCCATTAGCTTCTGTCCATCTTGGTTGGGATCGGGTTAAGGATCCATTCTTCTTACTCTTGTAGGGTTAGGCCCCGGCGCTGGCGTGGTTCCTGGCGTTGGCATTGGCCCCGGTGCTGGTGTAGTTCCCGGCATTGGCATTGGCCCCGGCGGTGTTGCAGGTGAGCTATGTGAGAAAGTGGGCCTGAGGAGCCTCTGAATCCTCTATGGGTGACAACCCTGATGCCCCTTCCCTCTCTTTCCAGGAGTAGGGGTGCCAGGAGCAGCCAAATCTGCTGCTCAGGTGGCCGCCAAAGCCCAGCTCCGTGAGTGCCCTGCCTGGCTTTCCGTCCTCACCCCACCGAACCCAGGCTGGCCCGGCACAACCCAAGCAGGAGCTGTGCCCCACAATATGCAGCTTCTCAGGCCTACTGTACAGACTGGGGGATCCCCAAGGGAGCAGACGGAAGGGGTGGGAAAGCAGATTTAGTGTAAGGGAGGCGTGGGTTCGAATCCTAGGCCTGATACTAACTGAGTGCCTTGCATCTGAGTTTCCTGTCCTCGTGCACAACAAGTGAGCGCTGATGGCATGCACTGCAGAAGGCTGTTGGGAGCATTAGATGAGCTCCTCCAAGAGGGAAGAGTGGGAGGTTAGGCTGGAAAAGAAGGTGGTGTAGTGAGCGTGCAGCCCTGAATACCAGCTGGGGGAGGGGCTGGACTTGGCGTTCAGTGGGAGTTCCTTTTAGGAAGGCCATTCTCGCAGCAGCATAGAGGGTGGATTAAGGGGGCCTGGTCCCCTTCCCTTGGGGCCCGACTCAGCTCCCTGGGCAGGACACCCCCTCAGGGGCATGCTCCGTGTCTTCTGTGACCACCCTACTGCCGATCTTTCCCAGGGGCTGCAGCTGGCCTTCCTGCGGGCGTTCCTGGATTTGGGCCTGGTGTTGGAGTTCCCGGATTTGGGCCTGGCGCCGGTGTTCCTGGCTTTGGGGCAGGTAAGGGGCCTTCTAGGTTGGGCAGAAATGACCCCTGAGCTCAGAGGAGGGAGACCTCTCCCCTCCCAGCACAACCCCTAGCACCTAGTAAATTCCCTGGGCTCCTAGTGAATTCCCCACTAGGTTCTCCTGAGCAGTCAGACATACCTAGAGTAACAGATGCGGGACAGGCCAGGCAAGGATGTCTTGGGCTGACTGATGTCACAGTTGCTACCTCGCCAGGGAAGGGGTCACAGGCCTCCAAACAGGAAAGGAGCTCATCATCCAGGGGAGGAAGCTGGAGGTCCCTGGACTCTGTGGCCATGGGTGGGCCAGCCTGGCTCCCCTTCAGTCGTGCGCTACGGCAAGGGCCACTGGGAGCTTCTAGTTCTTCGCCTGGTGGTTACTGACCCTGCTCTGTGTCCAGCCTCAGGCGGGCCACACTGGACCTGAAGGGGATGGGAGGGGCAGATGGGAGGGGAGGCACAGTTCAGGCCTCAAGCACCCCCAGACCAGCCTGGCAGAGGCATGGTTAGACACTGGAGATCTACCTGGTAGGGTGAGCTCCTGGCTGGGGAGCCACAGCTTCAGGGTTTTGAGAGAAGCAAAGAAGGCCAGGAAAGGCAAGGAGGGCTTTCAGGAGGGAGCAGAACCCTTAAGCACAGAGCTTAGCTACTGACCACCCCACGTTTCCTTTTTCCTTTTTCTATAGTACCTGGATCTCTGGCTGCCGCTAAAGCAGCCAAATATGGTGAGTACTCCCCACACTGACCACCATGGTTGGTTCCACTGCCGCAGCATCATCCCTGGCAGCACCTGGTCACCCATCTCCCCTCCCACCAGCCCAGGGCTCCATGCCTGGAGCCTGCTGCACAGGGCTGGGATGGTCAGGATGGAAAAAGGCAGTTTCTAGGACACATTCATGACAGCTTAGCAGGCCTGGCTCCTGCCTACCAGATGCCTGTTGAGCCTCCAGCCCTGGGACAACCAAACACACCCCTCACATTTTCAACCTTCCTAGAGGCAGTTCTACCTTGGTGAAGACCATGGTTTCTAAGGCACCTCTGGTCATCAGTTTCATGGGCCTCATGGCCACAGAGGGGCCAGGGTTGCTGCCAGCTAGGCGGCTTCTGCCTCCTAGCCAGCAAAGGCCCCGGTCCCCCACCCACCTCCCTGTCAGCATGACTGCGCCTGCCACGAGCCACGAGGACGTGGCAGACATGCCTGCCCCTCCACTTGGCGCGCAGCAGCCCTGGCTGGCCAGACCTACACTGTCTGTGGCCCCCGAATTCCTGGCCTCCTGGGAGCCAGGCCAGGGCCTCTGCTAGGGAAACACCAAACCAGCCCCCGGCCGGTCCACTTGGGGCCAATTTCCACCTCGGAAAATCCCAGCTTCCTCAGCCCCCACCCCTGGCAGGCCTGGTGACCCACAGGCCCTTCTCCTGTTCCTTGCTGGCTGCTCTGCCAGCCTGAGTCTAGCAGACATTGCCAGGGAAACAAAGCAGTTAAGGGCACAGGCTCCAGAGCAATTTCCTGCCTGTGGGACCTTGAGCATATTGCTTAACCTCTGCTGTGCTTCAGTTTTCTCACCTGCAAAATGGGGATGATATTAGTACCCACCTTTCCTGTTGCAATGAATAATAAGCATGCTACTTGTGAGAAGCATTGAGAACTGTGGAATTCCTGCCGCTGCTATTCCCAGCAGCTCTGCTCCGGACAGTGCTTCAAAACTCAGAGTACGTTTACAGATGTTGTGCTCATTTCCTCTCCAAACACCTGCAGGGTGAGCAGGCTAAGGATCCTCACCTGCTCTAGGGAGGTGCAGCTCTGGAGCTCAGAGAGGTGATAGCTCTAATGAGTGGAGAAAGCAGGATTTGAACTCAGGGCTAACAGAGCCTGAGATTAGTCTTCTCCCCTTAGCAGCGAGTGGCTATCACTTGTGACCACCTGCGGCTCTAGTGCTAGCCCAGGGGGATGGAGAAAACAATGGGTGGGCTGAGGCTCCAGGGAGCCTCCTCTTGCCTGATTGGTCACAGACACAGGCACGGGTGTCTGGGAATGGCCTTCTGTCCAGTGCTCCTTCCACTGGTCACATGACCTCGACCACTTGTCTGCTTCACTGCTAATGTCCCTGGGTCAGGAAGACTCTGTCCTTCAGAAATGAGGGGGTTGACCCTCTGTGCCCTCTCCTCAGGAGCAGGAGTGCCTGGGGCACTCGGGGTACCTGGGGCACTTGGAGTGCCTGGGGCGCTCGGAGTGCCTGGAGTTCTCGGTGGAGTAGGTGTCCCAGGTGGTGTGGCCGGTGAGTTGAAACCCCAGGACGGGCTGGGCAGGGAGGGAGACTGATCCACAGTACATGGCTTTCTGAGCTCCCTCTGTGTCCACAGGAGCTGGACCTGCTGCCGTGGCTGCTGCCACCAAGGCTGCTGCCAAAGCTGCCCAATTTGGTGAGCACTGTGTGGAGGTGGGCGCTGCCACAAGGCTCCAGGGCTTGGGGAGCCTCCAACCAACTGTGCACTGCATGGCACTATTCCCTGACCTGCCCCTAAGGCCCTCAGGGGCATTGTCTCCCTGAGGCCCAGTCCACCTCCTGGCCCCACGGTGCCCACAAAGGCCCTGGAAGCTCAGGCTCCACCTGGGTCCTGGGATGAAAAGTTCAGCTCTCCACAGACGAGCAGCAGGGGTCCCACTGGGAGGGTTTTAACACACAGCTCTCTCCACAGGCCTGGGGGGAGCCGGTGGGCTCGGACCTGGCGGGCTTGGAGCCGGACTGGGAATTGGAGGGCTTGGGCCTGGTGGAGTTGTCCCAGGGGTTGGGGGCCTTGGAGGTAAGGGGCTGTTCAGGAATCAGTGAGTTTATGCTGTGTGTGTGTGTGTGTGTGTGTGTGTGTGTGTATGACACAGAGAGAGAGAGAGAGAGAGAGAGAGACTTCCCACCTTGTCACACTTTGCTCCAGCTGTCTTCTCTGCCCCCACCCCAACCCCACTTCACCCACCACTCAAGCGTGTGGTGGGCCGGCCCCATTCCTAGGCTCCCACAGCACTCGGAGGGCGCCTTGAGCAAGCAGAGGCCAGGCTGCTTCTTGCAGCTGGGATCCCACCTTCTCCCTCTCCTCTTTCCTTCAACTCACATGACCACTTCCAGTGGGAGTTCATTAGGATAAAGGTGGTTATGCCCATTTTCTAGAGAAGAAAACCAGAGCACAGAGGGGATCACTTATCCAAAGCCTCTGCCATCCTGGCGGGCCTTGTGTTGACATTTCACTCTTTCTTGGGACATCATTGTATCTCCCTACACAAACCTGCCTGAAGTCTCTTCCTGTGTGCACCACGAGACTGGACACACAGTAGGAGCTTAGTAAAGACTTTCGGAAAGATGGATGGAGTAGTGGTGGAAGGACAAGTCCGTGGGCTGATGGTAAAATGGGGAACAGGACAGAAGGGGGACAGGACTGGGAGGGAAGGCGTATTCCTGAGCTCTCATGTGCCCCATCTCTCCAGGTGTGTCCCCAGCTGCAGCTGCTAAAGCAGCAAAATATGGTGAGTTGCCCCCTGCTGCCCTCCACCTGCCCAGGCCTGAAGGCCGCTAATACTCCCCATCCTGACCACCCCATCTCACCTACCTCAGGCCTCAATCCTGCTCGAAGCCCCCCATGACAGCCTGTCCAGGATTTTCTTGACCCCAGAACCCAAAGAGGGTGCTCAGGGCCCCTTAGACTGTGCCTTATCCCAAACCCCATCTGCCCTCTTCTCAGGTGCTGCTGGCTTTGGGGGAGTCCTAGGAGGTGTCAGGCCATTCCCAGGTGCAGGTAGGGACCATCTCTCCTGTGAAATTGTCAGCTCTGCCCAGGTCCAGAGAAGGCCTATAGCACTGGCAGGGGAAATCCTAGAGCTGCAGCTAGCACAAGGACATGGGCAAGAGGGTAGAGGGGACAGTCAAGGAGTGGAAACATCCTGGGCAAAGCGGTCGGGGTGCACCATGGGCCTCAGGCGCCAGGCTGATGAGCTGAGGCCAAGGGGGCCCACACCAGGATGCCAGGCAGGGACAAGGTTTGTGGAGAAAGCCACTCTGGCTATGGAGGATGGGGAGGAAATGGTGCTGGGCAGAGGAAGAGAGGACGAGGCCAGAGCTGGGGCCTGCCCCGTGCTAACCACAAGTCTCTCCTGCAGGAGCAAGACCTGGCTTCGGATTATCCCCTATTTTCCCAGGTATGCCCTCGCTTCCCGCCCCAGGCCCTGCGCTGCAGCTCTGGCTCCAACCTTCCCCTCCCCTGCTTCATCTCCTGCTCAGGAGGCCTGAGCCAAGCCCCAGGACGAACCCTATAACCTCAGTTACACCAGGCTGGTCTCCCCCTGATTCATTTCTTCCTCCCTTGCAAGGCCAGGGAGCATCAGCTTATCTAGAATGCCATTTTCCAAATGGGGTAAACTGAGGCTCATAGAGCACCAGGGACTCGCCCAAGGTCATGCAGTGACTGAGGCAGAGCCAGGGCTCTGAGCACCTAAGCCCAGAGTTTGGCCCCCCTCAGGCGAGGCCCATGCTGCCAGGAGGACTCGGCGGGCTAGGCCTGGCAGGGAGCGGGGAGATTGGAGGTGCTGGACACCTCACCCATTCCTTCTTCTGCCTCCGACACAGATGATCAGATCTGGGAGTAGGCCCAGGGCCCTTCATGCTCACCCTGGCCAGGCCAGGCCTAGCAGTCCCCGCCTCCCTGCTGCCACAGGCACCCTGCAGGAAGGAGCCAAGGGAAAGAGAAGGGAGGAGGAGGAGGGAAGAGCTCAAAGGAGCGGAGACAGAGAGAGAATGGATGAGACAAGGGGAGCCCTAGATTAGGGGATCTGAAGGGTAGTAGGGGGACCCAGGCTGCCCAGGCTGGGCAGAGGGGGCAGAGGCCACTACCTGGCACTGAGCCATGCCCTTGCTCAAAAATGCACACGTGCCTCTGGAAGTTTGTGGCTGGGTCCTGATCACCACCTCCTGAGTTCCTCCCAACAACACCCAAAGAAGACCCATAAAAGCCTCAGCTCTACCCCTCGTGGTTGCTCAGACTATGGATTCCCTTCCATCCCCACCTGCTTCCCGCTACACAGATGAGGCAGCTGAGGCAAGGCCAGGGCTAGGAGAGCAGAGGAAAGAGCAGCCTGACCCTTCCTGGGTGCCTAGTGATGTCTGTGGCCCTATCCCACTGCTTTTCCAAACACCCTGGATGAGCTTCACAAAGATGCCCGTCCCTGCCCCACTTGGCTCCTCACTGCCACCAGGTGGCGGTAACAAGCCATGCCTATCTCCCAAAGGGATAGGAACTACTCCCAGACAGTGTTGCCTTGTTTAGAAACAAGGTTTACCAATCAGACCCTCCCCAGAAGAGGGCAGGAGTTCTGGGTTCCTGCCCCAGGTCGGGCCACTGACTGTGGATGAGTAAGACTCCCTCTCTTGGGGCCTCTGTTCACTTGTCTGAGGCACTCTCACGTTTCTCTGTCACACCATTTCCCTTGAGGGGGGCAGCCTTGAGTCACTGGCTAAAGGCTCCCAGATTCATTGAACTCAAAGAGTATGGAGACCTTGTCCAGGCCCATCCCTCCCGGGACCTGGTCCCAGGCCCCGGCCTTTTCCCTTCTCTGCGCCTTGGTTTCATCAACCACATCTTGAGCCCTGGTCCTGCCCACCTGTCTAGTGGGAGTTTGTACAATGAGCGTGGTGCAGTCCAGGCTTCTGGTGGCTTCTTGGAGCCCCTGTTCCCCACTGCGATGATGTTGGTCAGCGGGCAGTGGCTTGAGCAGCAATGAGGAGGGTCTGGACTAAGTGTCGCGTATGCCTCTCCCGACCCAGGTGGGGCCTGCCTGGGGAAATCCTGTGGCCGGAAGAGAAAGTGAGCTTCCCAGGACCCCTGACTCACGACCTCATCAACGTTGGTGCTACTGCTTGGTGGAGAATGTAAACCCTTGTGACCCACCCCCCCACGCCCCCTCCTAAGTCCCCACCTCTGGAGGGGACAGGGCCGGCCGGGCGGACTTGGAAATCCACAGGACAAGGAAACAAGAGAATGGTGGCCAAGTGGGCCCCAGGAAGCCCCCTACTTCAGAGGCAAGGGGTGGGTGGGCTTGGCCCCCTGCCCCCACCCCCTTCCCACCAAGGTGCTCCCTCCATACACTCTCCATCTCCAGGGGAACTTGGTGCTAAGTGCTGGTGCTTCATCTTCCTGGGGGAGGGAGGAGGGAAGGGCAGCCCCCCCAGGGAAGCCTCCTCCCTCGGGCTCCCCTGAAAATGGTGCAGACACTTTGTGGGCAGTCCTACCTCCCCCTGCCCACCAGGACCCACCCCTGGCTGCGGTCCAGTTGGTACCCAATCATCAAAAACCTCAGGCTGCATTCGGTCAACCATCTCTTGGCCCCTTTAATGCCCCTTCCCCCCACCAGTCGCTATTCCCCATGCCCCAGGCACCTTCAGATCAGAAGAACCCCAAAGCGAATAACCCTCTTTCTCTTGTGGAATTCATCCGCCCATCTGTCCATCCATCCATCCACCCTTGTCCCCAGTTGACTGCCTGGCACCACAAGCTGGCCGGGCACCCCACGATCAACCCGGTGAACCTGTCATGGCAGCCTGTGCCCTGCCTTCGCCCCACTCCACACACCCCTACGAAGGGGCCCGGGGTGTGGGGGCTGTGCCAGCTGGGGCGCAGGAACCCCCTCGCGAACCTGGGTTTCCCCCACGCAGTACTGTATCCCCCGTCCCTCCCCCGAGCCACTGTACTTCACAGCACTTCCCACCCCGCCCCGCCCATCTCTTTGTGTCTCGCTGTGATAGATCAATAAATATTTTATTTTTTGTCCTGAATATTTGGGGATTATTTTTGATTGTTGATGTTTTCTCTTGGTTTTACTTTTGTGGTTAATTGAAAAAAATATATATTTTTTTCTGATCTGGGGAGCTATAACCCCAGAAGACAATTCATTTTAATCACTTTGGTATAACTCTGGATGAAACACACATTTTTTTTTAAATAAGAAAAGAGAATTAACTGCTTCAAAAAAGGACTAATAAATGAAAACATTTTAAAGGAAACTGTGTCTTGGCCTCCTTTGTAATCCCTCATCTGCTGGCAGCTCCTGCCCCAGGCAGGGAAACAGGACTTGGCCTCGGGGAACCTCCACTGTTCAGGTGTATTTGGGGGGCTGCTTAGCAGAATCCTCTGCCATCGGCTTCTGGTGTATGGTCCTTCTCCAACTTCAGACTGTCCTTTAACGATTAAAGCCTGTCTGTAGGGGAAGCTGGGCCAGCCAGCCCCACACACAGCTGTCCACAGCGGGTCTCCTCCGGAGGGGCTCACCTGCCCAGCCACCCCTTCCCCAGCCCTCGCCCCACAGGACTGAGATGAACACAGGGCCCGGTGGGTGGCCACCGAGCACTAAGGGTGCGGTTGGACGGGTGGAGTGAACAAAAGGGACCCTTCTATCCAGACCAGACCTTTGGCCTTGGTGAACAGCGATACGGAGAGGAGAAAATGGTCCTGCCTGAGAAAACTAGAAGACGTGTTTGCCCCTGAAACGTCCACTCTCACACACAGCCATGTAAGGAACCACTTCACTGCTTTATAAAGCGGAACAAATGTCACCCTGCAGGCAGCACTGGGAGACCCAGTGCCACTCTTGGACGAACCCATCCCCAGGGACATCCCCCTCCCTTTGGAGCCAGAAATCCATGGGGCCTGAGGACAGGCTTACAACTCTCTCCTAGACTATTCTGGATACGAGTTCTGGAATTCCTTCCCCAAACCACCAAATTCACTTCCAGGAACCACATGGTCTCATGCCACATGTGGCCTCCTGGAGGGGGTCCTCCTGGTGGACCCCGTGTCCAGTGACACACTCCTAAGCCGGAAGGGTGGCACAGGAGCTGTTTGTCGGGAGTGTGGGTGGAGTCAGCAGACTGAACTATCTCATATTTGTTGCGCAGGGCCCTCGGAGTGCCAGAGGGAGTTGGGCCAAAAAGAGAAAAGGGATGGGATGATGCTCAGAGGTAGCTTCCTGGAGGGTAATAGAGTACAAAGGGCAATTTATCACACAAAGAATAAAGCAGAGAGGAGGGTCATACCTTTTGGGCAGGGAGAGCAGCCTGTGTGAAGGCCTAGAGGGCAGGACAGTAAGAATGCCCCAGTGGGACCAGAAAGATGGAGGAAGGATCTGAAGTTGGTAGGGGGTGGATTCATAAAGACCCACGGGGAGCTGCTGTGATAATCTGTGAGAAGGGACAGCTTGCTTGAATAGTAGCAAAGGAGATCCATTCAATCATTCATTCATTCATTTATTCCTTCAACAAAAATATCCCTTTCTGATCCCTCTTAAGTTCTCTGGCCTCCAAAATTTGGCCAATCCCAGGTGGGGGCATCCCTGCTTTCGTTTCTTATGATTCATAGCTTTAAATACTGTCTATGAACTGGCAATTCCCAAACTGACACCTCAAGGCATAGACCTCTACCCTGAGCTGCAGACCTGCCCGCCCAGGGCCAGTTCTTAATATCTCTACCTGGAAGTCTCATCCCTGCATAGCATGGTCCCCATGCCCACCCCCAGCCCCAGCCTTCCCCAGCTCAGTAAATGAGCAGCTGGATCAGGTCGGCAGCTTGGAGCCATGGAGTCCTCTCGTCCCACTTGCCATAGCAGATTGACCAGCAAATCCTGCGGTGAATCCACTTTCAGGAGATATCCAGAGTCTAGCCACTTCTCACAACCTCCCGGGGTCATGCTCTGGACCGCCAGCAGCTAGTGCCCGAATTACTGACACAGCTTCCTAAGTGGGCTCCCTGATTCTTCCCTGGCTCTCCAAGCGGCCTTGTCTCCACAGAGTAGCCAAAACAATCCTCCCAAAACTTAAGTCAGTTCAGGTCATGCGTCTGGCTCAAAATCCTGCAGTGGCTCTCATCTCGCTCAGGCACAAAGCCAGCAGTCTTTCAATGGCCAGAAGCCCCTACCTGACTTGCACCAGCTGCCCTGACTTCACATCCTGCTACTCAGCCCTCCAGCAGGCCATGTGGTTCCATGGACCCTATTGTTCATTCTGTAGGCGGCAGGCCCCCCACTGCAGGCCGCCACGTCTGCTGTCTCTTCTGCCCAGGATGCTTTCCTCAGCTACCAATGTGCTTGGCTCCCTCATTTCCTTCAGGTCTTGACTCAAATGTCACCCTCTTAGAAGGTCCTTCCCTATCCCCTTTCCAAAGTAGCAAACTGTGCCCTTCCCTGTGCAGCAGTCTCTCACACGCCCCTGCCTTTTTTCCTCCAGAGCACCTGTGTGACAAAGTAGACTTCCTTCTTTTTTTTAATCATCTGACTCTCCATACCAAAATGTAAACTCCCTGAGGATAGACACTGCCTTAAGAACAAAACAGATAAACTCCCTGCTTTCATTAGTTATATACTCTGGTGGAGAGATAATGTGCTGATAATAGCCCTAAACATATCCAGTTTCTAATCCCTGGAGCCTTATAAATATTACTGTATTCATCTGCTTGAGCTGCCACAACAAAGGACCACAGACTGGGTGGTTTTAACACAGAAATTTATTTTCTCACAGTTCTGGAAGTCCGAGATCAAGATGTTGGCAGAGTTGGTTCCTTCTGAGACCTCTCTCCTTGGCTTGCAGACGGCCGTCTTCTCCCTGTGTCCTCACATGGTCTTCCCTCGGTGCATTCGTGTCCTAAACACTTCTTATAAGGACATCAGTTTTATTGGACTAGGTTCCACCCTAGTGACCTTATTTTAACCTAGTTGCCTCTTTAAAGACTTTATCAACAAACACAGTCACATTCTGAGGCACTGGGGTTAGGACTTCAACATATGAATTTGGGGGGAGGCACAATTCAGCCCATATGTGATTAAGTTAAGAATCTTGAGCTGGGGGAGCTGATCCTGTATTATCAGGGCGGGCCCTGAATGCAATCACATGCATTCTCACAAGAAGCTGAAAGAGCTATATGCCAACAAGCTGGATAACCTACAAGAAATGGATTAATTCCTAAAAACATACAACCTACCAAGAATGAATTGTGAAGAAATCGACCATTAAAATTAAGGAGATTGAATCAGTAATTAAAAAAAAAATGTCCCAATAAAAAGCCAGGACCAGATATCTTCACTGGTGAATTCTAACAAACATTTAAAGAAGAATTAACACCAATTCTCCTGAAACTCTTCCAAAAATCAAAGAAGAAAGAACACTTACAAGTTCATTCTAACAGGCCAGCATTATCCTGATACCAAAGCCAGACAAAGACACCACAAGAAGAAAAACCTACAGAGAAGTGACATCAGGAAGATGGCAGAATAGGAGGTCTTCAGCCCACATCCCCTTACAGACACAATTCCAAACTTCATATAGAACCACAAAAGACCCCAAACAGCCAAAGAAATCTTGAACAGTAAAAACAAACCTAGAGGCAACACACTTCCTGATTTCAAATAGATCAATGGAACAGAATAGAGAGTGCAGAAATAAATTCACACGTTTATGATCAACTGATCTTTGATGAAGGTACCAAAACACACAATGAGGTAAAGACGGTCTCTACAGTAACTGGTGTTGGAAGGACTGGATATTGGATATTCAGATGCAGAAGAATGAAACTGGACACTGACCTCACACTATACATAAAAGTCAACTCAAAATAGATGAAAGACAAATAGAAGACCTGAAACTATAAAACTACTAGAAGAAAATATAGGGAAAAACTTCTTGGCATTGGTCAGAGCAATGATTTTTTTAAATATGACCCAAGAAGCACAGAAGATAAAAGCAAAAATAGAAAAGTGGGATTGCATCAAACTAAAAAGCTTCTGCTCAGCAAAGGAAACAATCAACACAACGAAGAAACAATCTATGGAATGGGAGAAAATATTTCCAATCCATACATTTGATATAGGCTAATGTCTAATACACATAAGGAACTCAAACAAATATATATATATCCTGATTTAAAACAGGCAAAGAACCCTGAATAGACATTTCTTAAAGAAGACATACAAATGCCCAAGAGTTATATGAAATGGAGCTCACATTACCAATCACCAAGAAATGCAAATGCACGCCCTCGATGGTGTAGCTCAGTGGATTGAGTGCCAACCTGTGAACCAAGGGGTCACCAGTTCAATTCCCAGTCAGGGCACATGTCTGGGTTGTGGGCCAGGTCCTCAGTAGAGGGTGTGCAAGAAGCAACCACACATTGATGTTTCTCTCCCTCTCTTTCTCCTTCCCTTTACCTCTCTCTAAAAATAAATAAATAAATAAATAAATACAACCTTATTTGGCAATTATATCTCAATAAAGCTAGATATTTAATTGATTAATTAATTGATTGACTTTTGAGGGAAAAGAAAACTACAAACCAATATCCCTGCTGAATATTGATGCAAAAATCCTCAATAAAATACTAGCAAGCTGAATTTAATAGAACATTAAAAGGATTATATACCATGACCAAGTGGGATTTATTCTTAGAAGGCAAGGATGCTTCAACATGTAAAATGTAACCAATATACACACCATATTGACAGAATGAAGAACAAAAATCACATGATCATCTCATAGATGTGGAAAAAGCATTCAACACTCTTTCATAATAAAAAGAACCCACTCAACTAACTAGGAATAGAAGGAAACTACCTCAACATAATAAAGTCCACATATGACAAGCCCAGAGCTAACATACTCACTGACGAAAGACAAAGCTTTTCCCCTGTGATAAGGAATATCACAAGGATGCCCATTCTTGCCACTTCTACACATAGTATTAGAAGTTCTATCCAAAAAAATTAGGAAGAAAAAATAGGAATCCAAATTGGAAAGAAATAAAATTATCTCTGTTTGCAGATGACATGTTCTTTTATGTAGGAAATCCTAAAGATTACACACACATACATAAATGCACACTCTCAACATGTTAGAACTAATAAATGAATTCAGCAAAGTTACAGAATAGAAAGTTAACACACACAAAAAAAATCCATTTCCAAAAAAATTGGAAAAAAATTTTTAAATAAAATGATAAAAAATTAAAAATAAATCACTTGTGGTTTTATACAGTAACAATGAACAATCCAAAAGGATATTAAGAAAACAGTTCCATTTATAATAACATCAAAAAGAATAAAATTCTTAGGAATTTAACCATAGAAATGAGACTTACACATTAAAAACTACAAAACCTGGCTGAAAAAATTAAAGAACACACAAATATATAGAAATATTTCATATTCATGGATTGAAAGTCTTAATATTGTTAAGATGTTCCTACTCCCCAAAGCCATCTACAGGGTCAATACAATGTCTAGCAAAATCCCAACGGCACCTTTTGCAGAAATAGAAAAATTCATCCTAAAATTCATATGAGATATCAAGAACCAAACAATTTTGAGAAACAAGAATGAAGTTGGAAGATTCACACTTCCTGATTTCAAAACATATTACAAAGCTATAATGATCAAAGTAATGTGGTACTGGCATAAAGATAGACAAATAGACCAATGGAATAGAATACAGAGTCCAGAAATAAACTTCCACATATTTGAACAAATGATTTTCTTTAAAAAAATTTTTTTATTTATTGATTTTAGAGATGGAGGCAGGGAGAGAGAGACATCTATTTGTGGTGCCATTCATTTATGCATTCATTAGTGGCTTCTTGTAGGCACCTGATCAAACCTGCAACCTTGGCATATCAGGACAACATTCTAACCAACTGAACTGCCCAGCCAGGGCTGGTCAAAGGATTTTTGACGAGGATGCCAGAACCCTCAATGGAGAAAGGACAGTCTCTTCAACAAATTGTGTTGGAAAAACTGGATATCTACTTGCAAAAGGAGTTGAAACTTTGTCTTACACCATAGACAAAAATTAACTCAAAGTGGATTAAAGACTTAAATGTAAGTCTCAAAACCGAATTTCCCCCAGGAAAATTTTGTGTTTCCTAGAAAAAACATAGGGGAAAAGCTTCATGATATTGGACTTGGCAATGATTTTTTTTAGGTATGACACCAAGACCATAAGCAACAAAAGGAAAAAGCACATGTGACTACATCAGACTTAAAACTTGTCTGATGTAAGGAATGGGTGGGTGGGCTGGAATGGGAATAAAGGATAGAAACTGTACTGAATAAACTAAAATTAAAAAAAAAAAATTAAAAAAACTTGTCTGATGTAGTCAGACATGCAGTCAGTCAAAGGACACGGCCAACGGAGTGGAAAGACAGCCTACCGTGGGAGACGATATTTGCAAAGCATATACAGGGGTAGGAAAAAGTAGGTTTACAGTTGTTCGTATGGAAAATAATACAATAATTAGTAAATACTAATACAAGAAAACTATCTGCTTTGTGTACCCATAACTGTAAACCTACTTTTGCCCAACCCAGTATACGGTAAAGGATTAACATTCAGAATATACAAAGAACTACAACTCAGCAACAATACGAGAGGGGGACCCACAAAACCCAGAATTTAGTTATAAAAAATTGTGTGTTTATTCGTACATGTTTAAATTTCAGTCGCTTTCAAAGTACTCTCCCTTTGATGCAATACACCTCTGCAGTAATCTTTTCAGATCGCTGAAAAGAAAGCAGAGATTGATGACAATGCTAATACTGCGAGAAGAGTGAAAAAACAGAGCTGGCATTTCCATCCCGAGTTGGAGCTCCTTGTCAGCAACATTTCCCGGTGAAACCAGGGACGGGCTCATCAGACCTGACATATTGAGTTACATCGCTCACGTAACTGAAGGGACAAATAGACCAATGAGGGAGAAGGGAGGCAGCAGAAGGGAGCTGTTGTTTAATGTGTATGGAGATGTTTTTTGCACTGTTCAAAATAGTTTTTGAACTTGGTGATTTTGATGCCTTTTAGTGCTTCTGCTGTTGTTGTTTCACCTCTTCCACCATGGCAAAACATTTCCCTTTGAGGACTTTTTTTCATCTGGGGAAACACAAAAAATGTCACTCAGGGCAAGTTTGGGTGAATAAGGAGGGTGGGGCATGGGGGTCATGCCGTTTTTGGTCAAAAACTGCTGAACACTCAGCACAGTGTGGGTAGGTATGCTCATAAATCACCCATCATGACCTGTGCAAACGCACTGTTAAGAGTCTCCAAAAAAACCACTGAAGCTGAATGCAGCCCTTCACAACAACGCCAGCTGGTACACTGACACAGATATGTTCCTGGAACTCTCCCCTAGCAGGGGAAGCCTGTCCTACAAGGGGCCGGCCCTCCAGAAGATAATTCTGGGTTTTTTGGGGGGTCCCCTCTGTAAATCAAACAACTCAATTAAAAAATGGGCAAAGCACCTGAGTAGAAATTTCTCCAAAGATGATATACAAATGGCCAACAAACAAGTAAAAAGATGCCCAGCATCACCAATCAGCAGAGGAATGCAAATTAAAGCACAAAGTACTAATTGACATCTCAAAAAATAGCCTAAGTACTGCAGGAAAAAATTAAAGTTTATCAGCTACCTCTACAGAATCTCTACAGTTCAAGATAAAAAAAGATGAAGTTATCTACGCTGACAACCCATGTCCACCAAATCTTTTCCTCTGTTAAACATCCTTATTTACTTTTTCTCTTATAAGAGACTTATGTATTAGTTAACCTATTCGCTATTTTTTCTGATGTGAATATTTAAATTACATCACATTCCCAAATGTACATTGCGATTATAGGAGAATAAAAACTCTGAATCAGTCTCTAAACACACACACAATGAAATATCATCTCATATTTGTTAGGATGGCTACTGTCAAAAAAAAGCAGAAAATAACAAGTGTGGATGAGGATGTGGTGAAATTAGGACCCCTGTACTCTCTTGGTGGGAATGTAAAATGGTGAAGCCACTATGGAATACAGGGTGGAGATTCCTCAAAAAATTAAAAATAGAACTATCATATGATACAGCATTCCCACCTCTGGGTATATCCCCAAAAGAATTGAAAGCGAAGTCTCTAAGAAATATTTGCATGCCCATGTTCCTAACAGAACGATTCATAATAGCCAAGAAGTGAAGGCAACCCAAATGTCTACAGATGAATGAATGGACAAACAAAATGCAATATACACAGACAATGGAATATTACCAGTCTTAGAGGGAAGTAAACATTACATGCTACCACATGAATGAACCCAGAGGATATTATGCTAAGTGATATAAGTGAGTCATAAGACAAATATTGTGTGATTCCATTAATATGTGGTATCTAAAACAGTCAAATTCATAAAAATAGAAAGTAGAATGGTGGTCACCATGGGCTAGAGGAGGGGGAGATGTTGTTTAACGCGTACTGAGTTTTGGATTTACATCATGAGAAGGTTTTCGAGATCTGTTTCTGTGGGGTCGTGCTGGACACGGCTCCTCCAACTCCCACGATGGAAGGCTGGCCGGAGGGCCCCCGGCCAGGAGGAATGCGTATTGCTTTGGAAATGGATTGTAATCCCCACCTTATCTCCTTTTGGAGCGGCTTCTTGTCCCGTGTGACTGCTTCTTGACCTTTTCTCTCCGCACGTGCACACACTGAGGTAATGCAGTTTAGAGTCACGCACAAGACACACGCCCCCTTTGTGTGGGACCCCTGAAAACAAGTCTCGGACTCGGAGGTACGGTCCCGCTTTGCCCATCTGCCGCTGTCGGTGCTCCCTGTAACGTGAGTAATAAAGGCCCTGTCTGTTCCACCCAGTCCTCCTTGTGGTTTTTTTGGCTTATCCGAACAAGCAGTCGAGCTCCCGGGGCTCGACCTTCTGCGTTAGTTTCACAATCATGTGAATATACTTTAACACTATTGAAATGCATACTTAAAAGTGGTTAAGATAATAAATTTATATTATGTGTTCTTTACCGCAATTTAAAAAGAAAGAAGACGCTGGAAGAGGAAAGCAAGTGATTTTCCTCTAGAGCCTACACAAGGAGTGTGGCCCTTGACTTTGGCCCAGGAAAACTGATTTGGGACTTCTGGCCTCCAGAACTGTGAGAAAATTAATTTCTGTTGTTTTAAGCTTCCAAGTTTGTGATTATTTGTTATGGCAGCCACAGGAAACTAATACAGCAAATAGATGATTAACTCTAATGTCAGTGGATCTGTGCTATGAAGATTAAGAGTCATGGAAGGAGACAGAGAATGAAAAAGAATGTTCAGATACTTGGGATAGTTGGGGACACCTATACCTGACCTCGGGCCAAAGACCCTGTGATAAGCATATGGCTAGGAAGCCAGAACAGCAGAGAGCTGCACCTTGGTTAAAAGTGAGCAAGAAGTGAAAAAATAAGGGCAAAGAAGTAGCCAGGGACTACATCCCATAAGGCTTAAAATAAGGGTTTCGGATTTGAAAGCGAGGAAATATTAGGTTTTCACCCATGTGTTCAGAGGCTGTGCAGGGCACCAGGGACACAGACTTGGGTCTGTTGTGCTGAAAATCCAGGGAGAAGTGGCAGAATTCTGGATATATTTTGTACAGAGAGCCAAAAGGATTTGCTGATGGATCAGACGCAGGAGTAGAGAAAGAGTAGAGTAGAGAAGGAGTAGAGAAAGAGTATGAGTGAAGGTAAGGACACTTGCAAGTTTTGGCTTGAACCACTTAGATGACATTGGTGGCATTTACTGACATAAACACCTGGGGAGGAGCAGACCCAGGATAACTAATTAAGAGCTCTGGCCTGGATGCACTAAGTTTGAGGTGCCTATTTGCCACCCCAATGAAGATGCCAAGTGCCTGCAGGTCAAGGAGAGGGTGAGGGAGCCTCGAGCCCTGTGTCTGGGTGAGGAGGAGGCAGACTGCGTCTGACAGCAGGGATCCGTGATGCAGCTCTCTCTTCCTCCCCAGGCTAGGGCAGCTCAGGTTCTGAGCCCTGTCCTGGGGGTCAGTCTCTGGCTCATCCTGTGACAGTGTCCTCACAGAGCCTCTCGCTTGTCACCAGCTTCTGTTCAGCCAGACACCAGTTTGGTCAAATCCTAGTCACTGACCTGAATACACAGCCTTTCCCACAGGCCTCTTAACCCACACAGGGTTAAGATAACCCCTTGTCTAGAAAATTTTATCATGAATCCCATCAGTAAAATAACTTTTAACAAATCTATATCTATATCTATAACTGTATTTGCCACTTGAATTGCAAATGGACACCCTAATTAAGATTTGTGCCCTATCACACACACATGTAGACACATTCACTTATAAATTATACACATACTTGACTATATAAATAATAAAATATAGCCATTGCATAACAATGCAAAAAGAGTTTAAGACGAGTGCTCTAAAGATGAGATAAACAAACCTTTCCCTTTCGGTTAAAAAAGACAATACCTGTACAAGCGATGTAACTGAATACGTCAGGTCTGATGAGCCCGTCCCTGGTTTCACCGGGAAATATTGCTGACAAGGAGCTCCAACTCGGGATGGAAATGCCAGCTCTGTTTTTTCACTCTTCTCGCAGTATTAGCATTGTCATCAATCTCTGCTTTCTTTTCAGAAATCTTTTGCAGCCATGGTTTATTCTGTGTGGGTTAGTTTTGTTAAAACTAGGTAACATTACTTAGCTAACTGGGGACAGGCCCGCAGCTCCTCGATGTCCACTCTGCACACTCCCTTTGCCCTGCACTGTGGTCCTCTCCTAAGCCCCTTCCCCCTGGGGTGGTAACTGCTGCCACCCCCTGAGAGTGTGCCTGTTTTCGTTGGTTTCCCTTAACCCTGCCCAACCTGTTGTAAAATTTCTTTATTACATTCTCCTCAATAATCTCCACTGAGTGCTCCTGTTTCCTGCCAAGACCCTGTTTGAGATATACCCCATAGAAAAGCAACAAACAAGCAAATATATTGCTGGGCAGCCTCTCAGGGCCTCTATGTCTCCTGGGGACACTTTCCTGTCAGTGTTCTGGGACCATCTGATGTGAAGGCAGTGAGGGCACTCGTAGCAATCTAAGTATTAAGTATTTCCAAAGCCCAGCTTCTTCGTATTAGAAGTCAAAATTTGAATATTTCTCCCCACCAGGTAATTGTTTTGCACCCAGGGGTGAGTGCCTGGGCCTTACAGGTCACTCGCCAGGGCCTTGGCAGGAGAAATTTAGCAAATGTGGTGGCTGAAGCCAGTCTGGGTACCTCTGCCTTTATTCAATGGGTGCACTTGGGCACATGGCTCAACCTCTCTGCTCATAGCTTCCTGGGCAGGAAGATGAAGTGGGAGGTTGGGTCTAGGGGGCAGATAGGGCGCTGCCTCCCCAAGGGGCATTGTAGGATTTTCCACTTCTAGACTGGACGCTACATCCTTCCAGTGCTGCACTGGGGACCTTTGCTTTGGGAACCACCCATTTCCTCAGCCCACTTCATTCAGCCAAAACCCTGTTCAGCTGTGTCCCCTCCTGATTCCCAGTTAGGGCAGACGCCTGAGCATATCTGTCACAGTCTGGCAGATCACTCCTCCCCCAGGTCCAGCTCCTTTAGCTTCCTGCCTAGCCGGTGAGGACCTGAGACTTGGGTTATCGCCCTCCCGCCCCCTTCTCACTGAAAGCCTCGGAGAGGGAGAGGAACTGGGTTGCGCCCTTCCCGAAGGCGACCACCGAGATCCTCAGGGTCCACAACGTCTCCTCCAGCTCAGGTCCGGTTCTTGGCCTCCATCTAGCTGGCTTGGGTAAGAAGAGGACCCTCAAGGAAACTGAAGCCGCTTCTCGGGGCTTCTAAACCTGCCTAGGCTGCCGCCTCGGAGCATGCGTCTCTCCTAAGCCACAGTTTTCGGTTTCACCGTCTGTGCCTCCCGGCTCCTGGCAGACTTGTAGCTCCGGAAAGATGAATGAAGGGGAGGAGTAGTGAAGGGTGGAGGAAGGGGTAGCCCGGGTCGCGAGGAGGGGCGGGGCCGCGCAGGGCAATTTCGCCGCATGCCCGCCCCGCCCCGCCTCCTGCCGCAGCCGCGAGGCCCCGCCCCGGTCCGCCCCTCCGCTCGCTCCCCTGGCCGCCGCGGCGCGGAGCCGGTGCCGGAGCCGGTGCCTGAGCCGGTGTCAGAGAGGCGGCTGCGGCGCCGCAATCCCCGAGCCCACCCGGCCGGCCCGCTCTCTCCGCCTCCGCCTCCCGGGCCGGCGGCGGCTGCGGGCGAGCTCGCCGGGCCCGGGCCGCCCCTAGCCCCAGCCCCAGCCCCGCCGGGCCCCGCCTCCCGCCGAGTGCATGAGGTTGACGCTACTTTGTTGCACCTGGAGGGAAGAACGTATGGGAGAGGAAGGTGCGCGGGGCGCGGGCCGGGCGGGGCGCCGACCTGGGGGCCGGCCGGGCGGGGGCGCCTTCTGAGGGGGCCGGGGGCACGAAGGGGGCTGGGCCGGGCCGCTGCGGAGGCCGGGTCTGCAGCGAGGCCGCGCCCCTCCCTCCTGGGGGATGAGCTGGACCTTCCGAAGCGCGCAGGCCCCTCCCTGACACGCTCCCCACCACCCCACCCCCGGCTTCCCCCTCATCCCCGGTTTCCCCCGCTTCATCCCTCCGTGGGCTGCCCTCCCGCGAGCAGAGAGCCCCTCCTGCCTTTCTTCCCCGCCTTCCCCTAGCCTCCGACCGACGACCACCCGACTGGAGTCCGGGGCGCGCTGCCCCCACCCCCAGCCTTCATCCGAGTGCTCTGTCCACCCGGGGCTTGCCTCGAGCCACCCCTTATCCAGTCTCTATCCTGGCCTGGGAAGAAAGGCTCCAGAGGAGCCGCAGCCTAGGGTCCGAGTCTCCGCCTCACGCCTGTTTGGCTCCGTGACCTTGAGCCAGGCTCTACCTGCCGAGCTTTAGTTTCCCTGTCTGTACAGTTGGTGGCCGCATAGTTGATCTCCGGTACCGGTGGGTAGGGGCTGAATGGGCACAGCCTAGAGAAGCCTCTAGGGAGCCTTTGGCAGTAAGCTGGGGGCCCCCACCCACTCTTTCCCTGTAGCAAACCCGGTGCCTGCCATCAGTATTGGCTGGGAGGATGACTCATCCCAGCCTCCTCTTCAGCCCCTTCCCCCTTACCGGGGCTCAAGACTTGGGACTACACGACAGTTAGGGTGTGAAAACCAGAACCCCCAAAACTTCCCCATCCCAGAACAGGGTCAGGTCTCCTTCCCTGGGTTTCCTTAACTGCGCCATCACATAGGCCCACCTGGTCCCAACTAGCCAGACCCACCAGCCCTTCCCTCCACCAGGGCTACTGCCAGCCCTCCACCAGAGGCCCACCCCACTATCACCCCTGTCGCAGGTCCCTGGGTCCTCATGAAGGGGCAGGCGGTGGCCTGAGAGGCTGCTGTGTGATCCAGCAAGCTTTAATCTCTCCAGGTCTCAGTCTCTCCATCTATACAATGAGGAAGGGTGGTCCTAGGGGATCTTCCAGGGCCCACCCAATTCCAGTCGTGCCAGTCCCCAAGGATGACTAAGCATGCCTAGTGGGCAGCTTGTGGAGGTGCCAGGACTCCCTGGAGCAGGTGTCTGGGAGTGCCCAGCTCTGCAGTCCCACCCCTAGTCAGGCCAGAACATAGCCAAGGCTCATCTGGGGCTGGCACCCTTGGGCTTCCTGCCCTTCCCCTCCAAGGAACCTCAACCCAGGATGGACCAATCCAGTCCTCTCCAGTCCCCACCTGGACTTGAAGGGTCCTCTTAGAACCTTTTCTTGAGCAGGCAGGGGAGGAAAGGAGGTGTGACAAGAATGTCACCGCTGCCTTATTTCTAAATCCTGCTGCTTATTTTCTCCCCGTTTACCTTGAGTTGAAGAATGTTGTTGCTGGAGGGTGGACATCTGATCCTCCTCTTCAGTTTACAGTCAGTTTATAGATAGGGAAAGTGAGATCCAGAGAGACTTGGGAATTTAGCCAAGGTCTCAGCAAGACTCGCAGACCTAGCTCCTTTCTTCTGCTCAGCACAGCGCTGCCCAGCTTGGGTGCTGTGTGTGTGTGCACAAGGGTGTGTGCACGTGCATGTGGGGTCAGCAGGGCAGGCTGGGCCGACACCAGACTGGGACTCCACTCAGAATGGTTCCTGGCTCCCTTTCCACCCCTGCAGGAAGCGAGTTGCCTGTGTGTGCGAGCTGCGGCCAGAGGATCTATGACGGCCAGTACCTCCAGGCCCTGAACGCTGACTGGCACGCAGACTGCTTCAGGTAAGGTGGGCTGGCCAGAGGTGGGGTGCCCTAAGTAAGGCCTGCCAGAGACGAGAGATTAGGCAAGCAATCTGGGAGAGCTGGCTGTTCCCCAGGTGCTATCTCTTGACTCCCAGCAAGTCCTTGACCTCAGTTTCCCCATCTGTAAAACAGGCATTTGGACTAGAAGATCCCTAAAGGTCTCTGTTTTGACATTCTAGATCTCTGAGGAAAAGAGGGGAGAAAACCCTGCCTTCCCACCAGTGTTACCAAGGCCCGCAGGCACCTAGGCAGAGGGAAGAGGGACAGAACAGTGCACCCTTGCCTTCTGCGTGCTGATGCTCCAGGGGAGGAAGGCAGAGAAACCCAGCCTGGAGGAAAGCTGGGCTCCTTCACCGGGCCCCAGGCTAGTTGTGAAGCTGCATAGTCCTGTGTACATAGCCCAGACACCAACTCCCAAGTGTTGAAGAGAAGGGTCAGGGCTGTGGTGGAGCACTTGGGACCCAAAGGTGATCCAGCAATCCAATGGGACCATAATTAGAGGCAGGGTCAGGGATGGCCTTAGAGCTGGCTCTAGAGCCAGCGTTGGTGTCACAAAGGATGTGAGATTTCCCACATGGGAAGGAATTCCAGGCAGAGGACCCAGCAGGTGCAAAGGGCCTGGCTCAGTCAGTGAACAGCAGAGTTCAGGTGGAAACGCATTGCAAAGGCAGGAAGGTGAAGTTGGGAGGCTCATCTGGGGTCAGGCATCGACCCCAGCTGATGGAGTTTATTTTAGTCAGCGGGGACCTCTGACAAAGTTTTTTTTCTTTTCTTTTTTAAGAATGATATCTAACATTTACTACAATTTAGTAAGGGCCAGGCACTGGTAAGGACTTTGTATAGTTGGGTATTGTGTTATCTCCATTAATTGAGACACAGAGGTTAATTCTTTTGACCAAAGTCACACAGCCAGTGAGTGAAATGAACACACAGCACCCACCCCACTGGTTAGGGAGGCCACAAGAGAGGCAGGCACCATGCCCAGGGGTTCCCAGGCAGTGTTCAGAAGGAGGTCTTCATTCTCAGCAGGCAGAGAAAACGGTGTGCACAGTGGGGAGGCGGGGCGGCGCGGGCAGCTGAGGGAACCGGAGCAGCTCGTTTGGTTGGAGCAGATCGAGTTGAGGGATGTATGGAGGAGGTAGAGTTGGGATTGACTTGTGAAGGTCCCTGAGTGCCATGATGAGGACCCTCTGAGGGTAGTGGGGAGCCAGCAAAGGAATTCAAAAAGCAGAAAACGAGGGAGGGATGTGGGCAAAAGTGCTATTGAACAGTGCCATCCCAATGGCAGATGGTAACTTGGCAGGGAAGGGACCATCACGGTAGTTCAGAGTTCTGTACTCAAAGTCTGACCCACGACAGTGCCTGAGTGGAGAGAACTGCAGGTGTAGAAGGGACAATGTTTGGCAAGTTTTAGTCATATTAGCCACTACTTACTGAGCACTCTTTTAATGTCACCTCATTAAACCTTCGACATAATCGAATGAAGTACCATTACTTGCCCAGCTTGTACAATATGTGAGAAACGGGGGCTCAGAGAAGTAACTTACTGAAAGTTGCAACAGCTAGAGATGGGACTTGAACCTCTGTCTGTCTTATTCCAAATCACTGCAGAGTTGAAGAGGTAAGGGGCCTTAGGGCGGGGCTGGGAAAAGTGACTGGCGGGGGCTGAATTTAAAGTGGTCTGATTTTTACCCTGGTGCTGGGGAGGGCAGTGGCCTGTTGGTTCTGATGGAGTCGAGGGCTGGGTTGGTGGTGAGTTGTGCCCTGTCCCTGTTGAATTGGAGGTGCAGTGGACTATCCAGGGTGGCAGTGCCCAGCCCAGAGCTGGCCAAGGTGGTCTGAGGTCAGAGGTGAGAAGGCCGGAAAGAACAGCCTGCCTCGGGCTGGCACTGAGATGGTGGGGAGATTTGAGGTGGGGCCAAGAGAAATCAGAGTAAGAACTTTAGGGCCCCCTGTGCCTCGGGTGGGGAGGGAGGTGGTGCCTTGGGAGACACAGAAGAGGGCCAGGAGTACAGTAAAGTGGTGGGACAGGGTACATCGAACCTAGCTGTGAAGGGTCCCTGCCTGCATTACCAGGGGAGGGGTGAGGCCCCTGGTGCAGGTGTGGAAGAAGGCATGATGGGGGTTCCTGGTGTGACGGGGCACAGGGAGGGCTCCCACAGTGAGGAGGGCCCTCCAGCAGGAAGAGCCACAGGTCCACAGTGTGGCTTACACTGGAGTTCTGACGCGTGGTGTGGTTCTCTCAACAGCCCCTGGCAAGGCCAACAGTGTCCGTATCCCGTGACAATTAGGAAAATCAGTTTAGGCGGAGTCACTGTTTGTCTGGTCCCCATGGTTAATGGTAAGCCAGTCTGGTTCTCAGTGGGATGCCCAAGGCCCCGGAGTCTGCTTGGTTTCTCCTTGGAAGCATCTCAGTGCCAGGAAGTAGGGCTGGCACCAGCCCCTGGGCTCTGAGGCCTTGCAGTGGGAGAGTTGTGGGCACACAGAATGCATCTGGCATTAACACTAGGGGTCATTGTCACCCCAGGGGCCCCCCTTTCTCTGTTCCAGGCATGCCTCCCGGAAGGTTACGGCCAGTCCCAGTGTGGTCCAAGCTTCCCTTTAGCCCAGCTGCTGCCTTTGGGAGGTCCCTTCCCAGCAGCCTGCTGCGCATGAGCCCTGGTGCTGCCACTGCTGCTGCTGCCGTAGCTCTGGTAACACCTCCCTGGAGGCTGGGTGGGCTGGCCCTGGGTGAGGAGGGGTGAGCCCACAGCTGACACTGTGGGTCTGAGCCTGAGCCAGAATGCAGCCTCCTCCTCTTTGAGGGACCTTTGAGGCAAGGAGGACAGACTGTCCAGGAAAGTCGGCCTCTGTTCTCTTGGGGGCAGCACCGGAAGAAGCAGCTTCCTTTGAGTTTGTCCCTGTCCCCAGAGAGCCCCGAGCCCCCAGCACCTTTGTCAAAGTAGACGCTGAGGAGCATGGAGGGCCTTTCTCAAGGTGTAGGGCTAAGGGCAGAGTGACTGCCACAGCTTCCCCGCCTGCACTAGAGCCCCGACGGCGCAAGGCCTTCAACTGCTTCCTGTTGCGGGCTCAGACCAAGTCCTCCTGCACCCACATTGCTGCATTCTCCTCCCATGTGGGTGGCCACGCTGGCCCCACCCTCTGCAGCCTCCAATCCTGAGTGCCTGGAGTAGGATGGGGAAGCAGCCGGTCTGTTGGCCCACCCCTGCCCCTTCGCTCCCCATTGGCCCCCAGAGCCCCTGCTGTGGGGAACTGCAGAGGATGCTGGCCTCGCCTCTGAAAAGAAGGTGCTTCCTTAGAGGGGCCAAGTAAGTGGAAAGCCCCTTCCCTACCTGTCCCAGGCTTCGGGAAGGGCCCCCCTGGTGTGAGGGCTGGGGCTAGAGGCAACTGTGGGACAGGCCGACCTGGGTCCAGGCTGTGGGGCAGGAGAACTGAAACTCCTGGTCACTGTTGTCCTGTCGAGGGGAAGCAGGCCGCCTCTGAAACTTCAGGCCTTTCTGGTGCAGTCTCTCCGTGAGCTGGTGCTCCTTCCTTTGTCTCTGAGGTCCAGGAATGTGACCCTGGGTAAAGGGCATGCCTAGAAGGGATGGACCAGTCATTGCAGAGGTTGCCTCTGCCTCTCAGCCCAGGCCTCTCGTGCCTTCCCTAGTTCCTGAGCCTGGCCTTGTCTTCTGCTCTCGGAGATGGGTATCCTGTATGGGGCAGACACACAACTCTCCTTTAGGACTTCCTCTCCGTTTGGCCCTGGGCCGTCTCCATACACCCTTAGTACCTGGCATTTCTGTCTTGACATCCCTTGTGGGGGTGGGGGCATGAGTAGGACACCCTTTAGAGCCAGGCCAGCCTGCCCCACCTGCCTCCTGTGGCTTCTGGCTGGGTGTGGACCTAAGGGATGAAGGGATGGACAGGGTCAGGGGCTCCGGGTGCCTTCCATCGGCAAAGGTCACGGAGGCCACAAGTGCCAGCCACCAAGCTGCTGCATGAGCCTGGGCTAGGTCTATCTGAAGTGGAGGTCCCCTGTGCCCTCTCTGAGTTAGAGGCCCAGCTGGGGTGCCCTGGAACAGCTCTGAGGATGCTGGGGGGTGGGAACTGCTGCAGATGGAGTGCATACAGTAGGCCTCTCTGGCAGGAACCACTTGGTTCTCTTTGGAGTTCAGCGTTTGTGGAAGCCTGGCCTGGGACCTCAGAGCCCCTGCAGGCTAATGGCAAAGACTGGTGGGCCAACAAAGGCTGGCTGTGCAGGCTGGTAGGGGGTGGGGGACACCTAGCCAGGCCTCTGAGCAGGCTTCAGGGAAATAGTGACCAGGTTTCGATTGCATTCACAGAGCCCTTGGGTGAGTCAGCTTCGGGTCTTCCAGGGCTGTTACAGTGATGAATATTTGTAAAGGAGTAGGAGTTTGCAGGCAGGAGAAGAGCAGAGGCAGGACCCCCTCCCCCCACCCCCACCCCTGGCCTTCCTGCATCTTGGCAGCTGCAGAGTGAGGGGGAGACTCCTGTGGTGACACTCCCGTGATGTGATGTGTCTGGTCGGTGGAAGGCTGAAGTGAATCACTGATTAGCACAGGGCGTGGGGGACCTCGCAGTACACCGCCTCTTTGCAGAGCAGCCCCGCTCATCACCCTGTAGTGAGATGCCCGCCCCCTGCGGGGGCCCAGGGCAGGAAGGGTTGGGGGTGGAAGGGTGCGGATGACATCATGGCTCTGGTCCAGCTGCTGCTTCCGCTGCCTCCTCTCACATCCCAGGGCAGTCTCCGGAGGCCCTCTCTTATAGGGTGACTGCACTATACTTCCATTCTGGGCACCACCCTCACCCCCTCACCCCTGCCCCTGAACTCAGGCATTTTGTGCCTTCCCTGCCCTTGCCATGCCCCACACCAACCTGTCCCCTCCCCCGCTTCAGGCTCCCAGACAATAGGGAACAAGCTGGATCCTCTTAAAGGGACAGTGTCCCACCAGCACTCTTGGCTGCTTTCCTTTTCCTCCTCATTCCCAGTTCCCTAATTAAGGAGCAGTCAGTGAAAGCAGTCCATTCTCTGGGGGGTGGGACTGTCTCACTCAGGTCCCAGTCCTTCCTGTCCCCCTCTCTTCTGGATTGTTTTCCTTCTGTCCCTGTGTGACCTTCTCACATTACCCAGAGGGCCTAAAGAGCAGCAGAACTGGATGGATGCTCTGCATGGTGTGTGCTCCGGCCTTTGGAGCCCTGGATCAGGCTCTGGAAAACATGCGCCTGAGGGCCCACGGGATCCACATTTCTGCATTTGCTCATCCTGATTTAGCTGGGCTGCTGGTGCCCACCCACGGGGTTGGACACTTGGACGGAAAGAAGCCAGGCACATCGGTCTAGCTCCAGGCCTGTGGGGTGACACTAAGAAGCCAGCACGTCTTTCCTCCCCTATTTGCCCTTCAGGGGCCCCAGCAGTTGGGCCTCCCTGGTAGCTCCTGGTGGTGGGGCAAGGGGACTGTGCCCTGGTGATCTCACACATCCCAGCTTTCTCCATATGGCACCACTACTTGTCTGAAGGAAGGTGCGGGGACTACATTCTGGTTGAGGTGGAGGGAGGGGCCATGCTGCACTGCCCTTTAGCCCCTTGTGACTGGCAGCAAGTGGAAGGCTGGCTGAGGACTAGGAAACCAGCAGATCCCCTCTCTTAACTGATACTGACGGGTCTCTGCTGAGCTGAACTCCTGCCTGACCTAGGGCAGTTTAGACGCTTTGAAGCTCATCTGCTTCACCTCTAAAATGAGGATGACCGTGCCTGCCTCATGGTGGCCTGTGAGTATTAAATAAATTTAACCAAGACAATGAGAAGGCCTCCAACAGGTCACTTTCATGTATATGTCAGTGGGCTCAAGCTGCCTCCACATTGCTGGGGGGCAGTGGGAGGAGGCAGAGGGAGAGGAAGCTGACTGGACTGGAGAAGTGGGGCCCAGGGTTTGTTCAGGCCCACCACCTCAGTCCTGGGCTCTCTGGTTCCATTCCCCCTTCGCCGGACTGGTGACCAAGAGCAAGTCACTTGCCCTCTCCGGGCCATCTTCCTTACATGACAAGGGGCAGGGGCTCAGCTGAGGAGCACCGCCCACCTGGGGCTGGCAGGTAGCCACATGGTCTGGGTGCAGAACTGTCGGTGGCTGTGCACTGCACAGAGGCTTCTGGCCAAGGGGCCAGACGGGGCTGAATCCATCCCTGACTCCACTTGTTAAGCCCTGTACTCTGGTGCAGGCTGCCTCTGCCCAGACCTTTTTCTAACTCTCATAAAAGCACCTACAGACTGTGGCAGGACCCAGCTGTCAGGGAGGGGTGGAGTGGGCCATGCTAAGCCCCATCTCTTCCACCCAGGTGTTGTGAATGCAGTGCCTCCCTCTCACACCAGTACTATGAGAAGGATGGGCAGCTCTTCTGCAAGAAGGACTATTGGGCCCGCTATGGCGAGTCTTGCCACGGGTGCTCGGAACACATCACCAAGGGGCTGGTCATGGTGAGCACCCCTGCCCGTCTTTCACACCTCACCTGGTGTGTGTGCATGTGTCCGTGTCCTCAGAGGTTTCTCTACTCCAGATCTGTCTCCCATCACCTCTCTCATTGTTCTTTTCGCTGGGTCCCTAACTCCCCCATGCCTTCTTAATGCGTTTGTCTGTCTGTACCCCTCAGCCTCCTATCTTTAGAGCCAACTCTGTCCAGGAGCTTAGCAGCTGGCCAGCCGGGCCCCTGAAGTCAGTTGGGGCTGCCCTTCTGAGAGAAGGCCGAGGGGAAGAGGTATGGGGGCTAAAGGAGCTGCTAAGTTGGGTTGTCCCCCCACCCCTCTGCCAGGTGGCCGGGGAGCTGAAGTACCACCCCGAGTGCTTCATCTGCCTCACATGCGGGACCTTCATTGGTGACGGGGACACCTACACACTGGTGGAACACTCCAAGTTGTACTGGTGAGTGCCCTGGCCCCTCTCTGCGTCTGCCATGTCCACCTGTATCACAGGTCTCCCACGCTGGGGCCTTTCCCTGCCCGTGTGGGGCAGTCATTCATCAAAGTGCTTTGTAGAAGGGACTGGAAAATATGGTATAAGAGTCACACTGTGGAAGCCTCAGATGTCACCTTTGTTATAGATGTATTACTGCATGTGGTGCAATTCTGGCACCAACCATTGACCCTGTGAGTTTAGGGCCCAGTCCCCAACAAGACCACCCTCACTTCAGGCAAGTTCAGGGGTCTTCAGCGCACTCCCACCTCAGACCAGCTGGTTACAAATCAAGGATTCCCACATACCCCTCGGGTTCGCTAATTCGCAAAATGACTCACAGAACTCTGGAAAGTAGTATAATTAGGATTCCGTTTTTTTAAAGGGTACAAGTCAGGATCAGCCAGATGAAGAGGGGCAAAGGGCAAGGTCTGAGAGGATCCTGAAATCAGAGGGTCTGTGCATGCTCCCCATGGAATCAGGACACGTGACCCTTCTCCACCACACGCCCCCTCCCCCGCATCACCAGAGTTTTTCATTGAGGTTTCGTTGTGTAGGCAGAATTGATTGAATGAGTGGGCGTGTGATTGGACTCCATCTCCAAATCCCCTCCCCTGCTTGGAGTTGGACTGGGTCAAAGCCCTAGCCTCCTAATGGTCTTTCTGGTGCCTCAATCATCTCTTTAGCATAAACTCAGGTGTGGTCTGAGGGCTCAGGAAAAACAAAGGCACTCTTATTCCAAGGATTTAGGGCCTCTTTCCCAGAAACCAGGGATAAAGACCAGAGAAATTCTTATCATGTAACACTGATAAAACTGGATTCGAGGGTGGCATGGCTTGATCCCAAATGGACTTTTAATGACTCACTCCTAAACTGGATGTGACCCCTGGCCTTTTTCTGGTCAGTTTAGGACATGACAATAGAGCAGACAAACCCAGAATGATCTCCAAAGAGGGCCAAGGGCAGGGCCGTGCTGGCACAGATTCTGCTCCTAGTCACACCAGGCAGCTAAGACCCTCCTCCCATGGGGAGCCGTCTCGGGGAGCCTGGGGCTTGGGGGTGGGAGTGGTGATGCTGGTGACCGCTGATGCTCTTTTCTTTCCACTCTTTGGGTCTCTGCTGCCTGTGGCTCTTGCAGTGGGCACTGCTACTACCAGACCGTGGTGACCCCCGTCATCGAGCAGATCCTGCCTGACTCCCCTGGCTCTCACCTGCCCCACACAGTCACCCTAGTATCCATCCCAGCCTCAGCTCATGGCAAACGTGGCCTCTCCGTCTCCATCGACCCCCCTCATGGTCCGCCGGGTTGTGGCACGGAGCACTCCCACACCGTCCGCGTCCAAGGGTGAGTGTCTGGCCTGCCCGGGCTGCAGCTGGCTTAGCCGACTCTGGGGCCGGGGCCTCTGAAAACAGGTAGCACTTAGGTCCAGGTGGAGCCCAGTTCTCACAGCCCGCTATACCAGATGCCTGGTTCCTCTAAAAACCATTACAAATGCTAGAGAAAATACAGGGTCCGGCCAAAGTAATGGCCTGTGTGAGTGTGGTTGGTAGGGTAATAATATGGGTGTAATAATTTATAGTTTTAATTTGAACATTTCACTTAAATGTCATATGGTGTGCTTGAGCGTGATCTTGTTATGTTACAGAATTACATGCTTACGATTTTGTAATAAAAAGAGGGTGTTATTTATGCTGGACCCTGTATTTTAAAATATTTTCTTTAATCTATGCATGATCCAATGAGAAAGAAGTAACCAGGTCAGTACTGAGTGAAGGAGGGAGCCCAGGCCGTCAGCAGAATACTAAAGGTAGCCACGCTTTAGGGCAAATCTAAATTGGGTGAAGTTAAGCTTTAATTTTCAAGTCCTTTCATGACTGGGTCTCTCAAAGCCCCAACCTGCTAAGGAAGCTAATCTAGTAAGAGAGCTGCTCCCTCCCCCATTAAGGCTGGACCCCAAAAGGGTTCTCAAGGTGAGGTTGCGTGAGAAATAAACCACACCTCCCATCAGCGCCCCACTCTGAGAACTGTAAAATAAACTGGTTTGAACCTTAATGGAAGGGAAAAGGGAGTCTAAAAATTCATAAATTTGGGATCACAAGCCAAGTACGTGTGTCTGGGCAGTTCAAAAAACCTTAAGGCAAAATTGTGAAACTTGAAAGCGCTCCCCAGCGGCAGTGCCCCCAAGCCCTGACAGAATCAGATGTAGATCCCTTCTGAGGAAACCCACTGCCAGGCTGCACTGAATTGACTCAGATGAGCGTCCCAAGGATGCTGAGTGATTCAGTCAGAAATGCCCGCACTCACAGGTAAGGCAGCAAGGCGCTGTGACCAAGAGTTGGCAGAAACAACAGGAAGTAGAACTGGGCCTGTCAAACCTTCCAGTGTTGGAGTCATCCAAGCAATATAAAATAATTATGCTCAATATGTTTTAATGAAAAAGGTACTTGAAAAATGAATAAAGAGTAATAAATGTGTAAAGGAACTAAAATGTAACCCCTAGAAATGAAGTATGTGATTACTAAAATGAAAACATGAATACAAGCATTTAACAGTAGAGTAGGGTTTAAAACAGCGAAAGAGAGAAGCAGAGACACAAAAAGACGAAAACTGTGAAAGAGACGTTAAGGCACGTGGAGGCGTGGAGGACAGTGAGAGGATCGAATCACATATTTGGAGTCCCAGAAGCAGAGAGCTAATGGGAGAGAGGCACTCTTTGGACAGGTAATGGCTGCGAACTTCCCGGAACTGATAAAAGACACCAATCCACAGACTCAAGCCCAGTAAATCCCAAACAGCAAAATAAAGAAATCCACCCACGGATCACCTGTCTAGTGAAACCAGCACACCAAAGGCAAAAGAAAAGACCTTCAAAGGCCATAGAAAGCAGATGAATTGCCTTCAGAAAAAGACAGTTGGACTGACAGCTGATTTCTCAACAGAAACCATCCATCTAAGCAAGAAATCAGTGAAGTGATATATTTAATGCATTGAGCAAAAAAGAACCATCCACCTAGAATTCTATATTTGAAAATATCCTTCAAGAATGAGGGTCAAATAAACATGTTAAGGCAGACAAAACAGAGAAAACCAAGATTTAGTACTAGCAGATTGTGCCCAAAGAAAATCGTGAAGGATGCAGAAAAGGTCTGAGCGCCAGAAGGAATGAAGATTAGGGAGCCAGCCCAGTGATGGTGAGCTGCTCCTTTGTCCATTCTGGGCTTTGGGATCTTTGAACAATGAGGAAGTTGGACACTTTGGAGACTTCCAAGGTCTGTCCAAGACCTTTACTGACTCCTTGAAAAGTAGTTTTAAATGTCTCCCATGTCTGGACATTTAAATGCCTGGACTTGAGAACCAAGAGCCAGCCTCCATTGGATTCAGTGAAGTTTCTCACATACCTGCTGGGTACCAGGCACCACACCTCGTAGCTGATAAGAAGTGAAGATGGTACTGGGAAGGAGGATGCTGTCGGACTTGACTTTTCATCCCCTCCCCCCACCTTGAGCATCAGCCAGGCCAGCAGCTGCCTCACATGCACAAGTAAGCAGACAGACTGGTGAGAGAGATGGGGAGACTCCCAGACCAGCTGGTGCCTGACAACCAGGCAGAATTTTAGAAATGAAGAGCCAGTTGCACCTCCCCCCACGCCGTCTCCCTTTCTGGCTGAGCGTTCTTTCTAGCTAACATCTGCTTTCCAATTTCTGCAGAGCTACCCCCTTCTCGGAAGCTCCCAGGTTGCCTGAAGGCTGCTAACCAGATTTACTTGTTTTAAGCCAGTCTTAGTGAACTACTTTTCATTTTGTTTGTAGTAGCATTTTAAGGAAAGTTTAATTTATCTGTGACCCGGCCCTCTGTTGCCTTAACAGGAGACTGAGGAAGAGGAGATGAAGAGTCTAAGTAATATATATATTTTTGGGAAAAAAACAATGAAAGTGTGTTCATTGTTTTTTTTTCAACTTTTTGTCTTGAAATTTACATATTTACAGAAAACTTGCTAAAATACTAAGTATATGGAACGCCTATAAACCCTTCCCCTAGGTTCACCGATTTCAATTTTTTGCCATGTTTGGGGGGGGTGTCTCCCTCTACATTTATGTGCGTGTGTGCACATATCCTGGTTTATATTTGTATACACACATATGTACATATTGTTATTACTAAATCATTTGGGAATAAGTTGCAGATATCATTGACCCTTCCTCCCCACCCCCCAAAAAAAACTCAAAAAAACTTGACATTCTCCTAAAAACAAGGGTGTTCTCTTACATAATGATCGCTTGTATCTTACATGTAATCATGACATTTAGGAAATTTAACACTGACTCAGTACTTTTATGCAACTTACAGTCCGTTCTCAGATGTTGCCAGTTTTCTCAGCACCTTGTCAGTTTCCTGGATCCAGGATCCAGTTCATCACCCTGCATTTCACTGGGTCCTCAAGTCCCTTTAGTCTCTTTTAATTTGTGATAGTTCCTCAGCTTTTCATGGTCCTTCATGACATTTATGAGGAGTGCAGGTCAGTTGTTAAGTGGAGTGTCCCTCCATCTCATGTTTCCTCTTTATTAGATTTAGGTTATTATGTGTTTTGGCCATGTTACCACGTAAGTGATACTTTGTCCATTTCCGTGCGCCGTGCACGTGGTGTCAGTAAAGCGTGCCCTTTCCTGGGGATGTCGGCTTTGATTCCTTGACAAAGTGCAAATACTCCTCTGCTGTGAAGGATGTTTTTTCCCTTTGCCATGTAATCAATAAGTCATTTATGAGATTTGCCTTTGTAAATATCCTGTCCCCAAAGACCTGTCACCAAATGGCACTAGCATCCACATATGATTCTTATCTGTATCAGTTATTACCAAAATGGTGATATCCTAACTCTGTTCTTCCTTCTGCATGTACTACCTGGCTTTCCAGTGTAAGGAAGATCTCCCATGTGAGAATATGCTCTTTATAATGAACTTTTTTTTATGAATCTGTTTTCCATAAAGTCATCAGTCTCCTCTCTCCTGTCCCCTAGCCCTTCCCCATCTCAGGGCAGAGGCAAAGTGAACATTCCTTAAAAAGCTTTTATGAAGAGAAAGGGAAACCAGATAATTAACACCAGAGTTAAAAGAAGCAATTAAACTTGGCAAACTGGCCATTCCATGAGTGAGTTTATGGCCCCTAATCCAGGCGTCATCCTGCCACCACTCTGCCACTGTGGCTCAGGGCAGGCTGCGAGCTCCTTCCTGCTGCTTCTGGGGGGACGGGGGCCTTCACCACATCTCTCAGGGCAAGTGTGGGAGTCAGGAAGGAAGCCAGTGGATCCAGACCCTTTCAGGACTCGTGGCATTCGTCTGCCCCAAGCAGCCCTGGAAGTTCCTCCACGGCAGACAGCGCTCTGTTGAACGGGAGCCTCTGAGCATGTGGGGTTGTGCCACCTTTCCCCAGGGTCACAGCGCAGACGTCGGTGATTAATTATAGAATACTTCCCACCAAACCAAAACTCCGGGTTCTAGACCATTGCCACCTACTGATCACACAAGACAGAGTCATCTGTCCCCTCACCCCGATGTGATCCCTTTGCTTTAGTGTCCACTCAGGGCTCTAGTGGGCAGGCAGGGGGCCAAGAGTCCGACCACTGCTGTGTGCCCACAGAGTGGACCCAGGCTGCATGAGTCCAGATGTGAAGAATTCCATTCATGTTGGAGACCGGATCCTGGAAATCAATGGCACACCCATTCGGAACGTGCCCCTGGATGAGGTATGGGTCCTGAGTCTGGTAAGCAGGACGGGAAGGTGGTGCCTTCAGTACCGCCCCCACCACCTGGGGCTCACCTGTCCACACACCTGTTCTCCCCAGATTGATCTGCTGATCCAGGAAACCAGCCGCCTTCTCCAGCTGACTCTTGAACATGACCCCCACGACACGCTGGGCCATGTGGCTGGGCCTGAGCCCAGCCCCCTGGTCTCCCCAGCTCACACTCCCAGCGGAGAAGCAGGCAGCTCTGCCCGGCAGAAACCTGTCCTGTAAGTCCACCCTGCACCTTTGTGTATCTATGTACTTTCACTGATACTAGGCCTTGGGATGGGACCTGATCCCCACCCTTCAGGTGCTCAGTCCATGAGGTAGTCAGCCCTGCAAAAAGGCAGGCCAGCAAAAGGTGCTAGGGACAATGCAAGAGGAAGGATGGGTGGTGATAAGAAGTGGGAAGACGGTGGGAGCAGCTCCCAGAGCTGGGGATTATTTACTCAGAATGATGGGAGCCTTGGGTGTGGTTTGGGAGGAGTGGCTTCCAAGTAGAAGCTAATTGCAGGGCTTGAGATGCAGGCAGGACACTTTGATGCTGTCTGCCCTCAGGGTACTGCAGCAACAAGGTGTTTTTCAGAGACCACTCTGGTCCACTGTGTGGAAGCGCACCCAAGACCAGAGACAGCTAAAGGGCTGTTGTGGTGGTCCAGGTGTGGGGGGTGCCCCGTCCCTTCTTGCAGGGGGTTGGGAGACATGAGGAAGAAACCTGGAAGCAGCCTGGTCCTCTCTCTACTCACTGTGGGCCTGCTCAGGACTCCTGATAAAGACCTGGGGAGGGGGGAGAGGACAACGCCTGAGGAGACAGCCTTTACTCTAAGAAACAGTGATGTTGCAGTTATGTGTTTTCTCCCCATCTTTGTTTATCTGGAGCTCATGCCACCCTACAGGGCCACCTATATGGCAGGGCTTCCTAGGCAGGTCGTCTGCCTCTGTACCCAGGACCCAAATGCTCGGAGACAGAAGTGTCTGACCCGGGGCCACCAAACAGAGAAGCCCGAGGATAAACATTCCTACCAAGGGCACCTGAACGATAGTGGGCCTCAAACAGGAAGGCCAAGCAGGGAGGGCCATCAGGATGAGGCGAAAGCCTGTGACCGTCCCAGGAGAGAGCTGCCCTGTGCTACCCCCTCGGGCCAGATGACTGTGCATACACTGACATAGAGGGGAACATGACAGGCAAAAGGAAGGAGCAGGCTGAGGCCTGGCCGCCCACAGGGGGCGTCAGCCAGGTGTCCACCCGCCCCCAGTGGCACTGGGCTTGTGCGTGTGCCCCCAGGAGGAGCTGCAGCATCGACAGGTCTCCAGGCGCCGGCTCACTGGGCTCCCCTGCCTCCCAGCGCAAGGATCTGGGGCGCTCCGAGTCCCTCCGCGTGGTCTGCCGGCCACACCGCATCTTCCGGCCATCGGACCTCATCCACGGGGAGGTGTTGGGCAAGGGCTGCTTCGGCCAGGCCATCAAGGTACAAGGCGTGCCATGCAGGGATGGGCCAGGAGTGGGAGCGGGGGTCTTAGTTCTGCCTCCTCCCACCAGTGACTCTAGGAATCCACGTAGAAGGGGCTCCAGACTTCCTGGCCGGTACTCACCTCCACTGAGTCCTCCCTGAGCTAGTGACAGGGAAGGGACCAACTCCAGATAGACCCGGAACCTCATATGGAAGAGGTCGTTGGAAGATGGGGGAGGGGAGGGCAGCCCAGCCAGACCCTGAAGGTCTTGTACTGAGGTTGATGCCAACCCACTCGGGGCTTAGGGCTCAGGGCTGCTTTCCCCTTCATACTCTCCCCTGCTGAGACAAGAGCCCTTCCCTGGCTCTCATGTCACCAGCTATGACTAGGCTAGAAGATCCAGGATTATACAAAAGGCGCTGGCAAGGCCACCCACATGCCCTTGTTGAGATTGGCCCTGGCCCCCAGCCCTTGTCCCTGGTCCTCTTGCCAGGGGAGGAGTCCCTGGTAGAGCCACGTTCTACCTGCTGGTAGCAGCCCAGCAGAGCGGAGGAAAGAGCTGGCCTCTGGTCAGGCAGTCCTGGGCCCGAGCTCCAGCCAACCCCCTGCCCTGCCAGCAGGCTGACCTTGGGCCCTGCTAGGAAACCTCTGAGCCTCAGTTTCCTCATCTGTAAAGGTATTAAAGCCTTCTGCCCTTGAGGGCCAGGAAATGTCTGTGAAGATCTTGAGGCCGACTGCTGATCTCCCTGTCAGTCCTGGGGTAGGGCCGGGGCCTCCGACCAGTTGGGCTCAGAGCAGAGCCTCTGTCTTCTGTCTCCATGTCTCGGTGTCCCCGCACAGGTGACACACCGGGAGACAGGTGAGGTGATGGTGATGAAGGAGCTGATCCGGTTTGATGAGGAGACACAGAGGACATTTCTCAAGGAGGTCAGTGAGTGGAACTGCCACCTCCTCTTCACTAGACTTCTGGAACATGCTGTGGTCCCTGCCCCTTTCCCCCATTGAGAGGGGGTGGCACAGGACGTGACACTCAACTCACATATTGAAAGAAGAGACAGTATCTGCCAGGAGGGCGAGAAGGACAGGGCCACCCCTGGGGCTCTGAGCAACTTGAACAAAGAGCACCATGGCCAGCGGGAGTGACAGGAGCCCCAGGGGTGGGGAGGCTCCTCCGTCTTCAGCACTGTCTGTGGCCTCTGGGACAGTGGAGGGAGAAGGAGATGTGGGCACAGCCCCCGGCCCAGCCTGTTTGCTCTCCACCAGGTCAAGGTCATGCGCTGCCTGGAGCATCCCAATGTGCTCAAGTTCATCGGGGTGCTCTACAAGGACAAGAGGCTCAACTTCATCACTGAGTACATCAAAGGGGGCACCCTCCGGGGCATCATCAAGAACATGGTGAGTGCTGGGCTGCCCCGTGCCAGGCACCTCCCCTCTGGGCCCTGTCGCTCCTCGGTGGGGTCAGCCTCTGGTCTCAGAGACCCTCCAAAGCCTGATTCGGAGGAATCTAGTAGGGCCGCACTGACTCCATCTGAAGCCGGGGAAAAGCTGGGGCCCAGAGAAGGGTGGCAGCTTTGCTGAGGAGACACAGAGGCTGTCATGAATTAGCTGCCCTTCAGGGTCACAGGCCTGATGCAGCCACACCTGCCACAGGTCAAACACCTGAGGAGAGGCCCCTCCCGTAATGTCTTCTTAGTGGGCCTTTGTTTTGCTTCTGGTGGAACCAAACAATTGCACTGTTCGCCACATTCCCTAAAATTCAGAACTTTCTTTAAAAAAGTGACAAAGCCATCTTTAGAAACAGAGTGCTTGGAGGGGCGCATCTAGCGCTCTTGTGTTGCTGGCAGCAACCCTGGGACCCAGTACTAGGGCCCTCTCAGCGTCACCCCGACACCTCGAGATCCCATCCGCCTCCCACGCCCACCGTGGGTTCCTCACCCCTTGGCGGAATTACCCAGCGTTGCCAAAGTGTCACTCCTGTGGACTCCTAACATACATAACTTCTCAGAGGGGCCTCTGGGGTTGGGTCCTACTCAGAAACGCTGGGCTGCACCGGCTTCAGCTCCCTAACTGCACCCTGAGTCTTTAATTTGCTCTTGTGGCCTCACCTCCTGCTAGAGGTCTCCTAGGGGACGTGGCGAGAGATGGTGCTCCCCACATGGTTGGAGCCCCAAAGCCTTCTCTCCTGAGTGGAGTGGCGTGGCTAGCGTTCTGCAGGTGACCCCACCAGGCCCACCTGTCTCTGATGGTCCACGAAAGTAGCTTCAGATTTTTTAAAAATTTGAAAGAATGGGATATTGTATAAGATTAAAAAGCCTTTTTTCTCAGAGGTGATGATCAGGCACTAGAGAGGAGTATTCCCCACCCCTCCCCTTTTACTGTTTGAAATCAGTCTGTTAGAAAATTGTTTAGAATTATTTACCCACACCTCTTACAAGGAACAGGTGTGGGTGCAGAAGAGAGGAGGGGTTTCGGACCCTCTGGGACACTCGCCCCTCCTGCCTGTCTCTCACCCCCTTGTCCTGCCACTGTGGCCCCCATTGGCCCCTCCTGGCCATTGTTTCTCCACCCGCCCCCAGGAGAGCCAGTACCCGTGGAGTCAGAGAGTGAGCTTTGCCAAGGATATTGCTTCAGGGATGGTGAGTAGGCTCTGGTTCTAACTTACGGAGTCTGGGCTGGGTGACCCAACCCCACTTATAAAAACTTTCTGTCTGCTACCCTAAAATTCCACAAGGATTTAGAAATGGAAACCACAAGGAAGCTTTGAGAGTGAGCAGAGGGGCTTGAATGGAGAATGGGAAGAGCACCCGTAGCTGGTCTGAATGGGAGGGGAGGCGGGAGGCGCTGGGGGCAGGGCTGAGGTCCTTCAGCACACTGCCTCCTGACCTCCATTCCCCCACCCCCAGGCCTACCTCCATTCCATGAACATCATCCACCGGGACCTCAACTCCCACAACTGCCTGGTCCGTGAGGTGAGCAGCCTGGGCCTGGGAGGGAGGGGCAGCAGGAGCCCTGCACACCACGCTCCTAGCCTGGGGACCTTCTCTGAACAGGGCTTTCTGGGTAGACGCCTCCACTCCAGTTAGGCCCATGGGGAAGCAGCTCAAGGCCAGGAGGCAGACAGACCTCGCTTGCAGTGTGGCTGCAGCTCTCTGAGCCACTGACCTCGCAGGTTGTAGGAGGCAAAGGAGAAACTGATGTGTAAACCGTAAAGGACCAGGAGTGTGGCATTCACCGAGAACAGCCATGGCAGAGTGGTCAGGCCTGCACTGGGCAGTGCCCACAGCTGTGGACCTACAGTCGGGCCTGGGAGTGTGGGCTGGGGTGGTCAGGGCAGGCTTCCTGGAAGAGGCCTGGGGCGACATACTTAAGGGGGGGCGTGGGGGCAGGGAGTCTGGAGCGAAACAACCACAGGCGGTTTCAGAAAGAAGAGGGAGTGACTGACTGTGCCCAACTAGAGAGGTTTCTGGGGCTGCCAAAACACAGTACCACAGGCTGGGTGGTGTCAAGTAACAGAAACATATTCTCGGGATTCAGGAAGCCAAAGGTCCAAAATCAAGGTGTTGGCAGTGCTGGTCCCCTAGAGGCTCCGAGGGAGAGTCTGGCCCGGCCTCTCTCCTAGCTTCTGGCGGCTGCTGGCACTGCTTGGCGTTCCTTGGCAGTAGCTGCATCCCTGCAGTCTGCCCCCATCTTCACATGGCCTTCCTCTGCGTGTCTGTGCGTCCTCTTCTTGTAAGGACATTGGATTCAAGGCCCACCCTGATCCCGAGTAACCTCATCCTAACTAATTGGATCTGCAGAGACCCTATTTCCAAATAAGTTCACATTGAGGTTCTGGGTGGACGTGACCCACCGCACTCCGGGCAGGGTGAGACCCAGCCCAGGAGGAGGAGGTTCTCCAGGAAGGTGTTTGCCCAGGGAATTCGGTGCGGGACGAGAGTGTTTCTGATGGTGGGAGTGCGGCATGCAAAGGCCCAGCAGTATGACAGTCAGGAAGCCTTGAGTTGCTCGCTGTCAAGTGGGGGTCTCAGCCCTCTGGGATCCAATGGGCTGTGGGAAGCAGTGGCCAGTGAGCCCAGAGAGGTGTGTGAGGCTAGATCCACTCCATGGGTCTCCCAGGGAGCCTGCTTAGACTGCCCCTGCTGGCAATGGGCGTCACTGCAAGGCCCCGCCAGTGCTCTGGGCAGGTGAGGACAGGGAGACCTGTCAGCCTTGATCCCACAGCACGGCCCATCCTTTGAGAATCCAATGAGAGTTGTGAGCCTCCTGTCCCCAGAGTGCATCTGTGCACAATTTCAAAACCTTGGCCTCTAGTGCGGGGCCTCTGAGAATGCAGTGGTCACCCTGGCTGCTTTTCCTGGAGCTGCTTCCCATAGCAGAGTCCGCAGAGCCTGCACCATTAAGTCCTGGGAGACTCATTGGAAGTGCACAGTCCGGAGACCGCCCCCACCTCAGACCTTCTGAAAAGGATGGGGCAGGACCCAGCACTTGGACAATCCTGGTGGACCCTGGCGTTCAAGAACCACTGCCCAGGAGTCTGGGGACCCCAGGTCAAGACCCCTCAGCTACCCTCCCCCCACCTGGTATTACCCTTGAGGAGCTGGAGCCCTGAGAGGGACTGTTTCACCTGAGCCCCATCGAGGTGGGCAAGGGCCACAGATGCCTCCCCTCCGCCACTTGCTGTCTCTGTAGAGTCTTTTCTAGGTGACTGTCCACATCTACGTCACTCCCAGGGGCAGCATGGGGTTCTCCCTTTCAGAATGCACCTGGCCCTAACTGCCACCTGCCTGGGGCCCTGCCACCTCAGCCTCTTTGTGCCCACTCCTTAGTGTCACCCAACAGCTGTCCATCCTGGAGCTGGCAAATAGGGTCCAGAATTCCAGGGCCCCCGGCACCAAGCCTAAGAGACTGGGCTGTGGGGCACTCGGAGGACCTCCCCAGTTCCCTGACTTGGCACTGTGCCCTGGGCCTCCCTGCCTGTCCCTCATCTCTCAGGAGGCTCTGTCCCTGATTTTCTCGCCTTATGGGATAGACATAGCAGTTAGCACCCCAACTCTGCCAGGGTTCTGGCCCGGGCCCTGTAGGGGAGCTCCGCCACACCTGAAGCAGTAGAGCCAAGAGCTCTGGAATCCTAGGTTTTTGAATCCCAGTCCTGTCCCTGGCAAGCTGGGTGGCCTTGGGCAACTTTCTTCACCTCTCTGGGCCTGAGTCACCTCACCTATAAGACAGCATGTACCAGGTTGTTGGAAAATTAAGAGATAAATAATAAGGGGGGGAGTGGGGCCACACTGGTGTTTTCTGAAGCTTTGAGCAGCTCCATTCGCAAAGGGCAGAGTGGTTTGGGGAAGGAAGGGGGTCCTCACCCTGCTCCTGAGCCCCTCTGAGCAGTGGGGTTGCAACCCCCTCAGCAAGCCCCCAGGTATCAGAAGTGTGTTCTCTGGCTGGCTGTGGGTTGGTGTGGGTCCAGACTAGGAGCACGTAGCTGGATGTGTCAGGAGCATGCTCAGTGTGACCCTGCTTCCTCATCACCCCAGAACAAGACTGTGGTGGTGGCCGACTTTGGGTTGGCACGGCTCATGGTGGATGAGAAGACTCAGCCCCAGGACCTCCGAAGCCTCAAGAAGCCAGACCGAAAAAAGCGTTACACGGTGGTAGGCAACCCATACTGGATGGCACCCGAGATGATCAATGGTGAGTGGGCAGCCCCACCTGTCATAAGTCCCAGGGACGCAGGGGTCCCAGGCAGAGCTGCAGCCACCCAACCCCTGGCCTCCCTGGCCCCTCCACTTCTACTTGAGTCCTATATGAGCTTCCTGTTGCTGGTGTAACAAATTACCACACACTTCACCTAAAAAAACCCAATCATTGTGTGGTTCTGGAGGTCAGGAGTCCAACAGCAGTCTCACTGGGCTAAAGTTAGGTGTCAGCAAGGCTAGCTCCTTCTGAAGGCCCAAGGGGAGAGCCTGTTTTCTTCTTCCAGTTTCTAGAGGCCGCCTCATTCCTCAGGTGGTGGCCCTTTTCTTCTGTCAAGGCTAGCCGCCTGGCATCTTCTCTCTGACATCTGTGTCCAGTGTCACATCTCTCTCCTTGACTCTGACCCTCCTCCCTTTTTCATAAGGTCCTTTGTGATTACACAGGGCTCACCCCAATAATCCAAGGTAATCTCTCCATCTCAAGGTCCTTAACTGAGTCACACCTGCACAGTCCCATATAAGGCAGCATATTCACAGTTTTTAGGGCTCAGGACGTAGACATTGTGGGGGGCCATCATTCATTCATTCTCTCTCTCTCTCTCTCTCTCTCTCTCTCTCTCTCTCTCTCTCCTCTCACCCATACTCTCTCACCTGCACCGCACTCCCTTTATTTTTTTAATCAAGCCTGCCACACAGCGGTCCTATGTATGCCTAGACCGCGGGTTATAAAGCCCCTCCACAGGCAGGTGGCATGCCAACACAGGGTCATCTCAGCACCAGCTCTGACCGAAGGTAACATAGCCCCCCAAATAACTTCATCTGTAAAATAAGGCTAACAGTCCCTATCTTTAAGGGTGGTATGAGGATTAAAGTTACAAACTAGGCAGTGTTCAATAAACAAGTGACTGTATTGATTGTTTTTTTAAATATATTTTATTGATTATGCTATTACAGTTGTCCTGTTATCCCCGCTTCATTCCCCTCCACCCTGAACACCCTCTCCCACCCACATTCCCCCCCTTTACTTCATGTCCATGTGTCAGAAGTTCTTTAGC